>CM045910.1:14158972-14161771 GCA_025169955.1 Salix arbutifolia
GTTTAGGGTTTAGGGTTTAGGGTTTAGGGTTTAGGGTTTAGGGTTTAGGGTTTAGGGTTTAGGGTTTAGGGTTTAGGGTTTAGGGTTTAGGGTTTAGGGTTTAGGGTTTAGGGTTTAGGGTTTAGGGTTTAGGGTTTAGGGTTTAGGGTTTAGGGTTTAGGGTTTAGGGTTTAGGGTTTAGGGTTTAGGGTTTAGGGTTTAGGGTTTAGGGTTTAGGGTTTAGGGTTTAGGGTTTAGGGTTTAGGGTTTAGGGTTTAGGGTTTAGGGTTTAGGGTTTAGGGTTTAGGGTTTAGGGTTTAGGGTTTAGGGTTTAGGGTTTAGGGTTTAGGGTTTAGGGTTTAGGGTTTAGGGTTTAGGGTTTAGGGTTTAGGGTTTAGGGTTTAGGGTTTAGGGTTTAGGGTTTAGGGTTTAGGGTTTAGGGTTTAGGGTTTAGGGTTTAGGGTTTAGGGTTTAGGGTTTAGGGTTTAGGGTTTAGGGTTTAGGGTTTAGGGTTTAGGGTTTAGGGTTTAGGGTTTAGGGTTTAGGGTTTAGGGTTTAGGGTTTAGGGTTTAGGGTTTAGGGTTTAGGGTTTAGGGTTTAGGGTTTAGGGTTTAGGGTTTAGGGTTTAGGGTTTAGGGTTTAGGGTTTAGGGTTTAGGGTTTAGGGTTTAGGGTTTAGGGTTTAGGGTTTAGGGTTTAGGGTTTAGGGTTTAGGGTTTAGGGTTTAGGGTTTAGGGTTTAGGGTTTAGGGTTTAGGGTTTAGGGTTTAGGGTTTAGGGTTTAGGGTTTAGGGTTTAGGGTTTAGGGTTTAGGGTTTAGGGTTTAGGGTTTAGGGTTTAGGGTTTAGGGTTTAGGGTTTAGGGTTTAGGGTTTAGGGTTTAGGGTTTAGGGTTTAGGGTTTAGGGTTTAGGGTTTAGGGTTTAGGGTTTAGGGTTTAGGGTTTAGGGTTTAGGGTTTAGGGTTTAGGGTTTAGGGTTTAGGGTTTAGGGTTTAGGGTTTAGGGTTTAGGGTTTAGGGTTTAGGGTTTAGGGTTTAGGGTTTAGGGTTTAGGGTTTAGGGTTTAGGGTTTAGGGTTTAGGGTTTAGGGTTTAGGGTTTAGGGTTTAGGGTTTAGGGTTTAGGGTTTAGGGTTTAGGGTTTAGGGTTTAGGGTTTAGGGTTTAGGGTTTAGGGTTTAGGGTTTAGGGTTTAGGGTTTAGGGTTTAGGGTTTAGGGTTTAGGGTTTAGGGTTTAGGGTTTAGGGTTTAGGGTTTAGGGTTTAGGGTTTAGGGTTTAGGGTTTAGGGTTTAGGGTTTAGGGTTTAGGGTTTAGGGTTTAGGGTTTAGGGTTTAGGGTTTAGGGTTTAGGGTTTAGGGTTTAGGGTTTAGGGTTTAGGGTTTAGGGTTTAGGGTTTAGGGTTTAGGGTTTAGGGTTTAGGGTTTAGGGTTTAGGGTTTAGGGTTTAGGGTTTAGGGTTTAGGGTTTAGGGTTTAGGGTTTAGGGTTTAGGGTTTAGGGTTTAGGGTTTAGGGTTTAGGGTTTAGGGTTTAGGGTTTAGGGTTTAGGGTTTAGGGTTTAGGGTTTAGGGTTTAGGGTTTAGGGTTTAGGGTTTAGGGTTTAGGGTTTAGGGTTTAGGGTTTAGGGTTTAGGGTTTAGGGTTTAGGGTTTAGGGTTTAGGGTTTAGGGTTTAGGGTTTAGGGTTTAGGGTTTAGGGTTTAGGGTTTAGGGTTTAGGGTTTAGGGTTTAGGGTTTAGGGTTTAGGGTTTAGGGTTTAGGGTTTAGGGTTTAGGGTTTAGGGTTTAGGGTTTAGGGTTTAGGGTTTAGGGTTTAGGGTTTAGGGTTTAGGGTTTAGGGTTTAGGGTTTAGGGTTTAGGGTTTAGGGTTTAGGGTTTAGGGTTTAGGGTTTAGGGTTTAGGGTTTAGGGTTTAGGGTTTAGGGTTTAGGGTTTAGGGTTTAGGGTTTAGGGTTTAGGGTTTAGGGTTTAGGGTTTAGGGTTTAGGGTTTAGGGTTTAGGGTTTAGGGTTTAGGGTTTAGGGTTTAGGGTTTAGGGTTTAGGGTTTAGGGTTTAGGGTTTAGGGTTTAGGGTTTAGGGTTTAGGGTTTAGGGTTTAGGGTTTAGGGTTTAGGGTTTAGGGTTTAGGGTTTAGGGTTTAGGGTTTAGGGTTTAGGGTTTAGGGTTTAGGGTTTAGGGTTTAGGGTTTAGGGTTTAGGGTTTAGGGTTTAGGGTTTAGGGTTTAGGGTTTAGGGTTTAGGGTTTAGGGTTTAGGGTTTAGGGTTTAGGGTTTAGGGTTTAGGGTTTAGGGTTTAGGGTTTAGGGTTTAGGGTTTAGGGTTTAGGGTTTAGGGTTTAGGGTTTAGGGTTTAGGGTTTAGGGTTTAGGGTTTAGGGTTTAGGGTTTAGGGTTTAGGGTTTAGGGTTTAGGGTTTAGGGTTTAGGGTTTAGGGTTTAGGGTTTAGGGTTTAGGGTTTAGGGTTTAGGGTTTAGGGTTTAGGGTTTAGGGTTTAGGGTTTAGGGTTTAGGGTTTAGGGTTTAGGGTTTAGGGTTTAGGGTTTAGGGTTTAGGGTTTAGGGTTTAGGGTTTAGGGTTTAGGGTTTAGGGTTTAGGGTTTAGGGTTTAGGGTTTAGGGTTTAGGGTTTAGGGTTTAGGGTTTAGGGTTTAGGGTTTAGGGTTTAGGGTTTAGGGTTTAGGGTTTAGGGTTTAGGGTTTAGGGTTTAGGGTTTAGGGTTTAGGGTTTAGGGTTTAGGGTTTAGGGTTTAGGGTTTAGGGTTTAGGGTTTAGGGTTTAGGGTTTAGGGTTTAGGGTTTAGGGTTTAGGGTTTAGGGTTTAGGGTTTAGGGTTTAGGGTTTAG
>CM045911.1:1901395-2251395 GCA_025169955.1 Salix arbutifolia
AACGAGCTCCTAAAGGTGTTTCGATGATCCCATATTTTGTAATACTTATTTTTGAAAAAAATGATTGGCATGTTTGGTTGACGCGTTGATATTTTTTTTCATCCACGACATATACGTTGTCTAAAAATGTCTAACAACCATCTCACCGAATCTTTTCACCATGGTGTGGTGCATGTCGACTCATGGTGGTCGGAGACTTGTCGATGATCGATTTTTTTTTCTTTTCTCTCTTCTAGAACCAAAAATTCATACATGTCCTCTTTGTTTATGATTTGTGTGTTTTAGTCTTTGGTCTTTTGATTTCTTTTTTTGTCCTGATTTTTTCTATAGAAGTTTTGTTTTATTTCAATTTTTTCATTTAATTGAAATTGATCATATATTGTATTTTTCATTTCAACATGTATTTTTTAATTTTTAATTTTGTTTTAATTCCTTTATTTTTTTGGTCTTTATGAAGTAGTCCCTATTTTTTGTTTATATTTATGTGTTTATACTCTTAGTTTTTGTTTTAAATTTTTATAATTTTCTCTTTTGTTAAGGTTTTATTTTTATTCAATTTAGTCCTTAGATTTTAATTTGTGTTTATGATTATTTTAAAATTGCTATTTGTTCTTTTTTCTATTTTTTTATTTTAATTTGTTCTTCTAATCAAATGATTTTTTTATGCTAATATTTATTTTGTTTTGTCATTTTTTGTATTTTTGTTTGCTCCTTCTTTGTTAAAATTTTTAGGGTTTTTTATTTTATTTTTTGAAATAATTAAATAATTTTTATTATTTGGGAGTAATGATAATAATATTTTTAGCAGTTATAGTAATGATAATAATAGTGATGATACTAATGATAATGATGATATTAATAATAAATTGTAGTGTTTATAATATTAATAATTATGACTGTGATAATAATAATAACTCACAAAATAATAATAAGAATATCAATTATAACAATGATAATAGCACTAATTATAATTTTAATGATATTAATAATAATAACGATGTTAGTGATCAGAATAAAAATTATAATTGTGATGACAATAGTGGTTTTGACAATGTTACTACTACTACTAATAATAATTGAATAATTTCACTAATAATAAAAATAAAAATAATTGTGATATTGATTACAGTTGTGATGGTAATAACTATAACGATAGTTTAACAGGTTATAGTTATTGTGATAATGATAGTAGCTATAATAATTATGGTAGCAATGATAGTAATGTCAATAATTATTAGAATATTAATTATTTATAATAATAGTAATAGTGATAGCTATAATGATTGTGACAATTCAACACTCGTCATAATAATAATTAGAAAATTTATCATTCAATGTTGTATTTATTAAGAATTGAGTTTTGCAATTTCTTTATGTATAATATTTCAGATCTAATAACCCGAATTAATAATTTAGAAAAAAAAAGTGTTTCAATGCTATCTTTTATTTTTTGAAAATTGTACTATTTCACATTAGTTTTTTTTAAATATAATTCATTTTTTGTTTAAAATTTATAAACATATAAATTCATATCAATTTAAAATTTATATATTTTATTATAAATTTGTGTTTTATAAAAATTATGTCCAAATTTATTATTTTATCTAGATTTATAGTATTATGAAATTTGTTTTTGTAATTTTAAGATTTTTTTTACTATTTAAAAAATATAGTTCTGACTATGACGAAATTTAAAACAATTGGCTCTGACGTATTATATAGTAATGACCTCCCTTCTTAGATTTTCTTTTTGAAAAAAAATCCTTATAATCTATGAATTTTACAATGTATGAAAAATTACATTAAAAAATATCAATTAGAGTGTTTTAAACATCATAATATAATGGATTTATAAAAGATGTTAACTATTTCAAAATTATACATTGATTTACATAATCACGAAATTAAGTTAATTATTTATGATTTTTTTTTGTCAAAAATATTTTTGAAGATTTGGATATTAATTACAATGTTAATAAGTTTTTATATGATAAAAGAATACCGAGTACAATCTCTTGTAGTATTTAAAGATTAAAAAAAGCAAGATAATTTTTGTATTTTAACACGAATAATTAGAATTAAAACTCCTCGTATATTTTTAATAAATTCTTTCAAGATTTTTATTGGAAAATCCTTTATTACTGCATAAATAATTTTATTTATGTAATTCTTTTAAGATTCTTATTAAATTTATGACTCTCCACCGACACTGTTCTCTATTAAATATATGATGTGTGTATTTCGAAAGGAGTTAGATGAGAAATTGAATCACAAGAATTAAAGTTGTAAGGATAGTATATGTCAGGACAGATGTATCCCAGAGATGTCCTTCGGTCCGAGCACGTGGCAGCATTGATTTTATCCCACATTAACTGCTTAGGAAAATAATGGAGTGTCTTTCCTTTATTCAACTTTCTTACATACCAAACTTTCTTTTTTACCTGTTTTTTTTTTAATAACGGAGATGTCGAGAATAGCTTGTGTATATCATAATTAATTTTTAAATTCATTAAATATCCTGTAAATCTAATGAGTAGATAACATCCTAGAAAGGCTTGAACCGGGTATAAAAAATAAAAAATTCTTTTTTCAGCTTATACCAAGACTTCAAGTGTTTTTTTACCTCTTTTATTTCATACACGCGTCCTTCTGACAGCTTTTTCTTTTTCCTCTTTTTTTTTGTCTTTTATTTAATACATACGGCTCTCTCAGACTCTCACAGCCTTTTCTTTTTCTTTATCTTATCATCTCCTCCCCTTTTCTAGCATGCTGGGAGAAATTGGATAATTTTACCTTCTATACTATACTAAAATAAAATAAAATAAAAAACTATAATCTTTTAAGAGTAAAGTTCATTTATTTATTTATTCCCTTCATTCTTTTTTCTTAATTTTTTCATTAATTTTTTTAACAATTATTCAATATGTTTTTTGGACCGGTCATCTCAACTCGATCACTTTATAGCAATTCTTACATGGTTTTGTTTTTAAATCCTATATTTTAAGAATTTTTGTTTTTTTAGTTTTAATTTATTTTTTGATGTATTTTTAAGAAAAAAATAAACCCTACCCTAATCAGCTCCTGAACCGGTAGATAACCTAAATAAATTAAAGGTGGAAAAGAATTTGGATTTTAGACCATGCAATTTTAAATAGGATGGGCATTTAAATTTCTTAAATCTGTTGACAGCTTCGTTTCATGGAGGCTGTCGTTATTAGATAAAAATATAAATGAGCACGAGTCCACTTCTTTTATCTTAAAATAAAAATTAAATTATGAAAATTAAAATAGAATTACAGGAGAAGTTTTATGATGGTGTAATAATCATTACATAAAGCGGTTTAAAAATAAAGATGTATAAATTACTTAATATATCTGAAAGATTAGGAAAAACTCATGGAGTTATATTAAACATGAACAATGAAACTCTTTTAAAAAACAAATTAAGCCTTTCTTCTTTTTATTTTTTTAATAATTGTCTGGATTATTTTTGGATCTATTAAACTAATAGAATAATAATAGTTTATTTGGCAAAAGGTTAGGCTATGAAGTTTTTTTCTATAAGTTTTTTCTCTTAATATCATAGTCAAACCTTTTTTTACAGGCTGATAAAGTTTTTTTTGGGTCAACTTACTTCATAATTTAATTTTGAAATCGAGTCAAAAAAAAAGTAAAATGTATTAGACCGATTTTAATAATAATATCAAATAATTTTTTTAAATTTTAATATTTTTTATTATGGTAAAAAGTATTTTTTTTTTATCCCAACCACACCATAGCATCGCCTTGTAAACTACTAATAATACTTACGTGAAGTATATTTTCAAATCGACATTTTCGTCAAATCGTGATCATCATCGTTTTTAGGGTCTGTTTGGTATTGCGGTTGCTGTTGCGGTTGAGGTTGAAAAAATGGAGTTTCAAAAAAAGTGCTTTTTCTGTGGTTCAAAAAAAGCAGTTAAGTGTTTGGTTAAAACTGTGGTTGAGTTGGAGGTTGAAGAAAAAGCAGTTTTTGGTGTTTGGTTTCCAAACTTTACAAACTGCTTTTAACTTGTAAAATTGCTTAAAAGGACATGGAAATATACACACACATTTATACATACATCCATACATCCATCCATCCATCCATATATATATATATATATATATATATATAACTTCTACAAATAAATTTAAAAATAAATAATAATTTATATTAATGTGAATACTTCAAATAAAATGGAAACATAATTTCATTCTCCCATCAAACTATTTGCAATGCTCTCGCGCACAATATCCATACGGGAATTTTTATTTTAAATTAAATATTTTTGGTTTTTTTATATTATTTTCATGTGTTGATGTCAAAAATAATTCTTAAAAAATAAAATAAAAATTATTTTAATACATTTCTGAATGAAAAATATTTTCAAAACAACCTCAATCCTGAGTTGTAATTTTTTTAAGACTTTTCATTTCAAAAGTGTTTTAAAAAAATGATTGTTTATTTTTATTTTTTTATATATTAAATTAAATATTTTTAGTGTTTTTATATCATTTTCATGTACTAATATCAAAAATATTTTTTTTAAAATAAAAAAATATTATTTTAATATATTTATTAATAAAAAAACATTTTAAAAAATAATAAAAACCCGAAACGGAGTTTGAAACGGCGTTTGAAAAGCACCTTGGAGGTGTTTTTTTTGAAACGCCGTTTGGGTGTAAAAATAGGGTGGGACCCACTAAAATAAAATGGTGTTTGGTCAAAACCAAACACCAAAACTCCATCCCGTTTGGCAAACGTGGAACGCACCACGTTGCCAAACGGGTGCTTAATCTCTCCACTAAAGACAATACCAACACACACCTCCTAAGTTAAAACTTCACTCATTTAGATGGCGTGTCATGAATTGTAGAGACAAAGTTACTAGTGTAATTAATGTTCTTTTTAAAAATATTTTTTATTTATAAATATTTTTTATTTTTTTAAAATTATTTTTCATAAAATATAAAATAATCTAAAAAATTATTTTTTTAATTTAAAATAAAAAAAATATATTTTTTAAAAAATACTTTTGAAACAACACCAAAATCTCGCAATCTCGCAAGGCGTACACCCGCGTGTTTACAAGATAATGCAGCAGCGTGGCCCAGCTGCAGGAAAAAAGTTGAGGTGGCCCTTGGGCCATCCAATTTGTGATGCTATAACAGTGTATAATTCGGTGCAAAGAAGCATTGTACATTGTCTACACACTCTCCATCGAGCAACGCAGGCTTGAGATTTTTAGGGATTTTACTGGAAATTGCTGGGGGTCAGGGGCTCGAACTTTCATGACATAACTGTTTGGTTCGAGAAAATCGAGAAATAGTAGAGCACTAGAATGTTGGAGCTTGATCAATTCAAATATTCGAACTAGAAGATGTTGACGGAGAGGAATTATTTCGATACGACTGAGTATCATTACTCTTTCTCGACAGAGATAGGTGTGCTCTAGTTCCAAACGAGATGCACTTGACAGCTGGTTTTGTTTTTTTGAATTTTATGAAGAAACATGAGCGTACAAAGTTTTGTCGGTAAAATGAGAGTTATGTACTACTAATAAAATTAATTGAGATCAAAATCTTGGAAATGTATAGTTGTTATGCGAGAAAATATTTATATAATTACAATGATATAAATGTTTCCTTGATCATACTTTAAATCCAAACAAACAAATAGAATGATTCATTACAGCAAAACGATGACATAAAATAACATTGTTCTTCAAGAGAGGGAAGTGAAGTGCATGGAGACATGCAAAATGAGCACAAATGATTGGATGATTTTGTTCATTGGGAAGTCTTGCTGGTAAAATAATTAATTAACAATAATTAATATTGTTGATGATGAAATGAAGGAAAACGAAGGATGCTGGAAAAATACATAATAAAGCTTGAAAGCAAACGTCAATGATTTCACACTTGAAGGAGATGACTTTTCTCTTGATATTTGACTTTCCAATTAATTAAAACCTATCATATTTGACTTTTCTCTCAAGATGCTCCCATTGCGCTCCAGGGGTTCTCGAGCCCAAGAAAGGGGAAGCCAAGAAGGATCTTGGCACGCCAATTAATTAACATGAATAATGCACAACTTTTTAAAGCTAAAGAGGCTTGCTAATTAATTGACATGAATAATGTACATAACAATGTGTCAACTTTCCAATTAATTAACATGAACAATGAAAGAGTTAACATCACGATTAACTTTTCATGCTTTAGATCATGTAACATGAACAATGAGTAGAGATGTATGAATCCACAATTTCTTATGTTTTAACAAGTATGATCGCGGGTCAAATCTCAAGTTGATAAACTCTTTTATATGATTTGACTCTTGAAAATGACTGTTCACTCGTGGATTACGTCCAAATAAGTGTTCGCAGCCTTAACAACTGATGAATTGAACGAGGACCTGGCCGATTGGCCTCTAACCTGGGTCGATGTAAGATAATATTTCTGGAAAATCTGGTCAGAGTTTGCTATGAGATGTGTGTTTGATATTATTTTTGTTTTTATGGTTGAAGTTTTAAAAAAATAGTTTCATGAAAAATATTTTTAGCTGCATTTCATAATTGAAATTCAAGTTTTTGGTTAAAACTATGGTTTAGTTTGAGGTTGAAAAAAAATAAATTTCGTGTGTTTGATTATCATGATTTTTATATTGCTTTCAACTTGTGAAATTACTTTAAAGGACACACACACATATAATTTTTTAAATATTGTAGATTAATAATCATAACAATAAAATGTAATTAATAATTCAAATAAATTAGACATTTATTTTTATTCTCTCATCAAACCACTTGTAATTTCATCACGAAATAAATTGATACGTGAATGTCTCTACAATCCTTTGCTATTTGATCTAGTGATGCACCAGAAAACACAAAAGAATACGACCAACGTCAATATTTTATATAATATTGAGGGATTCCCAGAGACAAGAGAAACTCGAAAGTTTGAAAATAATGTCTTTGCTTTTGATTTGAGGCACTCCTTTCGAGTCAATTTCCTTTTGCATGTAACTGCTGTTTGGTTGTGTTAATTTCCTAAATTTTTACCTTTGATTGCTCTTTGTTCCTCTATTTTGTTATTATTGCTCTATTATTTAGGATTTTAGGTTTTAGTTGGGTGGTCGTCTAGGTTTGATGTTTGTCATGTTTGCTTGCAGAGAACAAATTATTGTTTAGTAGGTTTCTAGTGTTTTGTTGCTTTTTTTTTGGGTCTGTCTTCTTCTATTTGTTTTTTCAGAAAGATACAAGCTTTGTTTTGGTTTCCTTGGACATTTTTAAGGGTACGAGCCTGTTACTTTGGTTGCTGTCTTTTTCAAGTAATTTTTTATGCTTACTTTGGTCATCTTTTTTTTTTCTTTTGGGATTTGAGGGTGATCACTTTTTTTCCTGTTTACATTTTGCAGCTACCTCTCTGGAAAGTTTAGAGTCTTGCTTTGGGGACAATGCATCGTTGGGGTGGTTGTTCTCGAGTTTGATTTCACAACCACCTCATTGTTTATCAGGTATGTTTTTCGTGTCTTTCAATGCCTTTTTTCTTTACTGGATTCTTATATGTTTTCATGACTATTTAGAATTTGGGTGGTTGTTTTTATGGTTGGAAAGAATGTATTTACTTTTGTTTTTCATGACAACTTTCTAAGTGATTCACTGTTGCATGTGGATTGGGATTTTTAAAGTGAGAAGGGCTGTTGGCTGGGATTAGTGTTTGTCATTTTAGCTTCCACAAGCCAGCTTATTGTTTTTGTATGTCTCTATATGTTTTACTGGTTCTGTTTTTTTGCTTACCTGTTTTCTTATTTGTGTGCGTTTGGATGGATTCTGTGTTTTTTCAGTTGTGTTGTGAGATCATATATACATCGCACAAAGATTTTTGTTGGCCTTTTTTTTTCCTGAAGGTTATGATGATTATTTATATTGTTGTTTATGGTTGATTTTAGTTTTTTTTTTTGTATTATATCTTGAGGTAAAAATGATGTTAAAAGTACAAGTATCGTGGAAAATCATAAATCTGGGGAGATTCGTTCTTTTTGTATAGTAAGGTAATAGATAAGATAACTAGAATAATCTGGTTGTGAGCTATACCAGTTGAGGAAATTTATCAATCTTCATATGTGAGTAGATAAGCAGCCTTGCTGCTTGATGTATAAGAGTCGAAGTTGTGTCAAATCAACCTGTTAGGAAGCTGGGGGAAAAGGTCATAACTTACACTTGGTTTAAATACTCATAGGGGAAACTATGGTTTGGAAAAATCAAGACGGGTCTGTTTGGACTCATATCAATGTGTCTAGCTTAAA
Organism: Salix arbutifolia; assembly: GCA_025169955.1. Lineage (NCBI taxonomy): Eukaryota > Viridiplantae > Streptophyta > Magnoliopsida > Malpighiales > Salicaceae > Salix > Salix arbutifolia. The sequence goes on from CM045911.1 coordinate 1,909,728, forward strand.
CTTGAATTCCATGTTGGTTTTATTTTTTTTTAATCTCGGTGCCGTTTGGTTGAGTTCTTATGTTTTCTTCCTGTTATTAGGCAAAGATCTCCTGTGTTTTTTCTTTTCTTTTCCTGTCCTGATTCTCACATATGCTTACTTTTTGTTGGTTCATGTCTTACATTATGGTTGTAATTATGAGTTGCCTCCGCACTTTCTTCGCAGCACATCCTAGCTTCTTTTCTTTTTAAGTGGTTTAGTGCTTTGCATATTCCTTGTTACTCTAGCGGTTTATTGGTTGTGTTTTTTTTGTCGCTGCATTTAGGCTTTTGTTATGATTGCAAGTTGATCTTGCTTTTTTTTCCCTAAAAGAATTATGAGCCGTTGTTGTAGTTGTTTCTTTTTTTCTTTGTTCTCTCCCTTTTTACAATTGCATTTGGGTGACCTTTTCATCAAATCTCTTTTTAATTATTATTTTGATCTCTCTCTCTGTTGCTACAATTGTTCATGCTTATATGTGATGTTTTGTCTTTTGATTATTTGAATTTCAGTGGCCCCTTGCAATCATCATCTACATTGCTGCTATTTTGCTTTTTTCTGTTTTATCTTATCTTTGCTTGCATTCATGCTATTTGCAATTTCAGTCATCTACGTGTAAACCTTTTGGCTATTTTTGTTTTCTTATCATAATATTTGTCTTTTTTCTTTCTTTCATTCAGTTGTAGAATAAGAATTTGTCTTTTATTTATTTATTTTAGGTGTGCTTCCATTTGTTTAGTTAACTTTGTTTTTGTTTTTCTATTTTTGTAACCCTTCTGATCTCAGTCATGCCAACGAAGTTAATGTTGTCTTTTATGTTTATGCAGGGTTTACGCAAGTTGTCGTTTTCAATTTTGCATTTTCTTTACTTTTGGTTTGAGCACCTCCATTTTGTATCTTTAAAATAATGAACATGTGTTGGCGACATCCCCCCCAAGTTTACAGCTTCTTATACGAGGATTCAACCATCTTTTATTTTTTATATGACACCAATATTTGTTTCTTGAAGTTTGTTCTTGATGCATACCGTAAGGGTGACAAACTTAAGTTTGCTAACCACTCTCCAGAACCAAATTGCTATGCAAAGGTATCCTCTTTGACTACTGTAGCTCACAGCCCGTCTAACACACACACTTATGCACTTGGTTTCTGGTGTTTGGGAATTTGTTTGGATTATTTTTTACTTTCAATTAATTTTTTTGATGTGCTGATGTAGTTACGCTAGCAAAGAAATTGCTCACCCACCTTTCTTTTGTGCTACTGTCTAAGGTGAAGGAAAGTTAGTGGTTGGACTAATAGTTGCATAACAAAAAGCTTTCAAGAAAATTGTAATTTGGGTACTCTTTTTTTTAAATTAACAGGAATATTTATTTCCTGTGGTTTTTTTTTTTTACTCTTGCCTAAAAAAAACAGGGAAAGTTAGCTAACGTGGGTGATGTTTGCTCAATCATCCTTTTCTTTTTTGTGCTGTTAGAGTAGGATGGATTCTTATTGTTCTTTCATATATGTCTGTTGTTAGAGAATAAAGAGCATAAACTGTGGGTCTGAAAGTTGCATAAAAATAGCTTTGAAAGACTTGACAATCTGATTGACTTTTTAAAATACTGTGGGGATGGGGAAAAAATAGTTTTCTTCCTCATGTTAGGTTATATTGGTTGTGAAAGATTAGCAGAGTTTGTCAAGGGGGTCAATAGTTGTATAGAAAATTGCTTTAAATAGGATACGATTTGATTAGTAGTCAGGTTGGCAAAGGTTAGAACTACGATTAAGTGGAGATGGGATGTGGTTGTATAAAAAAAGCCATGATATTCTCTATAAAAATTTATGGCAGAGTTCTTGAAACTATCATAATCGGCATCTCTCAACTTAGGTCGCATCATAGATGATCAAACTCCTCGAAGAGCTTGCAAGGAAAACAAAGTGTGTCATCTTCCAGGTTAGCTTTTATTATAGATGAAATATATTCTTGATGAATTTGCCGATACCCCATCACTCTTTGATGAACCTTGCCTTCTTCAAGACAAAAAAAACTTGTAACATTATAAATTAAAGTTCTTAGATCCATAGTAATTGACACCTCTCAGCTAAATGCACATGATTGATGATCGAGCTCTGTAAGTTTTCTAACATTGATCCAAACATTATATAGGTTTATAGGATTTTGTTAAAAGGAACTTGATGGCCAGTATAGTATGTAAGAAAAGACATTGGATTAAGGGTTCTTATTGATGCCTTGAATTGGCAAGGAAACATAGAAAGAGGGTGTTTCAATGATTATATGCAATTAAACATCATTCAGACATTTGAATTTAGATCAACCTTATCAACATTAAAGATGAGTTACCCATCTCATTATGATTGTCGGTGCAAATGAAAGTTATCTATTTAACGTTGTTGACAATCATGATTTTTTGACACCACCTCGTTCATAAGTCTGCAAAAGCTGAGTTCTATAAGAAAAGAAAACCATTTTGTAACACAATTACAAGTACTGCCACGTGTATTTTTTATTTTAACTTGAGAGCACTTTTATGTGCTTTTTTAATTGATAAACTAATAATTAAAAAAAAAAAACATTGCATAATCTTTCTTATAAGATGTTTGCACAGTCGAGTTTAAAAAAGAGCCCTTCCACGTTGTCATCCACTTCTCAAGATGTTATGATGCATGGAATTAGATCGATGCGTATGATCTTTATTACTCTGAATTTCCTATGTTCACCCTACTGCTAAGGAAACTATATTTTGGTAGGTTACTTTTATACCATGTCAAATGAGCTTCAATGTAATAAACCTATTGTTTCGTGACATTAGTCTAGCAACATTATAAGTCCAAAAAACGATAATACTTTTTTATTTTTATTTTACATCTATATATATTTCTACTATAATTTTGATAGAGTTTTCTCATGAATTAAAAATTCCATGTTATTAACATTCAATCTGCCACGCATTTTCACATTCAATTTCTCATTCAGTAATTTTTCAATATCTTAAAGTTTAGTTCCATCAATATATCAATAAATACAATTCCATCAAAACATAAAATAATCTCCAGATTAGACATTATTATAAAAATTATCAATCATACAATGTGATTTTAAGAAGTAATTAAATCCTTAAATTTATTTTTTTTGGAACGTGGGTGTCCGAGTCAGCTTATGCGTACCTCGATTAATTCCAGGGATCTTGAAGTTAACGATTACTTAAAATCCTTAGTGACCCTAACTAATGTGAGATTCGAACTAGTGATCTTTGGAGAGCAAACCTAGGACCTGGCAAGTGAGCCACACTCCCCGGGGTTCTTATATTCAACATTTGAATAGTAAAATCATTACAATATAAAATCATCATAATTCTCACAAAGCTTAACTAAATACATTCATTTTACTTAAATAAAAAATGAAAGTTCTATATATAATTTACTCCTGATGTGCATGTGAAGGTCCTAAAAATAATAATTCAAACATAGCAACATAAATAATTTAAGATTATAATGTTATGATAATGAAAATTACTTAATTTAGATTTTCAATACTCAAACATATATATTTTTAAATTTTTTTATCTAAGTATAATCTTTCTAAAATAATAAATAATTAGTCATCAATTAGATTCCATTATCAGAGCAACTAATCAGATTTCTTGTTATTGTTCTAATATCATTAACTATTTTCTTCTAGAAATAATTAATCAAATAAATTTATACCTTAAATTCATTATAGGGAAATAAAATTAAATCTTGTCCCTAAGATACCAATATTCTCATCTTTTTATGTTTTGCCGAAACTACAGCGGACTATGAGTATAAATTTGGTTTCTTTGGGTAAGTGGTTTTAATTTCTATAAAGATAACAAGATATGGGCTTCATCAATTTTGATGGGCTAGTAGGCTGCCCATCAGAAATGGGCCATTATCATGATCAAAATATTAATTCAGGCTGCATCCTTCAACCCTTTCGTGTTTCCATTGTCGTGAAAATGGAGATGTCTTGTCTGTGGACGAGACGCCTGCTGTTGGGAGCCAACTCTGTGCTTCTTGTGAAGCATCCTACAACAATTGCATTCTCCACGTTTTCTGTTACTCGTTCAATTCTACCACCACCACCACCACCACTCATTTCCCTTTTCTCTTCCAGCCGTCGCTCCCTTTCAACCACCACCTCCGCTTGTTCACTGCCACTCCATCCTCACTCCGACATTGGTAAGCATATAAAAAGTCCGCAATCATGACTCTTTTTTTTTTTTATCATTCACTCTGTTCGTGTTTATTTATATATTTTGGGGTGAGGGTAGGAAATGATGCCGTGAATGATGCTGCTGCTGCTATTCCACTGGAAAGCCAAAAGATGCTTCTGAAAGGAATGTCATACACTGAACTCGAAGTATGCATTTGAGCTCGTTTAGTTTTATTTTTTTTATTGTTAATTTCTGATGCAGTTTTACTTCTCTTGTGGCTGGTTAAGGCACTTTATTTTTCCTTTATCAGTCAATTGGTGCTTTCTAATGCTTAGTTTCATAGTAGGCATTGTTCTAATTTGATTGGAGTAGTTTGGGTTTATTTTGTTTCTCTTTTCATTTTCTGAAACAATTGGAGGGTAAGCAGCCTGCAGTAGTTGCTTTATTTTCCTACAGGAAAGGAAGATGCAAACGTTAAAGCTTACAGATTTGCTGAAAATCAATAATCTCTTATTTGTAATCGTGGGATTTGTTCCAACAGAAATGGGTTCAATCTTACGGATTCAGACCTGGTCAGGCCATGATGCTTTGGAAGCGCCTGTATGGAAGCGGAATATGGGCACATCATGTTGATGAATTACAAGGCATTCTTCTATCCCATCCTATCTAGTTTTTAATCTTTTTAGTGCCTGTTTGGTAAAGGTAGAACTGCTTTTGTATGCTTTTGGTTTGTTTGAAATTGAAGCACATGACAATTTAAAAGGAAAATTCTTTGCTTTTAAAGCAACGCAGGCTACCCCTTGGTTTTAACCAGAAGCAAAGCAGGTTATGCGTGTTCTACTATTTTCTTAAGTATTAAAAATACGTTTTTTAAAGAAAAGCACAACAGTCAATTACTGAACACTGCATTTACTAATGCCACTCTCATCTTAACTAAGTAGCCAAAGCATAGCACAACATAACAACACCAAACAGGCCCTTAGTAAGCACATTGATGTTGTCAACAATTTCCCAATGTTTATTTCTATTTGTTGACTCTCTAGTTGTTTCACTGTTTAACTTCTTGTTCCGCCTTCGAAAGATGCTGAGTCTTATGAACTCTATATTTGTTTTTACCTTGTGTAGGTTTGAACAAAGATTTTGTGAAAATGTTAGGTGAGCATGCCAAATTCAAGGCATTATCTTTGGAAAATATTCTCACAGCATCAGATGGTACTAGGAAGGTATCCATATCTTTACCAATTGTATTCATTCTCTCTTTGTTAGAATGCTTCTTTTTTTATGACTTGAAAACTCAAATTAGCATATAAGCTTTTGGCAGTTGTACCACTGAGAGTCTTCTCATGATTTTGAAACTCACAGGAACTTGCAGATTTTATTTAGGTTGGATGATGGATTGGTAATAGAAACTGTTGTTATACCTTGCGATAGGGGTAGGACAACAGTTTGTGTTTCAAGCCAAGTCGGCTGTGCCATGAATTGTCAGTTCTGCTTTACAGGCAGGCAAGCTAATATCTTCCATGTTGGGACTTGTGTTTAAACTATTCATGTTCTTGTCACTAATGAGGTGCATTTTTTATATTACATGAATCTGGTTTTTCAGGATGGGTTTGAAGAGACATCTGTCCACAGCTGAGATAGTAGAGCAGGCTGTTTTTGCACAACGTCTCCTAACAAATGAAGTTGGTCCCTTCACTAATGTTGTATTTATGGTAGGTGTATGATCAAGAGAATCTTTTAGTTTGTGAAAGCTTTCCACTTAGTTTTGACAAAATTAGATCTCTACCGAGTGTTATGGGTCTACCAAATCAGTGTTATCTGGAATCTTTATTAGGGAAAAAGAATTATTTCATGACTGCCTTTCCATCACCACTGTCATTATCTATGTAAATGTGGCAGCAAAACTGAGCAACTATGGAGACCCGTCTTCAGTCTATTTCCCCCCTTTCATTATAGTTGGATACATTTGATTTAAGAAAAATGAAATTCATAATCCTGTACAAGCATGTTAATAATGGATTCTTTGAATTCAAGGTTTAAGCCTAGTTGGTATTCTCTCATTCTAGGGTTAGTACATTTTCTCCCAAGCATTAGTAAGCTCCACTTGGAGCAAGCATCTTAAACCCAATACACTTCAAATCTAAGTAGGTTATTTTGACTTAGACTATCCATTATTTTTGCATGTTAGTTATAAGAATCACCAAAACACCACACATCACTTCTATGAATTTCAAAGCAACTGTAAATCTCAAATGTTATATGATTCTCTTCCATCAAAATATTACATTAAAAAAAAGTCCACTGCTCTTGGTATGTCTTCTGGTTCTTAAAATGCTGTTTATCAAATGTTTTTGTTTACTTTTGCATTATAAGACAACTGTTGACCAGGAGTTGAACTAATCTTTTTCTCCAAGAACAGACTCTTGAATCTTCAAACTTGACAAGAAAGTTTTGCTACTTATTGGTGCAGGGAATGGGAGAGCCACTTCAAAATATTGACAGTGTTATTAAAGCTGCAGACATTATGGTGCATGACCAGGGCCTTCACTTCAGTCCTCGCAAGGTCACTGTTTCTACTAGTGGGCTTGTTCCTCAGTTGAAACGTTTTCTTCATGAATCCAACTGTGCCTTAGCTGTTAGTTTGAATGCTACGACCGATGAGGTACATTTCATTCCCACTTTATCTTGATTTACTGGAGAAATGTGTACACGTGATTGACAATCTCTTTCATAATAAACTATGCAGGTCAGAAACTGGATCATGCCAATTAATCGGAAGTATAATTTAGGGTTGCTTCTTCAAACACTTAGAGAGGAACTTGGCTTAAAGAATAACTACAAAGTTCTATTTGAGTATGTGATGCTTGAAGGAGTAAATGACAGGTTAGATAGCCTTCTTTTGCATTTCTTTTTTCATGCGTGTATTATTGTTTTGTACACCCTATGATATGCAAATGCAGCATTCTTATTTAATCTTAGATCTCCAAATTGACATCTATATCTCTCAATTAGATGACCTTGCAAACTATTTGGCCCATCAATATAATGAACATATTTATTTGTGTGGCATTTCTATCTGGAATTATCTCAATTTCGGGTGACAATGATTTGGTTAGGATGTTTTAACTTATGTTATGTCAGCATGCTGACCATTTACTTAAAAGAAACTGATAATAACTAAAATATACATATTTTTTACTAACAAAATAGTCACAACACCAATCAAAATAGTGAAAAAACTATACCTAGAAACAATTGTAACTGTCGTGACGACTGATTTTTTACGCTTCACTTGCTGCCATCCCCGAAAAGGGGAGACAACGAGGAAAAAGGGTTTCTTATAATCGTAGAATTACGATGATAATTTTTAGGAGTCGTCAATTAGTATTAAAGTCACTAGGAAACCTAGCGATCTGCGAGAGTCTGGGTAAGAAGACTTGTTGTGCAAGGGGAAGATGGATAACCCCAGTGCACCCTGTCTAAAGTAAGCTGCATTGTTGTATAATGGTTTCTAAGTCAATTTTTTTTATTTGTTGATCTTTTCTAAGGCACGAAGTAGATCTCTCTTCATGAAAGTCTCTACCTCATTGGGTCGAAACCTAATCGTTTTAAGGTCTGAATTTTAACAATGTATTTATTGTACTTTAATATCAATGATCTACTTTACAATGTAATTTTACACCCTGTTAATTAAAAGTTTATAATTGAAAAAATGAACAAAAAGATTGTTGAAAGATTTTTTATATTTTGACCAAAATCTAACGGATAATCATAAACTGGTTATGATATCCCATTTTCATTTTAAAAATATGAGAAAAGATGCAAATTTTTTTACGAAAAATATGCTTAGGAAATTTTTAAAATTCGGGGAAGAGACAACCTGCACACCTCCAACTGGATAGGGCATAGCATATTCAAATTGTTTGCACACAAGGCAACACAAAGGTTTGTTAGCTAAGGTGCCCTGATTTGTTTTAGCTTCGATAACTGAATACAGCTTCCATAAACACATTTTGATCAAACATTCTTTACAATTGTAATGTTGAAATATGTATAAGGTTTAAGAAAAATCATTTATTGAATAGAAATATCTTTACGAGGTACCAGAGAAAAGATTACTGTGAATGATATATTCTACATGTTCTATTATTTCAGTAGAATCCAGGATCAATTGTTATGACCAAAAGCAACCTAATACATCCTGTTGTGTTTAATGAAGTTTCTTTAACAAAGGCATCTGAATTCCAAGAAGTTGGACTGTAACTGAATAATCAGATTCTACGAAGTTGAACTGTAGCTGAATTTGAAACATAAAGTAGAGAAATACAAAACTAGAGTAATGCCTTTCATTGGTGAACATGTATATACTCCAGTGGAGAGTGCAATTAGATGGAAACATATCTTGATTATATCAAGGGAAATAGTCCTTCCTGGCTCACTTGCATAAGAAAATCCACCTAAACGTAGGAAAAGAACCCAGGGCACCGAAGGCTAGTTTTGTTAGCCTGGCTGCTATAAAGTAATTGCCGACTTTTGGAAAATTGCTTAGCTTAGCATTTTTGTAACACTAAACATTGTGGGAAAAGTTGGCACATGTCATACTTCTTCAGCCCAGTTAAGTGTAACAAAAATGCTAAGCATTAAAGAAAAAAGAACAAGAAAAACACTCAAGATACTCATGGACCTTTGGATCATGATCTTAAAGTGGGACCCGGTAGCTTTGGAGTTAATAATCCAATTTATTTACCTGTTTGAAATTGTTGTATAGCAGTGACAACATTGATAATTGTTTGTTTTCAGTGCTGATGACGCATACAGGCTTATTGATCTTGTTCAAGGCATTCCATGCAAGATCAATCTCATTCAATTTAATCCTCACTGTGGATCCCTGTTTAGACCAACCAGTACAGAGAAAATGATCGAGTTCAGAAATATTTTGGCAGAAGCCAAGTGCCTTGTTTTCATGCGATACAGTAAAGGCGATGATCAGATGGCTGCTTGTGGTCAGCTTGGAAAGCCTGGAGCAATCCCGACTCCCTTAATTCGTGTTCCAGAGCAATTTAAATTGGCTGTAAATGCTTAGGTGCATTATCGTCTTCCATTAAAGATGAGCTAGAATTCTTATGTTTGTCTGGTCTTCTTGACATGGAAGAAAAGTGAAGAGAAATTGGGATTCCAAATTGTTTAGTAACCAGGTCTTCAACATTAAGGACCGTTTATTGCCTCAAGGGCTTAGGCCTATCAACTAGCTCTCACACAGGTGCTCTATTATTTCTGCTGCTTTCAAGGGGGGCAGGGAATCGCCATTTTGGCCGAGGGGCACAGTGTCTCCCACTGACTTCCCCCCTTTATTGCATAAATGACAAAAATCAAGCTTGGCTACTGGGATTGGCTGCTAACCGGGATGTTATTATATTCACCATGATTCTATGATGCCTTGCAATATCTCGTGCCTTGATTTTTTTTTTCATTTCCCTCAAGGACCAACATGGCCGACTTGAATGCACATCCTAAGTTTTACATCTCGGTGAGTGAATTCAAGTAGTAAATTAAAAATAACTCATCAAATCCACCTCAGCAGGCTGCGAGGGCATATCTTATCTTCTCCAATCATCACATTCAACCAAGTAGGTTGGTGATTTATTTTTTCAATTGGAATGAAATATTTTAGTTTTGGAGTGTTTTGACACGTTGTTTTGGAGTTATACTGTTTATATATATAATTTAAATTCAAAAATAAAATTATTTAGAATTGTACATTTTAATTTAAAAAAAACAATAAAATGATTTTTCTGAATAAAATTATGAACATATATAATATTATGAGAATGTCATGATTAATCTTGTAAAATCATCACATTCTCTTATTGCTCTAAATTTAACATAATATATATAAATAAATCAAAAAAATCTTCGTAAAATTTCATCTCAATCTAAAAGTGAGATTAAAATATATAATTAATATTGTAAAATAATTCATTATTTAAAAAAAAAAACACTATTTGACTGAAACCAAACGGGCAAAATGAAACCTGAATGTTTTGGCTAGTATTTAGCCAAAAAACATTCAGAACAAGATGAAATTTAAACCAAGATAAAAACAACACTATTTATCTTTTTTTTTAACTAATACGAAACATTTCAGCCATTTTAACCGTAACAAAATGAAACAGACAACACTGCATTCAACTCAGACTGAGGTGGTTGCACATTGAAACTAAATAAAACCCGCATTTCCATCAAGCTCAAAAGCCTACAGATATCATTGTATTCTTTTCTACTTGCATATTGCTTGCATGCAAGGCAGTGAATGACATACAGTGGCGTGGAGCTAATTACAAGTCCAAAAAGGTAAACAAAACAAAAGGAGTCACAAAGTATGTTAGGCGGGCACTGCACCACCATCAAAATAAAGCTGCACTATTCAAATCCCTTCCCCTTCTGTACATTTGGTGAATCAATTATACTGGGCTTCAAACTCGTAGCAGCTGATCAGTAGTAAACAACCAAGACATGTTAGCTATGTCACTTTCTCTGAACCAAATTACCCCGGCTGTACATGAACTTTTTGCGCGCGCAATGTAGCATTCAAAATGCAGACCATTCGTAGATGAACCACCGAGTCTTGAGAAACCAATAGCCCTGTATGAACCCCAATCTACGGACATAGATAAACCACCCGATCTCGAAAAACTAATAGCCCCGTATGAGCCGCACATTTAGGGAGGATCCCCACCTGAAGACAAAGAAGAAGATTCTGAAATATGACCACTCTTAAACACATTTTGAAACTCATCCATAAGTATAGTCCTGATTTTCTTTCTTAAAGCAGAGGCCTCTTCAGGTCTGAACCACTTCTTGCCAAACTGAAAAGTAACATGAATTGAATTAAAACATTTCAAGGAGTTAAACTACTTTGTTGAAATTATTCATTCAAGTCTGGGTTGGGAGGAATTACCATTGCCAAATCTTTCTTTTTCAGCCTCTCAGGAGCCTCTTGAATGAAGCGCTCCATGAAGAAAAGTACAAAGAGACCACAATCATAGTCATTTTTCTGCTGGGGCACCTGATAGGAAATTTAGTAATGTGATGTATTGAGGTGAAGTTCAAATCAACCATTAGAGAAATGAGAAAGAAGAAGAAATGTGTCAACTTCATTAATGGAGCTCCGAATTCACACATTCAATTGAATAGATATAAAATAACTACCACATATCCGTGAAACAATTGAGGAGTAAAATGCCAGCAACTTTCAGGAACTAAATTACCAATCACCCACACGCCAAGCAGGTAAAAGTTGGTAGATGTTTTACGTTTTATCTAAGAAGAAAATCATTGTCTAGAAAGAATGTAAACCACAGGAGAAACAGTAAATATAGTGCTCCAACAACACTAAATATCAGCTAAGGAGACAACCCCAGATCTTGGAGCAGAACATCATAATGCAAGAAAACATTTCTAGTCAGCAATATTTTTCTCAATGGCTGATGATATTGAAAATCCAGAAATTCCTGTTCTGTCCAAATGCATGCAAAACATAGCACAAAATCAGAATTCATTGCAATCCTTTCTACATAGAAAAGCAATAAATTGTCCCACTCCACAGAACAATGTTGAAAAAGATAGGTATGACTTCATCACAGCAATGACTTTAAAAGGACATCCGGGAAAAAAGCTTCCTTAGAAATCCTAAGTCATTCATTACGGTTAATAAGGACTATAGTAAGAAAAAAAGCCTCAACTTTGAAAATTACACTAGCTTTCCATATGTGATAAGCAAGAGGGAACAAAATCACACATGACCTGGGGCAGGTAAAGGCGTCAAGGAAAGATTTGCACAAAAACAAAATCCACAACCTCTAGAAAACACACTCGGATATCAAGCCTAGCAGAGAGGATTCAGAAGTTAAGGATGTAAGCAGCCAAAGATCTTGAGGTACCCTCGTTAAGATTCAAAGAAAAGTCCATTATGCAAAATGGGGAGACTGGACAAATGGAAAATGTTTCAAGGAATACCCATGGTCATATTAAGGCATAAATACAATTCAAGGGAAATGATCATGACACAACACAACACTTGGGGCATTTTCTATATAAACTCACCGCGATGATTTTTTCCTCAATTCTACGATCTAGACGTTTCCATATTCTATCTGGAATTGGAAAATCTGTAGGAACAACTTCTTGATTCATATACCTCCATTCTTCTCTCAAATAACTGCAATACACAAGTAACACAGTTCTTTAGGATTTGAATTTACAGCATTCTAACAAGGCATTACAATGAAGCTTTAATTTATAGTTCTGGAAGTAATTCCCACTGTAATTTTCTGCAGCTACAGTTCAAAGGTACTTCTTAATAATGATTACCAAAAAGAATTTTAAGTTCGCAACAACACTATTAGTCCCTTTCCTGAACAAAACCAATAAAAAGGCATTCATAGGAACAAGGTACAAACCGTTACAATACTTCAGCAAGAGGTAAGTAATGAAAACAACTCTGCTGCTTGGAAGGACTTTTCCTGCCTCACCTTTTAATGTTAGAAAATACTGTACTGCTACGATGAAATCCCAACGAATCTAAATGAAGTATAATTGGTCCTGACTCATCTTTCTTATCCGGGAAACATATAATCACCAAGCTCCAATGAAGACTGGATACATGAAAGATAACAAACATATGTGAAACAGGTGAGAAATAATTTTTTCAAGAGGAGAGAAAAGGCAGGGAGAAGATGACATCCAATTCCTTTTCTAGTCTCCATTTATCCTGTTTTTTTTTGGTTGAAGGAGCAATCCATCCCAATAGAAAGGTGGTCAGCGCCAGATTATTCCAATCTATCATTTTAGAATGTTACACACCAAACCAATAAGATAGAAATAAAATAGTTCGCTATATTTTTACTATCTATGAACAGGCATAATAACCAAAAAACAAACTAAGAACTTCTCTAGGTTCCAAAGCCTCTTGTATCATCAAGCCCATTAAACTCGTTTCAGAAAAATGTTGAATTATAAAGGATACCTAACATTAGATTTCCTAAGGATACAATTACTACCATCATATGGGGTGGATATTGGTGCCTTTTCTTATCTTCCTTTCTCATCGTTCTTTTAGATTTCCTACAATTACTACCTTCATACAAGGTGGATATTGGTGCCTTTTCGCCTTCCTTCATTTTTGGGTGTTGGTGCCTTTTCTTATCTTCCTTCTTCACCCTTCTTTTCTTCTTCTTTTTTTCTTTATCCTTTATGGCCTTTCAAAGTTCTCAACTTGGCATGAATGCCTTCCCTTTCAGCTGACTTAACGAAATAATACTAAGGCATAACAAAAGTACATTACAAAACCATATTCTAATAGATATAATGGAAAAGATGCTAAATCATCTAGGCACACTTTTAAGCACCTCTAGACCTGGCCTTGGGCTAATATCTATAAGGCATTTTGGCTTGGCGCCTTACACCCAACACCCAAGGGGGACCTAACAACATTAAATAAAGAATTTTAAATCCTTCAACTAGATGGTCAAGTAACTATAGTCCCATGGGTTTAGCATAATGGATGCTCTTGAGGTGCATATCTCAGGTTTGAATCCTTACCTGAATAGTTTGAATTTGCCAATGTGGGAATGAGGGGCTCCTCCACTCACATGGAGTTTACTAGTAACCACAAATGAAATCCTCGCATAAAAAGTCAGTTAACTACTGACTAGACTAATTTCACTCTTACAAATATGAATGAAGTAAGAGTAATATTCTTGCAATCACAGCCTACATTTCTCCTTATAAACAGCAATATGCAATCAGAAATAAGGGAAGAGTTGGCAAAGCAGTTAAAATTAACAAAGATAACTTACTCGTCATGTATGGGAATAAGTATGTAAGCCTTTTCAAATATATTGACACCTTTCCACCACCTTCTGAACTTGACAAAAAATGATTCCTTGTCACTCCCCTGCATATAAAAGGGAAGATGAGTTATGAATGAGTGTGAATGGAGACGGTGCAGGCATAATTGTGCATTCAACTATAAAGCATGTTGAACCAAAAACTATAAGAAATTACTACATACTAAACAAGATGTTTTTAATCAACTCAATTCTTAAACCACCACCACAAAAACAATATTAAATTTCCGTGTCACATGTAGTTATTCATTTTAATTCCTGATTTTTTCAAGATAAAAATCATGGGCAAAATCTTACACTAATTAAAGCTGAGCTGCCTCAGTCAAGATCCACCAAATCATTTTCAAATTGCTTTCACATAAATTTTTTGAAGTTTAATGTAAAAGCAATGATATTGCCAATATTTTTTCCAGGTACATAGCTTTGCCAGTACAGGCGTTCAAAAGCTCTAGTACAAAATAGCTTTCAAATGTCAGATCTATGAATGTATGTTCTGATGAATTAAACAATGTCACTTAACAGAGGCAAGAAAGCTGACATGTTTCCTTTTTTTATTAGTTAAACACCAAGCAAGAAAACTACCTTATATGATATAGCCTGTTCCAGCTTCTTGTAAAAGAATGTGTTGAAAAAGTGATAATCACATGTAGCCTTCTTTGCTGGAGATGCTTGCAGTCGTAAATATCTACACAAGAAAAGCGGTAAATAACTAGAAAGAGAAATTTAAGACTGTCACTTAAAATCTGCAAAGAAAACCCTAGAACATCCCAAAAAAGGGCATTCTGGGTACATACATAACAAGATTTGGAAAAAAGCACTGCATTTTCAAATTACAAAAAAGAACTGTAAGGAATGAATGCTAGTATTTCTACTACTCTATTACACTAATAGCCAATAGTATCACATGTTTTCAAAATTTAATAATTTATTCTTCAAATAGAAAACCCTCCTTCAATATATAATGAACAAAATATCATTCCTGTTAAGAAATAATATGCAACTCCAGAAACAAGATACAAACACCTGCTTTAGGAATGCAGTTCCAATAATTTTTAACCTCACGGTACCCAGTTTAGGAAAATAAATACGCAGACCAGCTCACAAGTTGGTTGGACACAAACTCATCACTCATGCGAGAAATAACCCCACCCAATCCAGGAGCTCAGTAAAGAACAAGTTGAAGTCAAGGATCTATAACATTGAGCTTACTGCTTGCAAGACAGCCTGAAAATGTACTTCATAGAATACTCCTAAGGAATTGCTGATTTGCTGGTGAATGCATTGTCATGCTTATAGATGTTTTATGAGGGACCATCTTCACCCTAGACTGCATCATTTTGCACAAGTGTGTCATTGGACTTCTGTCCCATCTACAATGTTTGGACTTCACAGCGCATTGTTTGTTGCTTTGGGATCTAGGTATTGGAACTGTCAAGTTTTTTATTTTAGGATAGGAGCTTGAAATAAAATGTCCAAATTTTGGAACAGATACGCTTAATTCCTATAAATAAGCATCCCCTCCCTTCAGATGTTTTCCAGCTATAATATAATAAAAAACTAAACAAGTTACTGATGTAGCATAAGGCAGACTAGTCCCCATTCCTTTGTAATTCAGGATTTATATATTACTTAGGGAACTCGATATTTACAATATTTTGTATCAAGAAGGATTTTAGTTAGCACAGTGTTTTATTTTTTTTAGTGGTTTTCTTCCTATTTTAGTTATAAAGTTATCAGATTTGTGGGTGTTTGGGTTACTGTGGTAGGAACATGATTCACACATATGTATGCTAATTTGGATCATGGTACATTTTAGAAACCTATTTGGGTCGTTATAGAAATTATTAGGCATATATTATATAAAAATAGCAATATTGGCGAAGGAAATAAAATATTATTGGTTGAAATTTTTTCAAATAATAAAAAATAAAAAATCTTGTTCCAAATAGAATTAAAAATAGGCCTATAGAGAATTGTATGCTAGGCTAAATTTTAACTTGAAAACCTGGCCTACAAGAGGTCCAATTCCAACACTTAGCATTTTATAAAAGTCAACTGCACATTTATTATTATTAGTCTCTTGCGTCTCTTCATTGCATCTCTCTTGGCTTTTTCACCGCATCTCTTCTTCTTATCCTTCCCTTTTTTTCTCTCTTCCTTTCTCTCCTTGAAACAACTGAAAAGCCTTATTGCTTCTCTCTCTTTTTTTCCTTCCACTTATATGTTGAAAACACTAAGAGACTTGTATACCAATTTCAGCGATCCAGGTTGGGTACCTCCACAACTGAGTATTCAATGTACTGAGATCTGCAATCTGAATTGTGATGCAGGGGGGTAATTTCATTGAATTATGATTCTATGTTTTTGTGGACATCATGAACTAGGTTCTTGTAAATTCAAGCTCTCCTTATAAATTCAAGTGTTTAGTCTATTAGATTCTTATGTTCTTTATTCATTGCATGTTTTCACTCTCCTCGCTAATATGTCAATCTGTATCAAAGACATTATTCAAAAGGGAAAAAAGACTAGAGAAAAAATATCACGTGTGGAATCTTTTATTATGTCAAAGAAACACAACAAGCTTGGAGGGGGCTCAGCTCATAAACTTATACAAATAGTCAGTGAGCAGAATTGGAGGTCATAATTCAATGTATGTGTGCCAAGTTTGCATTTTCATATTTTTCCATAAGCCATACTAAGTGGTTGTCAAAGGTTCAAATAAATCTCTAATGACCTACTCCTTTTAAGCTGCTCTCCTCAAAACAGCAGTACAGTTGAAACAACTACTCTATGAAGAAGAAAGAGAACAAATAGATAGCATCCAACGATTCAATCAACAGCCCAAGATGTAGAAAACTCACTCACAAATTTCATGAACCCTAAATGGGAAGGGTTTAGGAGAATAATAAATAGAATAAATGCCCCAAATTATCTGATCAAAACTAAACTTTATGCTAGTACAATTACCTTGTGTAAAAGTTCATAATAGGTGATGTCAAAAAAGCTTCAGGGGCGAGGCAATCAATATCCTTGTAAGCAATTTCAACAGATGCTGGATCATCTCTGTGTCAGATGATCAAGAAGTCATCAGAAGATTGTGGTTGTCCCTTGTGCAAACTAATTTAAAATAGTTGAAGTTATCAGAAAAGAAAAAAAATTGTTGTACCTTGATGGATAAAAGATCTTAGCATCCTTCATGCTACAAGTAACCAGGGATCAAAATAACCATTAACAGCATAGTCAAAAGTTGAAACAAGGGGGAAAAAAGGAAAGAAAAATCGGGAGTTTCAATTACTGTTCAGCAAATTCTTTTCCTAGCTCTGTTGTCCCTACAAGCTGAGGTTCATCTTCGTCGAGGACAACAACAGTCGGATTCTGTTTGAACAATGTTATCATGTATCCAATCAGCTGCTGAAACAAAAATTCTTATTGCAGAACAGTGTAAACAGCGGGTTGCTATTCAGTAAGAAACACTTGGCTACATTTGAGCATAGCAGAATAAATTTCATGCACCGAAACAACTGGCCATTCACAATGTCATGTCTCAACTCCCCATTTTCTATTAGCCTGTAACTTTGCTTCTGTTTGATACAGTTCAAAATAGGATTTCTAGAGTTATTTAATACAGCTTACAACTACAGTAGTGAAGAATACATTAGCTGATTTTTGCTTGGGCATCCCATGCCCAATTTCAGTGAAACATCAACACTAAAACAAACCACACCTGATCATCAGTGCAAAGGTATTTACCAAATTCTATGCATGAGTTATTGACTTGATAAGAGACTATTCAAATTACTTTTAATTTTTATAATTTTCATGAGAAGATGGTGATGGTTTAAATACAAACAGAAGTGAGTTCTAAATCAGTTTCTTTATAGTCAAAAGCCATTAAAACATACTATTTATGAAAGCTAAGAAGATAGAACATAATGGTTACTGTAGCTCCAGCCGCTTTGACTAATACTAGACCTCAGGTAAAGCTTCTTCAAAACATAAGTAGCTCCACATTCAGGTTCTCAGGCCATATACACAATCCCAGAACCAGGTCCCACTAATCAGATCTACCATTGTAAGATCAAATCCAGGAAATGGATGCAAACAAGCATTTTTAGTGTTCTGTCAAAACCACTAATTAACTTCTAGAAATATCAACAGTAGGATTCAAAGAAATTGCAATCCACACACCTCCATGACTTGCCACATGTTTTTCAATACATATAAGAAAAACAAAGAACAAAAAAAACGTTTGTGTTAAGACATCAAGAGGGTGCAAAAACAAAACAAAACAATAGTTTATGAGAAAGAGAATAGACAAAATTTATAGCAGAAGGATCATCCACAAAATATATTAGGGCCACAAGAGTAGCATTTTAACTAGCTATCTAAATAAGAAAGAGAAAAAAATCTTTCCCGTCTGTCAAAAGCCCTCCTATCATGACCTTACATACTAACCAAACAATAGCCAAAGATTGGAGATATTACGGGGGGAAATCTCTGCTGAATGGGGTGGATATCAATGTGATGCAAACAAAGTGCTAGCTCAATAATTTGAGAATCTAGACAATCAAAGCAGACAGAAGTTTTAATAGCATTAATCACAGATCATTAGACATGACTCTACAAGTGACACATCCGGTTAAAATATCATACCTACCCATTTCAATTACTATTTTTATTTTTTTTGTATAGCAAAGAAAAGACACTCTAATTATAACTCTGAACAACAAGCTTTTTCTTATGAACAATTACATGTATAATGCACACCATCAGTCATTTAAAGAGCTTACCTATTGAGAGGGCTATTTAAATTTTAATATTTATTAAGGTTAAACATTATTCACTCGAACAGTCAATGTGGTGAGGGAGATCAAAAAATCATACCTTCCTAGGCCTTGAACCATTTGAAGGCAGGACTCGGCAATCATTCTTCCTACCCAAAAAAATCAAACTAAAAATTAAACAATGCCCATGAGATAAGACATGCATTTGTTCCATTCACTTCAACTGTTGAAAGCAATAAGGGCTCTCAAGATGAAATTTATACACTCAAGGATTAATGTGAAGAGGCTACCAGGTTGAAAACTGCCAAAATGCTAATATGGTATATCTTATATGACAATGATCTTAGATTAATTCTAAACAACAACTCCAAGTGCAATCTGTATTTATGATTATTAGATTAGATCTCTTAAAATTTAGAAGTCAAATAACAAAAATATCTTCTTGAAATGCGCTTGGATAACATCCTTTTTCAATTAGGTATGGTGTCCACTATTCCTCGAGCTTGCCAATTCGTTAACAATAGACATCTTCACAAGGAAAAACTATGGGAAGATCACATAAACTGGTAAATAAGAATGCAACTGAACAATGTGTCGCATCAGTGGGATCATATACAATCAACCTTTCATTTTCTTTTTTTTATGGGTGCGACGAAAGCTCCTTGCGTGCATACAACACACTTTGATATAATACATGTATGGAACAAGGATAACGTGATGAAAGTAAAATGCTTACTTCTTGTAGGAATTGGTGGAGAAGTTTTCGCTGTTGTGGCGTAAAAGATGAGCAGAAGAAGCTTTACACTTTTGATCACCATTAGCAGGTCCACGTCTGTCTCCATTACGAGAGATGCCGGTAGCACATTGAAAAGGCAACAGTCTTGATGATGACTGTGTGTTCTGTCTTCTCTTTTTCCATAACCCTCCATTACTTCTCATACCTTGGGGGTTACAATGACCCAAGGTCGTCAATTCTTTATCGAATGCATTACCTATCCTACAACCTGTCTGTTAAATAAATAGTTAGGTAACAGAAAATATGCTATGGAAAGAAATCCCTAGATATGAATGAATGGCTTGAAAACATAAAGTTGAGCATCATACATTTTCATCCATCTTTCCACTAAAAATAGTGGCAAATTGGGATTTTGAATTTTTGACTTGAGATGATGCATCCTTTTGTCCAAATCCATCTGGAGCACATACAAAACCCATTTTCCGATACCTTAAATATCTTCTTTTTTATATATAAACATTCAGGAGAGAAAATCAAAGTTACCAATTCTACTTGAAGCTGTTGATTTTATGTGCCTCTCACATTCAGCAACATCCTGTCCAGTAAAAAAAATAACAACCAATTAATGCGAAATCAGTTTTTAATACTTAAAAATAAAAATTAAAGAGATTAATGAAAACCCACTAAAACAATGGAAAACAGACCAATTGGGCAGGGTGACGATGTTTTCTTTGCTCAAGCTCTTCTTCCATGGCCTTAATAGTAAATTGAAGCTTCTCTCCTTTGTCAGGCAATGTAGGGCCTAACTTCATAACATGAATTCTGTTTCTCTCAATTTGTTCCCCCAGCTTCTTATCGGAGATTGAAGCAAAGTCCTCTCTCTGACTCAGCGTGGGCTGTGGTTGCGGTTGTTGAGTGTTTTTCACGATCACTAATGGCGGTGGTTCGCCGTCGTCTCTGCCCATGATCACGTCCCAGTTTGAGTCCAGGTCCAGTGGTCTCTTCTTTGACTTCTCTTCTTCCATTCCATGCAATAAAAGTTCTGCCTTTGTACAAAAAATTGGGAATTATTTTTTTTGGATTTAGGAAAGAGAAGGAGAAGGAGAGGTTAAAAAATCAAAGTAAGACGAATGGGGTTAGATTATACGAGTCGCGATCCTTCCACTCGAGGTGGTGGTGCTTGCTCTGCTCAAATTATTGGGCTGAGTATTGGGATTTTGATACTATTCGATGTATCATCCGTGTTTCGGGTTAAATATTTTTTTATTAATAAAACTTTTCTATTTACGGTTAAAACAATTCTAAATAAAAATAAAAAACTTATATATACATTTAATTAAATAAATTCAGAACTATATAGGTTAGTTAATTAATAAATAAAAACATAAATATAACTGAAAAATCAAGATATTCAATTTCACAAGATGAGAAATTTATCAAATTATTTTAGCAAATCATCCACATAGATGAGAAGGAATTGGAAACATCATATTGCAACACCGACCAATCAAAGAACACAGAAAGTGCTAACACCACTCGCATAGTAACAAGTTTGATCACGGGACTAAATGTTTTAGCAAAGCCCACACCATTCACTTGCTGAAACCCCATTGCCACTAGTTTTGTTTTATAATGATCTATACTCTCGTCTACTTTATGTTTGACCTTATACATTCATTATGTATGAATAACATGTTGATCATGTTGTCGTGGTATAAAGTCTCATGTGTTGTTGGTCATAAAGGCATCAAATTCCAACTGCATAGCTTGTTGTTATTCTTGTGACAAAATAGCTTGAGAGAAAATGTTTGGTTCTACAAAGGTAAGTAAACTAGTAAAAACATGTAGTGGATGCTTAGAAGCATAAAAAAGTTTAAAATCTGGAAACTCTTTTGATCGAAGAGTATCAGTGTGTGAGTGTGTCACCATATGATGAAAGGAAACATGATGTATGAGAGGAGGCAAATAAGTGTTACAGTCGATGAAGATGGAATAAATGGTGGATTATGAAGTGACTGTATTGGACTAGAAGATAACTGATTTGGAGGACATTGAGGTGGCTCGCCTAATGGACTTGGAGGGGTCTCATATGATGGATTTTGAGTTGGCTGAATGGGACTAGAGGAGATGATGGTTGATTCTATGAAATTGTCAGGTGAAACAGTAGGGACATGTTCCAATGTGACCTATGAACAAAAAAGAGTTAGATCAAAGGACATACCTTTCTTGGAAACACCCGTGGCAATAGGAGATGTGTAAGAAGACCATACCCTTGCTAGAAAATTAAGTTCATCAAAGGCAATATTATGAGAGATATAAGTTTTTTTAGACACAAGATCTAGGCAGCAATATCCATGATGCTGAGATGAATAGCTAATAAAAATATATTGTTTGCTACAAAAATCTAGTTTAAGATTTGCATAAGGTCTCAAAAGGGGATATCAAATGCAACCAAAGGATCATAAAAAGGAATAATTTGGGGTTTGAGCAAACAATTTAAAGTATAGAGAATTGTAATCTAGAGCAAAAGTGAGAGCACGATTGATAAGATAAATGACAGTCCTAAATGCTTCAGCCCAAAACTTTGTAGGTAAATGTGATTGGGCCAACAATGAGAGTCCAACTTCCATGATGTGCCTATGCTTCCTCTCAGCTAAGCCTTTTCCTGAGAGGTATAGGGACAAGATACGTTGATAAATCTTGTATTTACATGATTTCTTTTGGAATCGATGAGAAAGAAACTCTTCACCATTAGCACATTGAAATTGCTTAATAGTTGTAGAAAATGATTTTCAATCAAGAATATAAAGTGCACAAAACAAGAAAAAACATCAGATTTATTACGAATAGGGCACACTCATGTAAAACGAGAGTAGTCATATATGAAGAGAACATAATATTTATGACCTTCATTAGATATGACGGGTGAAAGCCAAACATCTGAATGAACAAGACCTGAAGGAGACAACATAACACGCATAGAATCACCAAACAATAATTGCTTGGCTTTTCTCATTAAGCAAAATTGACAAACAAAATTCAAATCAAAAAAGTTATAAGCAAGCAAATTATAAGACTTGATGATGCGTTTGGTGATATGCGAGGAAGGGTGATCTAATCTGACATGCCAAACATTAAGAGTTGCACGAACTCCTATAAGAGTTCGTATGAAAATTATTGATGGTTTGCCAATCAACCTGAATAAGGTAAAGTCCACATTCACTCTTGCCTATTAGCAATGTGCCCGAGAGGTTGTCCTTCATTAAAAAATTAGATCTAGTAAGAACAAAGTAGCAATCATTTCCTATACAAAAGCGATTAATAGACAACAGATTTATTGTTACTTATGGGCAATGAAGAACATGATTTATTTGCAGGGCAGATTCAGATGCATGTAGTATGAGTGTATCAATAAGCTTAATTTGTAAAACATTACCATTATCCATAGCTACTTTGTCATCTTCTTTGTAAGGTTCAGCCAAACAAAGATTAATAATGTCAATAGTAACATGTTGATTAGCACCATTGTCAACATTGCAAGTGTTCTCGTCATTAATAAAATAGAATTGTGCTAGCATGATTGCTAATTGTTGAGGTGGATGACATCCTTGGTAATTATAATCATACCTATAGAAACAATCAAATGTCATGTGGTTCCTTTTGCCATATATTTGACAAATATAAGGATCAAAAGTTAGGTCATTTGCCCATGCAGGAACATATCTAGTGTTGGCTAGTACCTGTTCAACGTTAAAGGAGACAATACTGCCATTTTTATCACCTTGATTAAAATTTTGAGTTAGAGGATATGAAGTGAAATGTTGTTGCTATCAATTGGCAGGTGCATTCCTAACATTAGAGGAAACAAGATTGTTATTGCCTTGATTAAATTTCAGAGCTGGAGGAGTTGGAGTAAAACGTTGTTGCTATCAATTTTTGTTATTTTTCTTCTGATTTCTTACGCCTCTTCCTCCAAATTTATGAGCAATCATTGCAAATTTATTATGATCATTTTGCATGTTTCGTTTCTGGCTTTCAAGGAGTGCTTCAAAGGTGAATAGTTTATAAATTGGAAATCAAATAAAGATAAGGATTTCTCATGTTGAGAAAAGTAGCAATTAGAGACAAATAAAGTGTAGGCAATGTTGAGTCCTCCCAGGACATGAGAAATTAAGTTTGCTTTATCCATTACTTCTATCCTGTCATTATTTGATCAGCAAAAGCTTTTTCATGTTCAATGAAATTTGAATAGCTTTGTCCTCCTTGTTGCAAACCTTGCAATTGTCGCTTTAATTGATTAACATTAGAGATTGAAGGAGAGGCAAAGCGTTGTGATAAAGCAACTCACTCTTGTCGAGCAGTTTTCAAACCATAGATAATATACCTTCTTAGATATAGTGGATTTTATCCAAACCAGTACAAACCGGTTTTTACAATTCCATAAAGTGAAATCGAGATTGATCTCATGAGTTCTACCTTCAGTGGCAGGTAGAAATTCATCTGGACATGATTCTGTACCATCCATATAGCACAAAAGATCATGAATACTTAGAGCATCTTCAACTTGAGATGACCAATTTAAATAGGAATAAGGTCCCTCAAGCTTTACCGAAACAAATTGTAGGAGATTGTTTGGGGGAATGAAGATGGCAGTGGAAGATGACATAATATTAAGACCAAGCGTAAGCCAATTGTGCTCTAATACCATAAAAGAATAAATATAGAGAAAGGATAGAACCAATGTCATAGCTTGCTATAAATTTCTTATTATATTGACAACTCACAAGACAGAAAAGCTTTAGAAGCCTTCTTAAATTGATCATGTTATACAAGGTAAATTGAGTTATACAGGGCTAATTATCTTCTACATTTCTATTAAAAAAAATCATTGTGAGCTGGAATGTGATTTTTGACAACCTATTATTGATTTGGTATTGATTGTTTAACAATACACACCAGGACCTTGATAGGCCACATGTTTGTACCTGTACCCAAGAGACCTTCTTAATCTTTCCTTTCTTGATCAACTACTTTTATATTCTTCCCTCATGTTTTTATGCTTTCCCTCTTTGATCATATAAAATTTTTATACTACTTTAACAGTAATTATCCTACATAAATCCATTTTAAAATGAAATAAAGGATGAGAGAAATTTATTTTTGGACCCCTAAAATATAATAAAGAATATTTAACTTGGATATAACTCTCTCTCTCTCTCTTATTTATCCCAGATTCTTATGTCAACCTCTAATGAAGAGTAAATATTGATTATTACTCTTAAAGCATTTTAAAATTTCTTCAACTCATGCAAGACTATTTTAATATTAATTGTAAAATCCTTAAGAATCATAGTGTAAATCATGGAAAAGTAACCAGAAAGAGATTTTTTTTGGCAAAATAAGGTTAACTTTGCACTAAAATAACCTTGTTGGCATGAACAAAGTCATTTCAGTGCAGATGAACAATCATTCCAATAGAGAACAATGTTACTTAATTAACAAGTATTTTTATGAATTCATGGTTTATATAAAATCTTTATGAAGCACTGCTTTATTATTTAATTTATCTTGAGTTATTATTTTTGTAAAGTTAAAAAATAAAATATCTCTAAACAAGGTAATGAAATAATAAATTATTTATCACAGCTTATTCTAGCAGGGAAAAACGTTAAAAAATAAAATAAATAAAAGACCAAATACTCTGAAAATGATGAGAAGATTGAAGGAAATGCTTTCAAGACCAAACCATTTAAGGAACATAGGAAAGAAACCAACTCTTCAAGAAACTATACCAGCAGCATCTTTAAAGGAAAGCTTTAAGGAACTCTTTTGCAAAGCATTTTAAAAGTTTTTTAAAAAATATATATTTTTATTTTAAATTAAAAAAATATAGTGTTTTTAGATTATTTTCATATGCTG
Organism: Salix arbutifolia; assembly: GCA_025169955.1. NCBI lineage: Eukaryota > Viridiplantae > Streptophyta > Magnoliopsida > Malpighiales > Salicaceae > Salix > Salix arbutifolia. The sequence goes on from CM045911.1 coordinate 1,935,271, forward strand.
ATATCAAAAATATTTAATAAAAAAAAATATTATTTTGATGTATTTTTAAACGAAAAACACTTTTAAAAGCAATCACAACTACACTCTCAAACAGCCAATAAAGCAATGCAGGTATATGAGATTTTGTAAAATAATTTTTATTATTTTTTAAATCTGAAAAGATATTAATTTGATTTGCTAGGTGTTAAATAATTTTAAAAGTATTTTATTTATTTATTTGATATCGCAAGTGCATGGTGGTTTTCAAAAATATAAAAAAATTATCAAAATAAACAAATAAGGATGGATTTGGACAAACTCTGGCTGCATGTCCCGAAACAAATTATATTATTGTATTTTAAATTCTGGATTAATCATTGTCTTGTCCAATAGATGCGCATCAAATAATACATAATTGACTTTCTTCAAAGCAATCTTATCTCTTGTAGCATGTCAAGTAAATTTTAATATTTAGCTTATTGTGTCGATAAAGGAGCAACCTTCTATCTTTTGGAAATTATAATAATCATATCATATTATTATTCTACGTGAAAGGGGAGAAAAAAGTGAACGTTCATTGATTTTATTTTATTCCATGCTTTTTTTATATATTTTTTGACATTTTATTAAAAGGGTACTTGGGAATGTGATTTTGAAGGGGTGTGTCATGATGATAGGAAGTTTGCAATCGATACAGTAAGTTTTGAGTTCGAGTCAGGGTATGCATCATTTATAACAATCCGAGATGGTCGAGATTGACTCGCTAAGTCCAACAAAATATGTTTTTTAAGATATGGGATTTACTCGCATCCAAAAAAAGTGTTTGTGAATGTGGTTACGAATGTTTTTCAAAGTGATTTTCACTTAAAAATACATTAAAAAAAATATTTTTATTTTAAAAAAATATTTTTAACATTATCAAATTAAAAAAAAACTATTTTTTTATTTAAAATTAAAAAAATATTTTTCTTAAAGCAATTTTAAATACTTACCAACCACCCCTAATAGAGTGGTGTCACTCATCAATGGTAGCCCTTATTTTGAGGGTGGAGGGGGTGGGTCATGTACAAGGCAGTGCGATTTATTACATGTCAATATAGATTTTTCAAAATCAGTAAGAATTTATTTGGTTTCTATTTACACGTAAATCATTAAGAATATATATATATACACACACACACTCTATGTCATTGAGCTAGAATCCATCCTCATAATAAAACCACTTGCATTATTCCTTAAGCTAAGCTAAAGCTGCTTTTTATATTGTTGAGATTATTCTTTTAAGGAATACTTTAAAATTATATATTTTTATATTTTATAAATTATTTTTAATATCAACATATTAAAATGATATAAAAATATCAAAATATACACATTTAATATTCAATAAAGTATATCGCAAGGGAATTAATGATATCATTATTCTATACCAATTAGAAGATTAGGGTCTTCGTCACATATAAGTGTACAAGGTTCAACCTTGGAAAAACATTTTTTCATGACAAAACTTGCTATGTAGTTCTAGTAGAATAAAATCTCTTGAAAAGTCTATTATCAACTAAAACTACATCAATGGTGTGCTATCACCCAAGCCCCTCATCCAAAAAAATCCTATATCAACTAAAAACAAGAGTTCTTGATTGCTTATAAGCATAAAATTTAACTTTTCTCTTCAAAAAAATGTCTTTTCATGAAAAATTAAACCCATTAATCCGTAACAAAGCCAATTTCACAGAAACAAAAAGCACGAGAGTAGTGGTCAAAGCATGGCATCTAATATTAGGGAAAAGCAAAGCTAGCAATCCCAACACCGAAAGTCTCCTAATTAATGAAATTAATTCCCTCTGAATTTCTCCCTTGCCCCAAAAGGTAAGACAATTATCGGATAGCTAGCTAGCTTCTCCCGCTATATAATGCATGGACAAACAAGCTAGCAATGGAATTCTTCACATCTCATCTCTTGATAAACAAAATGAAGTTCAAGCATTTTTGTGTCATCCTTCTCTACTTCTTAACTTTCACAGCCCTCTCCTCCTTGATAGCCTCGCAAACCTGCAAGAATTCCTGTGGCAAAATCCCCATCAAGTATCCCTTTGGAACTGGCCTTGGCTGTGGGGATCCACGATTTCAACAGTACGTGACTTGCGACCAAGAAAAGCTCACTCTAACCACCCATACCGGCTGCTATCCTGTCACCAACATAGAATATTCCGGTCAAGTTATGTACATCTCCGATCCCTCCATGTCAACCTGTGCCTGCACTCAAACAGGCAAAGGGTTTGGCCTGGACTGGGACGCTCCCTTCTCTTTTCACGACGATACTGTCTTCACTTTGCTCGACTGCTCCACCACTTCATCACCAATCTACAAAACCAACGGCGCCGATGATCTTGATAGCAACACCACAGTAATCCCTCAGTGCGACAGAGCAGGTGGGCCCATTTGCAGTTTCTTGTATTCCTGCAGAGCAATCAGTCTGCTCGATCTTCCAATCTCTACCTGCTGTGTTTACACGCCAGTAGATCTTGGACCTTCTTTTGAAATGGATTTACAAAAGTTGCAGTGCACTTCATATTCTGGGTTCTATAGCTTCAATGGACAAGAATCTAACCCAGAAAACTGGAAGTATGGGATAGCACTGAAATACAAGTTCAGTGTGTTCAATGACTATCCAAGTTCTTGTGCCAACTGCGAGAGAAGTGACGGAGTTTGTGGCTACGGCGGAGTTTACAACACATTTGTCTGTAACTGTCCCGGCGGCCTCAACACGACATCAGATTGTTTCTTCCGATCATCATATAATCACAGTCCAGGGCTTCTCCCAACGCACACTGCAGGTATATATCTATATTTCTGTGATTAATCTTTCCCTTCAGTTCGGATCTCTTTTTATAATCATTCATATCGATCATCTCTGAATCGTTGCAGGTAATTTCTTGATCTTTTCCTTGGCATACTTTTTGGTCCGAATATTTTCAGTTTGACAGAAACCTAATGATCTCCGAGGAATGCCAAGATTTCTCTCCCATGGGAGACAGCTAAAGAATGCAAGCCCTTTTAAGTATTTACATATAATGTAAGAACTCAATGTACCTTAAGATCGAAGAAATGTGCAAAAGATAACAGTTTAATTCTTCTTTTTCGTTTTTCAAGCCTTTTTATCTTGATTAAGAAAGAGCATAAGGGATCGGGTACTCATGCCATATGGTCTCCTTTCCGCACTCCAAAAATTGAAAGTGCTTCCGAGTTTAAGAGCTGTTTGGTATTGCGGTTGCTGTTGTGGTGGAGGTTGAAAAAAAACAGTTTCAAAAAAAGTGTTTTTTACTGTGGTTCAAAATAAGCAGTTAAGTGTTTGGTTAAAACTGTGGTTGAGTTGGAGATTGAAAAAAAAACAGTTTTAAGTGTTTGGTTAACAAAATTTTTATATTGTTTTTAACTTGTGAAATTACTTTAAAGGATATATATATATATATATATATATATATATATATATATATAAATTTAAATACAATTTAGTGTGATATATTTTAATATATTTATTTATATTTTAATTAAGTATTTAGATTTTTATATTATTTTAATATTAAAAATATAATAAATAAATAACCCATAACTACCTCCCACCCCACCCCTCTAGAACCATCCCCTGTTCCAGACCCTCACTCTCATTCCAGCCCCTCATTCCAACCCCTCACTCTCATTCATTCCAGCCCCTCGCTCTCATTCCAGCATCTCCGTTCCAGCCCCTCCCCTCCATCTCCTCCCCTCTCTATCTCCATCTCCATCTCCTTCCAGCCCCTCACCTCCCATCTCAAAAACAACTCCCTCCTCCAGTAGCGAGACCCCCGAGAGAGAGAGATGATCGATATGCGCTTGCGGGTATCATTTATTTTTTCCTCTGCTTCTTTTTTTTTTGGTCAATACTGGTATGGGAGATGATCAATTTGAGGGTTTCTTTGGTCAATACTAACGGTAATATTGTTGTTGGAATTGATTTATTTATGATGATTTTGCCCTAACTCCGGGGAGTTAAGGGGAGTTGTGGGTCTGTCGCAGAGGAGAGAAAGGTGCGAGACAGAGGAGGTGCGGATGAGAAGGAATTGAGAGGATTTTTTTGGCAGATAATGCATATATTTTCAACGGTAATATTTACTTCAAACGGCAGTTTCAAAAATACAAATCGCACTTCGAAAAGCACCATTTATCAGCTTCACAAGAAACGCCGTTTCAGATGATTTTAACAGTGGGTCCCACACTTTGAAACACAGTTTGGGTGTTTACCAAACACCAAAATGGCATCCCGAACGGCAAACGTGGAACGCACCACGTTGCCAAACGGGTGCTAAATAAACATTACACGAGGCTAAACTTGACAAGCCGTCAAAATTAAAGTATTTTTAAAAAATCAATTTGGTCCTTAAAGTTTTACTTTTCACTATTAAACCTTTTTGAACTCAAATTAGTATCCAATTACATGGTTTTCTAGGAAGGATGGTTGAATTGCAAGATAGAGAGCTAAAGTAAAAATCATGATAACAGAGGTGGAAACTTTGCAAGTTGTTTGGAAAATACATTTTGGTCCCTCATTTTTCTTGTATTCCCTCTGGAAGCCTGCTTTTTCAGCCACCAGAGTGGTAGTCAAAATCTATGCTGGAAGACAACACGTCATCTACCACAACGAGTAGCGTGTAATTTGTCTATGATTTCTTTTCAAATAATAGGGGTGGACTACCTATTATATGCCTTTTAAAATAAGAAGAAGAAAAATAACATGCCTAAACACCTGAGCCCGAGTTTTCCTTTCTTGATACTTTTTTTTCTTCCAATTAATACCTATTTATGTCTTTTTTATATATATAAAAAATTAATTACCACTCCTCCTATGTTATTTTTTCTAGATTATTTAGTTTTTTTTTAAAATAGAAATTATGTTTTTAATTATATAAACTATCTTTAATTTTTGATGAGGTTCATATGATTCGTTTGTAGTTTTATTTATATTTCATATAGATTAAATTTATTTTTAAAACATAAAAATGTTTATTTTTTATGATGTTTTTAATGTGTGTAACCTTACATAATATTAATTTATTTTATTCAATTCAATAAGTCTTAAGTGTCTTTCAATTTCTATTACAAATTGATTTTAATAAATAAATTATTAAACACATTATGTAAATGATTTTATGTTATGTTTTTCAATATCTTGATATATATTTTTCTTTTAATTTTTTTAATTTTATTTTTTATTATTATCAATTTCTTGTTTTGTCGGGTTATCTTTATATCATGATATAGTACGCACAATAAACATATAATTAAAATATATCTCCTGTAAAGATTATGAATTTTACATGATAACACAACTTTACTCCTAACAATATTTTTGTTACCTTTTTTATTTTATTATCAAATTAATTAGAACTTAACTCCATTATTAAATTTTTCTTACTCTTTTAAAAATATTATCTTCTCTTAATTTTCTTTTTTTAAAAAAAACTCAGCCCGCAACATTACTATATATATAAAACCCGTAGGTTTTTTACTGTGCACCAATGCACTGTGCCCACAGGCACACTGCACTGTGGATTGCAATAGTAGGGTTTTTTTTTTTTGCTTTTTTTGCTTTTTTTTTGTTTTCTACTTACGTTTTTTTCTCTCTTTTTTTGCTTTTTTTCTTCTAATTATTCTTTTTCTTCTTTTTTTTTCCTCCGTTTTTGCTTCTTCTTTTTTTGCCTTTTTTTTTTGTATTTTTTACTTATTATTATTTTTTCATTTTTTCTTATTATATATATATTTTTTTCTACTTATATATTTTTTTGTTTTTTAATAATCGAGGTGTCCGAGCTCGCTTAAATGCACCACGATTAATCTCCATATCCAAATTTTTTTGATAACCAGGGTGTCCAGGCCAACTTATGCATACCACAACAATCCCCGGACCCACATTTTTTTTCTAAAATGCTTTCCTGCTGGTATTTTTTTTTCTTTTTTTTATAATTTTTTTTATTCACTTATACATTTTTTTATAACCGGGATCTTCGACCAGCTTAAGCACACCACGACTAATTCTTGGGCCGAATTTTTTAAAAAACAACATGGATTGCTACAGTGCTTTCACGCTTATACTTTTTTTTTGTTTTCTTTCGCTTATATATTTTTTTGTAACCATGGTCTCTCAGCCAGCTTAAGCTCTTTTTTCACTTATATATTTTTTTTATAACCACGATCTCCGGGCCAGCTCAAGTGCACCACCACTACTCCTCGGACCAAATCTGTTTTTTGATAATAGGGGTGTTCAGGCCAGTGTAGACACACCATGACTAATCTCCGAACCAATTTTTTATTATTTTTTATTTTTTTTCCTTATACGTTTTTTTTGTTCACTTTTATTTTTATTTGTTCTTTGGATTAAATGATTTTTATAATTTTATTATTTGCGCAATAATAATGATAATTTTAGTGATTATTTTTTTATAAAAATCTTTTGATTTTTTTTAAAGATTTTCCTGAAATTTTAATTTATATCGGTGATCATTTTAAAAGTAATATTACTCTATTTTTCTCTTTATTCATTTTTTTTGTTTTCTGTTTCTTTATTTGTTCTTTAGATTATATGATTTTTATGATTTTATTATTTATGCAATAATAATGATAATTTTAGTTATTGTTTTTTTATAAAAATCTTTTGCTTTTTTTTTATTTTTCATGGAAATTTAATTATTTTAATTGTTTTGGCAGTAATGTTAGTAATAATTTTATCTTTAATAGCAATGATAATGGCAATAACGTCAGGATGAATTTTCAATCTATGTTTTCGTCTTTTTGTTGATAGAAAATTAACAACTTATTTTTTTTATTTGATTATTGTAGGTATTTTCACAATTTATATTTTATTTTTGTTTGATTTAAATTGAATTATAAAATGAATTAATCTTAATACAGTGAACTTAATAATTGAGATATCCGAGTTTTCTTGTTTTTTTAATGATGATGATAAATTTATGCTGGTTATTTTGTTTGAAACTACTAAATAGATAAATTTATATTGATTTTAAATTCATATATTTTATAAAAAAACTTGCACTTGACATGAATTCTGCACAGATTTATTATTTTAGCTAAATTTATATTATAATAAAAAATACACACGATTAATATTTTTTATATTGAAAAAATATTTTGCCGCCCGCGACGAAGCGCGGGGGCATTGTCTAGTTGATTTTATAGAGGTTGTAGCCACTAATCTAGTTTTGCTCTAAAAGAAAAAAGAAAAAAGAAAAAAGAAAAAGAAACAATGATTTTTTAGAGGTTGTGGTTCGATCTTAGCTGGGCCAAAGGTGTGATTCCCATTAGCAAGGTGGACCTTTATAGCACAGAGGAATTGGCGGCCGGCTTTTCCATAAAATAAATAAGATTATGGAATAAGGTTCTTTCTTTTCAGCACTGAATCCACTAAGAGAGAATCACTTTCATTACAAAGGTTCTTTTTCCTTGGCCCTCAAATTTCCTAGCAGACTCTGAAAAAGATGTAAAGTAAGCTCAATACCTCCATTTTTATTCTCCTATCATTGCACCAGCACTTACTATTTAAAAATAGTCCACTGTTTCAGATCAAGATTTTTTTTATGCTAGCAACCCTACTCTTCTGAAAGCATATTTTATGAGCTCACGTAATCAAGTTTAACAAGGGTGATCACTGCTTGTTCCCTAGTGTTGGCGATATTTCTGCGTGTCACACTTACAAGGCCCCATATTTGTTCGCATGTGTGAACCTTTGTTTTCTTTAATTTACTTGTTATGGCTAGATATGCTATTTTAATCAATGTTCTTAATTTTGTTTTGTTTTAGTTGAAATGGTCAAAACATTTTGTATCAGTTAAAAAAATAAAATAAAACAGTGATTGTTCCGAAAATGCCTCCTAAATTTTGGCCAAAACGTTCCGGTTTCGTTCCGCCTATTCTATTTCGGCCAAATAGTATTTTTTTTAAATAATAAATAATTTTACAATATCAATCATATCTCTCAATCCGACCGTAAGATTGAGATGAAATTTTATAAAAAAAATCTCTTGACATATTTATATATATTATGTTAAAATTTCAGAACAATCAGAGAATGTAATGACCCTGCGAGATTGATGATGATATTCTCATAATATTATACTTGTTTATAATTTTGTTCAGAAAAATTATTTTATTGTCAATTTCTTTAGATTAAGTTGCACAATTCTAAATAATTTTATTTTTAAATTTGAACTAAATTTTTTTTAATTATATATATATATACATACATAAACAGTACAACCCCGAAATGGCGCGTCAAAACATTCCTAAACTAAAACATTCTGTTTCAATTGAAAAAACAAAATACTAACCAAAACAGAATTTACAATCTTGATTTTAACTTCATATGTAAAATTGGTAGTATGTTATGCGAGTCTGCAATGAATTATACAAAGTAAATATTGCAGGTTACCCATAAAGTTGTTAACTTGTCGTCCCAAAAAATATCCATAAACTTATTCATATAAATCAAATTAGTAAAGATGAGATTCGAGGCTCTCTAATTGTGTGTAAAGAGAGAGCAATGGCTACATTACTCGCATTTATTTTAATGTTATTGTACATGGTAAAATTCATGTATGAGAAAACATTTGAACCAGTACTTACTTCTCTGTGTATCTTGTGCTCAAGTGTTTGGACTTTGGAGCATAGTTGTCTATTTTGTCCAGTTTCAGTTGAAATAGCTGAAATGTTTCATACTAGTTAAAAAAACAAGACAAAATATCATCGTTTTTACCCCGACTTAAATTCTGTCCTGTTCCATATTTTTCAGCTAAATAACAGCCGAAATACTCTAGTTTCGTTTTGCTTGTTCTATTTTAGATAAATAGTGTTTTTTTAAATAATAAATAATTTTACAATATCAATCATATCTCTTAATCCGACCGTTAGATTGAGATGAAATTTTACGAGAAATCTCTTGATATATTTATTTATATTATGTTAAAATTTTAAAACAATCAAAGAATATAATGGTCTTACAAGATTGATGATGACATTCTCATAATATTATACATGCTCATAATTTTATTCAGAAAATCATTTTATTATATCTTTTTTAAGATTAAATTGCATAATTGTAAATAATTTTTTTTGAATTTAAACTATTTTTTTGAGTTAATATATTTAATTTTATATATATATATATATATATATAATATAACCCCAAAACAACACACCGAATCGCTCCAAAACCAAAACAATCCCTTCCAATTAAAAAAAAAGTACCAACCGAAACAATATTGATAAATTTGCTTTGGAGGGAGCACAGTGGGAGCGAGGCATGCCCGTGTGCTTAGTTAACAGAATATTTGCATTCTTTCTGCTTGTCTTTCAAGTGTTTCCCACTCTAGAATACAAAATCTCGACATGTCTTTTTCAAGCTAGGTAATATCCCTATATACCTATTCTAGAGCAACAATTTGAAGGTGCTTGAATCAAGAGGGGAAAAAGGGAAGTTAAGACATAATGAATGGACTCCATGAGAATCTGGAATCCTGCTATATCTTAACTTAAATCCCTCTGAATATGTACAGAGATATACAACAACCGCAAAACTTGCTTCTGTGTTGCTTTCATCTGTTCCTCGAGCTTATCATATTGTAATCACTGCTAACATATGATAAATTGACAATCATCTCATATTGCAGCACTGGGATTTTCCTTGATTTAATTTGTCCCAGAGGCATATCATCTGCCTTGGCGATTGATAATGAGCGGTGTAATAATCTTCGATGCATCCAAACTGGCAAAACTTCAAGCTGTGGATATATTCTACGGTTTTCGAGTTGTTAAACTTTTCCACCCACATTCCCATGCTCACGTCTTCCATCTTAAATAACTGCATCAAGTGGATATCGGTTCAAATTAATCACTCACAACCATAACCGCACTCGGTTAGCAAATCAAAGGCGTGACAGAGACAGGCACTCGAACAAGGGTAAACAGCATGCATGCACACATAAGAAAAAGAGCAAAGGTGACAGAGTAACATACTCTCAATTTGTGATTCTCAAACTCAGCTACAATAAAACCTGCAATGTCACATGAAATGATGTAGCCTGGACCGTTTGCATACGGTGGATACTCTTCTTCTGGCCATTCCTGAAATAGCAAACATTGTTGGTTAGTTAAGGTATTTCAACTCGGTAACAGATCATGCAACTCCCTTGCAGCAACTCATCAATTGTAACTAATTGATTAATAATTAAAAAATAAATTATGGCATAAGAACACTGAGTACAATACTTCGAGTTATACCATCTCTCCACTGGAAATCAGGTTAATTTTGGAGGTCTAGGCACTATGATATTAGGGTAAAATCAGGACTCAATGCTATGGTTTTTGATTGGCAATAGCCAATGTAGAACAGGTAGAAGAACTCCCTATAGGAAAGGGATTAAATAAAAGAAAGGCAGAAAAATAAAGGAAAGAAAGAAATCACCATAAGAGAGATAAACAGAGAAGAAGAAATAGGGAACAGTGATAGTAGCAAACCCCATTACCATCCTTTTTAAAGAAGGTAATTAACAGCAATCAAGATAAAAGAATTCTGACTAGAACAACTAAAATAAAACAAGACATTCAAGCTCATTTCTGTATAGCTGGTTTCCCATCAGTTGTCTTTCAATTGCCAATTCTAGACAAGGGACTTTATATAAGTGCAACTAAAAAACTATACAAGTGAGAGAAATGTAAATCATGAAATCACAGCAATACTAGTAGATAACATGTTGCAACAAAAAACATTATCATGTGGATTTGGAAAACACGCATTCAACTCTAAGGCAAAGTGAATGAATTGAGAAATCAGACAATTACATGGAGATGTATGGGGGCGGGGGATTTTGGTGAAGTTCTAACTAGCACGACAACCAACCACCATTCATCACTGAAGTGTAAACATGAGCATGATACCCAGCATAACTGAAGGACAATTAGTCATTGACAGTACCTCGTACGTCACAGCCCATTTGCCATTACGCAAGGGCTTGTGGTAGTAATTTATGTTTCCAATGTATAGACTCCCATCTCCCTGCACTTTCTTTGCTTCCTTGATCATGACATCCACTCTAACAAAAGTATCATCATCACACTTCATGATATACTTAGCATCCACTATACGGACCTATTAATAACAAACAAGGACAGTAAATACAATCTTTTCAGTTAGTAATCTTAGGATAAAATATAAAAATAAAGCTTGAGATGAAATCATATCAATAATAGAAGAAATAGAAGACAACATATAGAAGAAACATATTAAATCTTGCAAGAAAATAAAGTAAAGAATTGGTCTCACTACACCACTCACCCCATATTCACAGATAGCAACAGTCTTCAAGACAACAAGGTCATAGTTATCCATGTAAGGAACAATAACAATATCACCAAAATACTCTGCTTCTTTTTTTAGGTCCACATTTATTTCCTTTCTTCCATTCTGTCACATGAAAAGTACATATTTTACTAAATGTTAGTATTTTCAGATTAAGGTTAGCACAAAGAAGGTTTGTAAAATTAAACACACCTCCCATAACCACCCTTACCAATGCTACAAAAAAACGAGCTACAATTTTTGACGATCTTATCAACTCATGCTGCATCCAGGTTTTCCTCACAGCCATCCGCTCAGCAAAATGGTTGCCAGCAGAGAGGACACCAATGAAGAGCTCTGCTTGGCCATTAGGAAGAGGAGGTGCTTGCCACTTTTTAAACATCTCAAGATGCTGCTGTGGAGCAAAGCTTGGATGTGAAGCAGGGAGAGAAGCAGCAAATACAGACTGTACATCAACATCCCCATTCAAATATAGTCCAGTGGCATCCTCAAGAACAAATCCCTGCAAGCATCACAAATACATCAAGTTTCAAGATGATGTGTAATTGTCAAAAGAATCTTAAAAACAAAATCAACATATCACATAATTGCTCACAGTGCGATATGGAAAAGAAGTGACATGTCTTCCATCAACATTGATGTGATAACCTTCCAAGCCAGCACTCAGTGTAAGAACAAACAATTTGCCCTCTACAAAAGGATAAGGCCAGTTGTAAGACATCTTCTTTTTCCACCCAATCAGCCTGTTCAGCCACCAGGTCGCCTTAGAATCTTCTGAGTTGCTATCATCGTCACGAAGCCACTTCTCACATTTCACCAGTCCATCAACTTCACAGAACTCAAAAGAAAAGGCAATAATCAGCGTCCTTTTAAGATCACAGGATTCGAGAGACAGTGGTGAATCAAAGAAGCAAAAGAGGCAGCCAAAAAAAAACCCTGAAAAGCTAGTCATCTAAAGAATTTTAATCAGCTTGTTTAAAAATCCTTAAAGTCATCCTATCAATAAGAATAACAGGCAGGTAATATTTTCAGACATGACAGAACAAAAAAAAGGAGATGCAATCCCATGGCATTGCAACCTTCCAGGTAATTTTACGAAGTCCCCTGGGAGCCAAAGAATCGAGTTTCACGTTAAATTATAATTTCCCGATAAATCAACCACGAAAGCCACACTACTAATTCATCAAATCTATCCACAACAAAATCGCAATCACCATAGAAAACAGTTTTTCAATCAACTCAGACAAACTAAACCTTGCAATATGACATCAACAAAGCGAGCATGCATACAAAAACAAAAAACAAAAAATGAGATACCAGTTTCCTCATCAGCTCTAGAACTCCAGCCCTCACACCTCAAAGCGTTGCCCCACTGCATTCGATAACAAGTATTCTGCTCTATAACTGGTTTCCCGCTCCAGTCACCTTTCAATCTGGGATTGAAATGCAAAATTCTAGGTGGGTCCTCTCCATCAACGGTCTTCAATCCCTGAAGCTCCATCATGAACTGTGTCACCATCACTGCCTCCTCCCCTTCCTTCAGCAAAGCTATTTTCGGGTCTCGCTCAGGGTGAGCCCACCTCGGCTTCCCCACCACCGTTATGTGGGACCCTAATGTCAACCCGCACGGCAGCTCCATGATCCAGTTCCGAGCCCCGAACTCGGACTCCGATAAAACAATCGAATTCGGACACTTCTGTTCAGTGGTGTTGCCTTTATTCAAGTCGGGTCGGATTTTGCCCGACTCCACCTCTTCCCATAGTTTCTTACCAACAACCAACGCCTGTCTTGCAGCCTTGTGGAGCAAAGAGAATTCGTCAGTGGCTGTACCGATGGCATCGAAGACGGTGTCGTTGAAGAAAAAACCCGAGACTTCTCGTGTCTCTCTCATTATCCTTCTCGGGTCGACCCGGACCGAATCCGCCAAATATAATGGCCTGGGTAAGGCATCGCTGAAAGAGCCGTCTGAAGCGTAAAGAAGGGCTGTTTTGAAAACGAGAGGGACTTGAAGGGTCATGAATAGAAGGTAAAGAAGAAAGACAGTCATTAGAGTCTGAATCAAAGTGAGTCGACTCACAAACTTCACTCGATGATTACTCATTACTGCTGTCTTATCTTGTCGGTGCTAAATTTTACTTTACTAAATAATACAGTGCAACAGAGAGAGCGAAACAAAACCCTAACTGTTATGCACTGGATCGGACCAGGCCGGAATTTGTCGTAAAATCTCAAGGCTGGAAGAGAAAGGGAGGCAGAGGTGAAGAGGGTTTTTTTTTTTTTTATCTCAATTAAACCAAGAGGAGATCATGCAAATATGTTTTTTAGCATGACAGGAGTCTTGTTCGTTCAGTTGATGAAAAGGACACGTTTTGAGAGAGTGGAGATAGAAATTTAAACGGGAGATTATAAAACAGTCCCTAACTTATATAGCCAGTAACAACTCGGTCACATATCTTGTTAAACTTTGCTTGTAAGCTTGATGTGGTTTAAATTGCAGTAATAAATGAGTAAAGCCATAAATGCTTGATTTTTAATAAATTATTTAAATTATAATAAAAAAAATGTCAGATATAAATATATATAATTTAAACCTATTATTATTAAAATAAAAATATTAAAAACAAATATGTTATTGTTGGGAATGATAAGATAACTATAAAAACAAAAACAAAAAACTTTTAAAATCAAGGGGAGAAAAACGAAAACGAAAACTATATATATATATATATAAGATAAATTAATACTTTAAATATAATTGTATTTTAAATTTATGATATTATTCTCTTTGCAAGATATATATTTTTTAGATAAATTTGCACACACATGTTTATACAACCATGCAATTCGAGTTTACATGTGCAATAATTCATTTGAGGATAATAATATTATTATTTTTGGAATCGAGGAAATCTTGTTTTTTTAGATATTTTTTATGGACCTAAGTTAAGTGAGTAAAACTCTAATTATCTTATGCTCTTCCAAGGTGAGTATGTCCTAACTCGAATTTAAAACCTGCAAACTGATTTTAATTTTTTTGTCATCACGCCACGTTCCCGAGAACATTTGAGAATAATAAGTTAAAATGAAAAAACAAATAAAAAGTAAACATTACTTATTTTTCAATTGATAAATATATTACTCTATTGACATTTTTCTAAGTCAAAACACTTTAAAATACAAAACTGAATGTTTATTCGAAGAAGTGTACTTAACGATTTCAATTTTATGACAGAGAGCAATGGGGTATGAAATCGTTACCAAAGAAAAAAGAGGGAGTAATTGGCAATATTCTAAAACTTGAGGACTGATCTGTTAACGAGAATAAATATTTTGGACTTATTTGTAGTTAGCTGGTTTTAAAAATGAGGGTCGTGGAATGCTGTCTGCACACGTGCGCCCCACATTCTATTCCCTGCTCGGTGGATGATTACGTGGCTGTCAATTTATCATTCTCTCCCGCATTCTCCTGCTTTCAAAATTTAAAAAATATATATATATAAGAAAAAACAATTAATCAATTGAATCAACAGAGTCAAACCAAATTAATTTCTAATTAATATTTGTTTTTGACAACCTACCTGAACCAGGGATGAAGCACTTGAATGTTCATAAAATAGCTTTTTTTTATAAAGTTTTTGTTTGATGGTTAAAAGTTTGGTTGAAATTATTTTTTAAAGTGTTTTTGTTTAAAATATATTAAAATTATATATTTTTTATTTTTTAAAAAAATATTTTTAATATAATCACATCAGAATAATATAAAAACATAAAAAAATAATTTAAAATAAAAAATAAAAATAAAATATTTTTTTGATAAAACACGGTGCAAAACAGGATCAGATTAATTAAAAAATAATATTGTCTTGTAGTGGTGGGTGCATGTTTTTAAATTCTTTTTCTTTTTAGATTATGAAAGTTATAATAAAATTATGAACCGTTGGGAACAAATTTTGAAGAGGAGGGGGCATGAAAAAGGACAGGTTGGTTAGTAGCTTTTAATAGTTGGTCATTGTTTTTTTTTTTTTTAATGCACTCTTTTTGAAATTTTGAAATAAAGAGCTAAATTTGGGATTGTTTGGAAGGAGATTTTGGCATTCTAGCGTAGGAGTGAGCATTGTCTGGTCTGGAATTGAAAAACCAAACCGGATAGTTTGATTTGATTCGGTATTTCAACTTAGGTTCTGTTTGAAAAAATGAAAAATAAATTAAAGAAAACAAAAACTAAAATTTAATTAAATATAATGAGTTTGTAATGATAACTCGATTAATCAATTATTAAAATTAATCAAATTTTAAAATAAATATTTTAATAACTGACTAAGAATGACTTAGCTATCTTAGAGGTTCATATATTAATTAGTTGAACTCCTAAAAACTCAACTTGAGATTTTTTAAAAATAATTTTAAAACAAGATTTAATATTTTTTTATTTAAATTGTGTTTTATGATTCACATAATTGTTTTTATAGAAAAAATTATTTTGTAAATAGCAACATGGTTTACTGAATAAAAACAATATCAGTTTTTTTTTCCGAAAGAAACTATATTAATTAAAATAAAACGAAAAGAGTATATATTTTTAATTAAAAAAAACTATAATTTCCTATTCATACTTCTTTGTTAATTTTGATGAAATTATATTCTTTTAAAAGAAGCATTGTTCTTTAAAAAAAGTTATTATAAATAGGAAAAATATATTATATTCCTATTCAATATTAATGAGAAAATTATAATAAATATTATTCATATCGAGCTCATTCATAATTATTTATAAAGCAATCAATGATATCATCGTAAGATAAACCTAATCGTCTTAGAAACCATGTTATGATTTTTTTATTAGAAGCGTGTTTTTAATAAGAAACAATGATAATAAAAATATATATTGTTTAAATTCCATACATTTAAAATAAATAGAAAAAATATATTTATTATATTCAAATTCATTTTCTCACAATACATCTCTCAATTGTTTCAACAAAAATATTTCTTTTAATTGTAAGCATTCTTTTCCAAACAAAAAAAAATCAATAAATATGATAAAATTATGTCAAAAACTTATTAAAAGTGTTAAAAACATAAATTTTATTTCAATTAAACTCTCACAAGATTTGTCTTTCATACCATGTACATAATATTTGAAAACAAATGTTAACATTCCATAAAACCTATAAAACTATTTAAGAAACATAATAAAATTGAATAACAAATGAAATATAATTATTTTCTTGCATTCAAATAAAAAAAAATAGAAAGGGGTGAGATCCAAGCTCTTGGCCCAATAGAAAAAAAATCTAACACGTCATTTGTTTGCCAAGATTCCGACCACATAAAAGGTGATTGAATAACGTATCAAGGATTTTGTGAACTAAACACTTTTTTATCCACTTTTACTTAAAAACACTTAGACAGCTTTTAAAATTGTGTTTCTAAAAAATTTAATTTTTTTTTATTTTAAATAAATATATTTTGGTGTTTTTAGATCATTTTGATGTGCTGATGTCAAAAATAATTTTTAAAAAATAAAAAAATATCATTTTGATATATTTCGGCATGAAAAACACTTTGAAAAGCTACAGCAACAGCTATCCCAAACAGGCCCTTAATAATTATCTTTAAGTATCTCAATAAACTCATTTATTAACTCAAACATTTTAAAATTGGTCTAAAAACATAAATTAAAAAAAGAATTCTTCATCTTTATCTATCTTTTTTTTGGCAAGATAAGAACTTAAATCACCTCAATGAAACTCATCTTAATATCATCTTTTGATGCTTTGGTGTGCTTCCAGATTTATTTATTTTGACTTCTCTCTCCCTAATCTCTTTACAAATTACAAAAAGATAAGAAAAAAAACTCAAAAAAACATTAAAACACCACAAGTATTGTTTGAAAGATTTCAACACGTGAAATTCAATAATACCAAAAAAAGACATCCAATTTTTGACATCGTGAAGTATTTTTGAGAAAAAATAGCAAAAAACAATAAAAACCCGAAAAAAATACATTTTTGATGTATTTGCGTCATTTTCAGTGTCTTTTTCAAATAATTTAAAACATAAAATTTTATTTTTCAATGTGTCAAGTTGTTAATGTGCTTTTAAAATCAACATTGATGGGGTTCTTTTTCAAAAAATTCAAGATACAAAAAAATAAGAAAAAAATCAAAATTTGGAAGGGACCAAATATACAAAGAAAAAAAAGTTAGGTACCATGTTATTTTTAAAACATGTTTGGCACTGTGTTTCAAAAACACTTTTAAAAAAAATATTTTTATTTTTAACTTTAAATTAAAAAAAATTGTTTTAAATCATTTTGATATGTTGATATCAAAAAAAATTATAATTTTGATGTATTTTGAACAAAAAATATTTATAAAAACAACCACAACCACAATCTTAAATATAATACCACGCACAAGAGGTGAAAGAAATTTAAGAGAGAATTAAATGGAAGAAAATTAGTTAGAAAAAAACCCACACCAAAAAAAACACACCCTCTCCTCAAAATTGATTAACACGTGACAAGCCAAAAGGGAAGCAATTCAGAGAACCTCGAGATTGCAAAATAATTAATCCTCTTCCTTCAACTTGCACCCACCGTGTTAATGTAGTTTTTTAAAATATTTTTTATTTAAAAATATATTAAAATAATATATTTTTTTATTTTAAAAAATTATTTTCGACATATTAACAAATAAAAATATAAAAAATAATTAATTTATAATAAAAATAAAAGATTTTCAATTTTTTTAAAAATATTTTTAAAATACAATGAAAATCACTGGTCTTTATTATCTCCTCCTGCCAATCACCAGATATGGAAATAGAGGAACCATCTTCTAGTCACCAGCCATCTTTCAGCTGATCGGCAACCATAAAACTACACCCTATGAGAGCATCACGGCCACCAACAGTGGAAGAGAAGCAGCAACGCCTTTAAGACCACTACCGGTTCTTGGATTTTCCTCTTCCACAATGCACAACTCTTAATTGCATCAGAATAGCCACCCTACAGCAATAATGAAAGGGTTTTGAAAAACAATAAAAAAAAATATTTTTATTTTTTAATTTAGATTAATTTTTTTTAGTATTTTTAAATTATTTTGATGTGATAATATAAAAATAATTTTTTTTAAAAAAAATATAATATTTTAATATATTTCTAAACAAAAAATATCTTAAAAATAATCATAATCTCACTCTCAAACATACAAAGTCTTTCTTTCTCATATTCTAAACCAATAACTAGCAACCACGTTAACCACTAACCCCGACATCTGGATCAACCAGGGGATCCAAGTGCCGACAGTGATCCAACAACCCTTCCAACCCAATTGGAGTATATCATGGACATTCTAAATATCTTGGAATGTTGATCCACAAACTCAAATCAGTTGTCAATGTATCAACAGTTTGTATTTTAAGGCTTAGCAACGAATGAGGTTTAAAATATTTTTTTAATCAACAACGAATAATCTGTTGCAAATTCTTTTTATCAGTAACGAATAATCCTAAACAACAGCAAATCAGTTGCAGATTTTATACAACGACGTCTTCAACAGTAAACCCCTTGCAGATTGTTTTGAAATTAACTTTTTACTTTTTAGCAACAAAAAACCTGTTTGCTAAACACAATCCGATGCCGATCCATTGCTATATTAGTAACTGAATTTTTTCATTGCTAATAGCCCAATCTTTTAGTAGTGGTTGTCCCAGATAATTGATTACACTTTATATTCTTTGAATCATTGTAGGGAAGTTGGGAAGGGGCATCTCAGGTATTGTTGTTAAAATCGTGTTTTAACTCGTAAAATCATACAATTTTACGAGTCAATGTATAAATCTGGTATAATCGGTTCTGAAACTCAAAACCCACTAAAATTGTTCTGACTCGGTAATACCAGGTAGAAATGTAAAATCAGACTGAATCGTTCCGATTCTACGATCCTATACGTAATGTCGTGTGCATTGTGCGCACTAATTAATTTTCCCCAAATCATCTAAATGTCCTCTCTTCTCATCCTCGACGTTCGTCCTCTCTTCTCTTGCCCTTATTTTTCTCTTCCCAGTGCAGCACTACAACATGCTCGTCATCACCGTCCGCCTTTCTTAGATCTGGTTTGCTGGTGTCCGGTAACTCCAGTTAATTCAACAACACTTGCTCAATGTTAGTTTTCTAATTCGTTAACTGCTACAATATGCAATTCTCCATTTGGTGGCTGGATTTCATGAACTTTGACCTCTTTCTTGTCAGATTACTAGATTTTGGGGGGTTTATTTTGGGTATTGTGATGTTAATTGAAGTGAAGACGGTGAACTTTATCTATTATTTTTTCCCTTCAGCCAATGAAAACGACATGAAGTTCTTGTTCTGATCTCCCTGGGTTACTTCCTTGGGTTCAAACAATGAAAACGACATGAAATTCTTGTTCTAATCTTGTACTGAAAACTGTTTGTAATCTAACACCATAAGCATTTAGTGTTTTTTTCCTTCAAACAAGATCAAATGTGAAAGATAAGCACTCGGAGACTTTTAGGCAGTGCGAAAACTTGGGCACGTATGTTATGGACAAAAAAAAAAGGCTAGAAATAATGCATGGCGCCACTCAATTTCCAGCAGCTTCTGCTTTTGTATTCTAATGTACTCAACAGCTTCTTGAAATCAATCTGCGATCCATCTCATTCATATCACTATACCAGTAATACTTCTGCTCTTTCATTGGATTAGAAGATTAACAGATGATTTAGAATTCGCAGTAAGAGCATAGAAAATAACATGCCATCTAAATTCATAATTCACAAACTTAACTATCTTTTGATATCCTTCCCCATTAAATCACTATATCTGCCACCCAGATGGCCAAGTTTCCTTGCCACAAACTGAAGCATGGAAGTTCATGTGATGAATATGAAGAAAGGCAGAGACTCAATGTTGTTTTCAGATGCTATTTATTTGGTCTATAAAGTCGTCTGGTTGAAAGAAAAAATTCTGATTTATCTGCTCCCCCCTGCCATCTGTACTCTAAATTAGAAAACTTTACTGACAGGTCCTTAAATGAGGTAGGAATGCCTACATGGGAGTGAGTGTTTTGGAGCCGGAGCCGGAGCCTGAGTTGATTCCGAGTTGGCACAGCTCTGCGAATAACTCAAGACTTCCAAGAATTTATTAAAACCTACAAAGCAAGCATGAACGTATCATCATAAAGTCACCACTACCAGACGAGTGACCACCTCAGGATATCCAGTGTGGTGAATGAACCAATGGAAAGGTCAATAAATACCACCATAGAAGAATCTAGTGGTACCATACATGGAGAATGTACAAGCGGAGATACGAGCTCAATTAGAGTCCCAGAATATGAGTTTGAATTTTGAGGTGGGAAGCTGGGGGCAACGAAAAGAAAGTTAGAGTCCAATTTGATGGCTCGAGAGAAGAGCTTAGCAAAAGTAGAAGAAAAACAGGATGGGTTGATGACTCAATCACTACAACAGCTAAAAGGGTTTCAGGATTTACAAGAGCAATTCAGTGAGATTAGGGTCAGAGAGGATAAATTAAGCACTCCATAGCAAGAGGTGGACCAGTCACTTGAGGTTCTTTTCAAGAGTTCTTCAGTGAGATTAGGGTTGGACTTGAGTGGATTGTAGCAAATTGAGGCCTAAGAGAGAGCAGAGTAGCTTTGTATAGGGCAGTTTTCTTAGCAAAAATGATGTCTTGGGCTCTTTTTATTGTCCTGTGTTGTATTAAGCTTGTTTGCTGGCATACCTTTCAGATATTCAAAAAGAACGTTGTATTTGACTTCTTAGATTAATGAAAAATACCTTAAATGAATGTTAGTAATTTTACTTCTCTAAATAACTTTTTTCTTTGAAGATGCTTTTACTGGTCTGCTTAAACCGTCTTTAAGGTTCAAATTCATGGAAAGAACATCAACTCACCTTATAGTCATTGCTCAACCTAGCTTATGACTCTCTTCATTCTCTTTATTATCGGATCGTGGTTTTACTTTGTGAAAGAAATAGTCTTGGCCTATGAATATTCCGATGAAGGTTGGACATTGTTGAACTTGGTCTCTCAGGGCATTTGGAGACAAAATCTTGATCTTTTATTTCTGTGCTGATGCCCAAGCTTGCAGGGAATTTTTAGGTTTAGCCAGTGTTAACTTTTTGTATTATTTTAAATATAGTTTAATTATACAATTAATTATACAATTAATAGAAATAAATTATATAATTCAATAATTACTTTTAAAAAACTCTCCAACAATATAATTATTAATTTTTTAATTATATTTAAAAAATAGCTGAGTGGTCACTTGCCTGGTCACTTGTTATTGAAAACATAAAAATAGCTGAGTGGCCCCAAAGAAAGCTGATAATTATAAGATCCTTGTTGAAATTCTAAATTGTTAGCAGACGTCAGTCCTCGTCCTCGAAGAGCACAAACAAGGAAAACAATTTCTTGATCCTAAAACGGTGCAGTTTTCTATGCACTCAAGGACAGCCATTACATTACTAATTATATTAATTGCGGTGGTGAGATGATTTGTCACCACCTCATAGAACACCGGAACTATATTTTGTTTTCCGTGCACATGGCGTTACGCACATGGGGACTTGTTTTGATTTACTTGTTTTCAAGGGGTAAAAAAATAATTCAAATTTTAGTTGATATTCAATGTTAAGAAAAACAATTAAAAGGAAAGGTAAGTTTGTAGTAGATTTTTTATTTATCGCTACAGTAAAAAAATGTTTTATCTTTTATAAAAAAAATTAAGTTTTTTTATAAAAGTATTTTGATCTTTTAATATATTTTATTATTCATTTAATAATTGTATATCTTTTACATAATTTTTAATTTGTATAGTTAAAAACCTTTCCCCCCTTACGATAAAGGAAAGTTGAACCATTGACCAACAAGTATTTAGGTCTTTTCAAATAGCTTTTATGGTGAATCTTATGGAGGTAATTTTTTTATTTGAAATACTTTTTTTATTAAAAAAATTATTTAACGCGTGTTTACCACAAATCAACATGTGGGAGCGTCAGGCGCATATGGCACTTCCCAGCAACCAAAAATTATTTAACGCGTGTTTGTTCTTCTTTTTTTCAATTTCAGCTTTTATTTTTTGGTTTCCAATTTCTTTCATCCTTATATAAAAGTTTGTTATTTTTTCAACGTATTCCTTCAATTTCATTTTGGTAGTTTTTGTTTTTTCCAAATCAAACTTTTTTTATTTCTGATTTTTTTCCTTAATCGTTTTGTGAAAAAAAATTTGATTTCATCCTGGATTCTAATTTTTTTCATATATAAAACTTTTCAATTTGGTCCTTCTTTAATTTTTTTTTATTTTCTCCTTTGCCCTTTTTTTATCAAGGTTTTTAATTCTTCAATCCAATTTGTTTCTTTTTTCTAATTAGGTCCTCAAACTTTAAATTTTTTATTTTGTTATTTTTTTTCAATTTAACCCTCCAATCAAAGAATTATTTGTGCCTTCTAATTTATTTATTTCCGCATCCATTCTTTTAATTGTTATATTTTATTTTAAATCTTTTTTTAATTAATTTTTTTCTTAATTTTATCATTTAACTTTTAATTTATTGAGTGTTTACATTTTAGTTTTCTCATCTATAACGTTTCTAGTGTGATGACCTATGTCATAGATTAAGGTAATCACATAGCTTTCAAAACCAACTCAAGCCAAGACAAATATTATGGGTCAAGTGGATTGACACAAGTCAAGTTGTTTGATTTAGGTCAACCTTTTGTTTTTTTATAAACTTATACAAAAAAAACATCATTTTAAAACAAAATAAAAGTGTTTTTAATAGGTTTTTTCCGAGCCTAATTAGGTTGTGAGTCCACCCTATTTGTTTACTAGATTATATTAAGTTAATTTTCCCTTTATTTTTCTCTCGAACCCAACCCAATCTAGACCTTATATCACCTAAGTCATAGGTCAAATTTTTAGATCAAATTTTAAATAGGTGATGTATCATATAATTCTAATCTCATTATCTGAACCAAGAAAAACTTACTTCCAAGCATAGTTGTTAGACATTACTCCAGATCTAACCTGGAAAAGAGTTTTTAAAAACCCATCGCCGGGTTATCAGGTAAACTCATGGGTCACTATAAGTCAGGTAGACGGTTTGGAAATGCCAGATCATCGTCTGATTTGTTGACTGTGCTGCTGCCCATCTGATGGGATGAATGATGGGAGGCAGTGGATTGATTTTGAGTTGCGATATTTAAATACAAATCTTAATCTACAACTGCTTGATCTCTGCAGCATGTCCTGAGGGAACATGTTTTGGAATTTTTTGAAGATCAGGAAAGAGTCGAGCTGCTTAAGATTAGTTTAATCATATCAAAACCCTTAATAATATCGTAATACGTGAAATCCTGGTTCCTATTGACTCCTTTAACTGCAACAATGGACATCATAATTTGACACTTTACTGCTTTTTCAGCATTACAATCTGTAAAGGGAAAGAAGACAAAAGTAAAGGCAAAACAGAGATCTTCCATGTTCTGTCGTTGAAACCGTTGTCTGAGAGAGTTCATTTCCTGCAAACCCAGTTCAGTTTTTTACTTCCCCGAAAAACGACTTGTTCTCAGGTATCAGTCCAGACAAAATGACTTCTTGGCTGTTATGGCTGGTTGTCGTGTTCGCCATCATAGCAGTTGGAAAGGGAAAGCAAAATGTTCGCCAAGTATGCCACCCCGGTGACCTGAAAGGTCTAGCTAGTTTCAAGGCTGGGATCCACGTCGATACTTCTGGCCGGCTGGCAAAGTGGGTCGGCCATGGTTGCTGCAGCTGGGAAGGCATTGCCTGCGACGAAAAAACGGGCAGGGTGACTGAAATCCGACTTCCAGGATTCATTTCCACAAATGATTCCGTCTTCCAGTCTCAGATGAGAGGGTTGCTGTCTCCTTCAATAACACTCGTGAGCTGTCTCGAGATCATGGATCTTGGTGGTCTAATAGGTCTTGCCGGCAGAATCCCGCCATCAATTGGTTTGCGCCTCCCAAATCTCAGAAAGCTTTATCTATATGGAAACAGGCTCATCGGTCCGGTGCCTGATAGTATCGGTAAGCTGTCAAAACTTGAAGAACTTCACCTGTATGAGAATAGATTGTCTGGTTCTCTCCCATCAACCCTCGGTAACCTTAGAAACCTTAATCAGCTACTTCTGTATTCAAATGAACTAGCTGGTATGATACCGGATTCATTCACAAATTTGACGAATATTGTACAGATTGATCTTCATAGCAATATTCTGACTGGTCATATACCAGAAAGGATTGGTGAAATGCAGGTGTTGGAAAAACTCGATCTTTCAAAAAACCTCTTAACAGGTAAAATTCCACTTTCATTAGCAAACTTAAATTCCATCTCAGAGATGTACTTGGATACCAATCATCTAGAGGGTGAGATCCCATTTCCGTCAAGTTTTGGCCAACTGTCTTCACTTAGCTTTCTTAGACTGGATGATAACCATCTTACTGGAAGGATACCAGCCAGTTTTGGAAATATGATTTCTCTTCAGAGAGTTTCCCTAGAAAATAACAAGTTTGACGGGGTGATTCCCTCGAGTTTGGGCAATCTTTCAGCTTTGACAGAATTATATCTCTCTGGCAATCTATTATCTGGCCAAATACCAGAATCAGTTGGTCAACTCTCTCAACTCATCATGTTCAATGTATCTCACAATCAAATTCAAGGACCACTGCCTCATGAGTTGTCTTCCCTTCAAAATCTTCAAACACTAGATTTGTCATTCAATCATTTTAACCTCATCTCCTTCCCAAAGTGGCTAGCACAATTGCCATCCCTTTCCAGGATATACTTTGCTGGATGTGGAATCCAAGGCGAAATTCCAGACTTCTTGCAAGCAACTCCCAGTCCGATCCAGGAGTTGGACTTGTCCTCTAACCATCTCACTGGAAGCTTGCCAGCATGGCTGGGGCGCCTTACTCAGCTCTACAAATTAAACATTTCAAGGAACTCACTTGTTTCAAGGATCCCTGTTTCAGTTACTAATTTGCAGTATTTGGGTGTGCTTGATCTCCATTCAAACAAGCTATCAGGCCCAATAAATAATGTTTTTCGAATAGGAAATGCCTTTACTGATGGTTCGTTGACATATGTTGATCTTTCCGACAACTATTTCTCTACCGGTATTGTAGAAGCTGGAGTGGGCTCCCAAACTGGGATTCAGTACCTCAACTTGTCCCATAATTTTCTTGAAGGGCGTGTAGCCACGACTATAGGGAGATTGAAATCATTGCAAACATTGGATTTGAGCTGGAACAGGTTAGGTTTTAACTTGCCGGAGGCCTTGGCAAATGTGAGCTCGTTAGAGAAGCTGAGGCTGCAGAAAAACCACTTCACTGGCAGGATACCAAGTGGGTTTCTGAAGCTGACAAAGCTGAAGGAACTGGATTTATCAGATAATCTTCTTGCTGGGGAGATTCCTGCGGGTAAACCATTAACTGACTTTCCCCAGAGTTCGTATTCCGGAAACAAGGGTTTATGCGGAAAGCCTCTTACTCCATGTAAGGTAAAAGGTTTAATTCTGGTTGAAGAACCTCAAAAACCATGCTAATTTGTTAAAATACTGATACATCATGTAGAATGAATCCCATCATGCATTCCATGATTCGCTCTCTCCCTCTTAGAAATTGGTCCAAGCTGAAGTCCACTATATTTTTTTAGCAAGTATATTAATATTTATATTTGCTGGAGAGCAAATGTTTCAACAGCGATTTAAGATATTTTCTTTATAATGTTCCGTTCAATATGTGTTTTCGTATCAAAAACATTGTACAGCTCTATCACAAATACATTTATCATATCCTTCTGGTACAAAAGCTGAAATGAATTGCATTGCGCCTAATCGCCGCGTTCATCATGTGTGCTGGGATTGACTTGAAGAGCATACAATCACCTGGTACAAGTTAACACAAGATTTGACATTACAAAAAAATATGCTGTTTATCACAGCAGTAACATACAATGATCTAATCTAATTTGATGTTTGTGCGCGAGAGCTCGCACACACTGCACTTCTTTGCCTTGATCTAATCTAATGAGATGTTCGTGTGCACGCGAGAGCTCGCAGACACTGCACTTCTTTGACTCAGTTGTTTTGATTGTAAATTGGACTAATGATGAAACATAAGTTTCTCTAAAAATTACCCTTTATTAGATCAGAAGCCTTGCAATGTTTAGCCACTTGAAGATTCAAGCGGCTCTTGATTTAGCCCCAACTGGTGGTAATTCATGTAATCAATTCCGTTTAATCTTATACAGCACAAGATCTGCTCTGGCAATTCTTCAACTTTGCTCCCCTGTTATAAAATGAGAATAGAAACGCCTCATGAATATCAACTCAACAAACCACCATACCAAATAAAACATGGATAGCCATTAAAAGGAAAGAGAAACTTGCCTGAATTGTGAGGCCAATATCCAGAACACAAATTTTAAGCCTGTCTAGGAATGCTTGAAAACCTTTCCTAGAGATATAACTGAACCTATGCATATCGATGTCAATCTCGAAATAGTTATTTCCCTGCAAAATAGTACAGAAAAAACCCTGGTATATAAGAAGGAAAGAATTATAAAACCATCTGACACTGTTTCTTATCTGGTTTAATACAGCTACTTAGAATGACCCTTCAACTCACAATACAGTAACATTAATAAATCATTTTTGTTTAGGGTTTTGTTTTGCTCTTCAAGTCACTTGTTTTCGTATCAAAAAAATTGTACAGCTCTATCACAAAAACATTTATCACATCCTTCTGGTATAAATGCTGAAATGATTGGCATTGCGCCTAATTGCTGTGTTCATCATGTGTGATGGGAAAAGTTAAGGTATTTAAATATAGGTGTCAACAATTATGATTATCCAGTATCAGCACCGTATTTTGCCTTTGACATAATCAAGATACATAGCCAAAGACAGCTGCAAATTGTGTGTGAATAATCAAGACATTAAAAGTC
The DNA here is from genome assembly GCA_025169955.1 of Salix arbutifolia. Taxonomy (NCBI): domain Eukaryota; kingdom Viridiplantae; phylum Streptophyta; class Magnoliopsida; order Malpighiales; family Salicaceae; genus Salix; species Salix arbutifolia. The sequence goes on from CM045911.1 coordinate 1,962,670, forward strand.
ATGTTTTGAATTGAAAAAAGTGGAGTTGAAAGAACTGTAAGAGATATTGGACAAGAATATACCATGTAAAATTCATGTTGCGGACGTGAAAGAACAGGTTTCTCATTGTAAGCCTGCATGAGTTTCCTTTCAGCAGCACTTAAATGAAGATCTTCTACATTTACAACACGGCCCAATATCTTCAACCTTTCCCGAAAGGATGCAATTGTATCTACAGGGAAGCCTTTGACCTTTTCAACTTCATCATCAATTAATCGCTGTTTTAAAAAGGATTGTTGATATGAGACAATAAGAACAAGATTTGCAATCATTTAATAATTAAGAAAACATTATAAAAAAAAAAAGCAGTGAAAAAAGAAAGCAGAACGCCTCAAATTAACATTATATACAAGTTCACATTAAAATAAAGAAATCAGCACACCAGCAGAAAAAGCCTTCACATTCTTTTTCCCTTTTTCAGCAGCATCACCAAAGATAACACGCATCAAACAGGATTATAAATATTCTGAAGTGGTAGTTCATGTAAGAGATTAAAAAAGAATGCTCATCTTACTCTGAAACTTTCTTGAAAGTGGGTTGGAAGTTCCTTCGAGTAACTATCAGAAAGCTTAAAATACAAAACAAAATTTGTTCCTTCTCCATCACTTTCACTCTGAAAAATTGCAGCAGGATACAATGGAACCTGTAGAAGTCACAATGGAGTGAGCACAAATAAATAACCCAGGCAAAATAAGAAACCAAAACAGAATAGATTTTCATTCTCCTTTAACTACACTGCCAGGAAATCCTGTATCTGCATCCATGTACTGACACAAAAAATGGAAATACCTGAACATTTACAACAAGGATGGTTGGGAAGTTCCCAGCGGAGTTAATAGGTGGGAGGTCCACAAACCGAGCAATATGATCAACTTTTCGTGGAGACAAGAATACATCAACACCAAATGGGTAATATGCAGCACAGTTAGGAGCAAATTCCTTCTTCTTGTCCCTACCATAAATAAAAAAAGTGTTTTCAGAAGGAAACAATCTTGGTTATGAGATCACATCAAGTCTGTAATAAATGAAAAACAAAAAGGATAATAAAATACTCTGCAAGATTTCAGAATATCAAGTCTACAATAAATGAAAAACAATTATTGACACACAAAAAAGGTCTAAATCCTATGTTTGCATTAATATTACTTTTTTACATGTGCATTTGGAGCTGTGTATGCAATAAATCAATCCAATTCCATCGCCTTAGTTTTTACCTGAAATAACTCGGTCCTCGAACTTTGAAACTGCATGGCTTGATATGGGACCAGGAATCAAGCATTTTCTTTTCTACAGGGCAAAAGGGTACTTGTGAGCCTGCTATTGGTCTGTGCAGAATCATCTTTGAAGAAACTGAAACCATAAAGAACAAACAAATAAAGAGGTCATCATACAAGAATATAATACTCTTATAAAGAGAAAATGTGGGTTTTGTTGTTTTACACAATCCACTACCTCTAATAATACAAATTAGGAGCAGCATTGATATGTAAATTCCTTTGGGATAAACCTCAAGCACACATGACAAGCATCGTAATCTTCATTGACCAAGTGATTTACCTTTTTCCCATGAAAACAAACCACCACAACACATAACTTCTGCTCTTTGCAGTTTTAGTTTATGTCCTTCTCAAGTAATGTATCTCTAACACCAAATCCTCAATTCTTAATCCCAACAATCAAAAACATCCGTAAATCACAGTCCAGTGACAGTTTCATGAAAGTGCATTTTAAGAAATAAATGAACTTTTCAAATGAAGGAATGCTTGTAAAACAACATTATCAAACATATCAACAAAGCAGGTTTCAACCCTCACTATTGACCTCCTGCAATATGGTATTTTGTTATAAGCCTTAATGCTCATCATGAGACTCCCTGTTTCATCAACATTTATGCTTTCATTCCTTTAAAAGAACCAAAAATTGCAAGCAATGAAACAGGTTTGCAAACATGTGAAGAAATATAGTTGGAAGTATTGTCCATGTTAAAAAAAACGAAATCATAAATTATTACATAATTACAAAACAATATCAACATGAATGAAATTTTACAAAAATAGAATGATACTTTTGACTTTTGGCAAGTAGCAGCAGAAAGGGATTTCATAAAGTGGAAAACAACATCAACAGGTAGAGCAGAGATAAAACTAGGGTACACGAGCACTAAGGTTACAGAGAGAGAAAAATCTCTAGTATTTTTATTGAATCTGAATAATTATCTTGATCTTCAGGAAATGAACTAGAGATCTCTATTTAAATTAGTAAAATCCTTTATAGGAAAGGATTCCTAATTAGAACTTACCTGATTAATAGAATTCATCTAGCATTAGGATTTCTAAATAGTAAAATACTAATTAAAGTAAAAGTTTTAAGCTAAGTGAGAAACAATAATTAAAAATCCAAAGTTAACCAGGAAAATAATTAAAACAAGAAAACAATAACTTCAGGTTTTATATCAGATGTTTTCGGTTTCTTTGTGGACTTCTTTTCAGGCTCAGCCTTGTTAATCTGGTCCATAAACTCTTGGTATAACTATTACACGTCACTTCTCCAAAATACTACTCTAAGTGTTGCTTTTATTCTGAAAGCAAGATTTGCAGTGTTGTGGAACATAAGGTGAAAACTCCCTTGGTGAACTAAGATTCACACCACTTATTCAACTAACAAACGACTGAATTAGAGAGCTAGTATACATCTTTTAGGAGAGAGCAATCTCAAAAAACTCCCACACATGCAAGCTAAATATTGGGTACAGCATCTGCTATTTATTAGATCCGCATACAACTTGATACCATGGGTTTTTGAAAACTTAAGTAGTAGCATATTAAGCAATTAAATAGACATATTAGCAAGAAACAGCTCAAATTTGCTGATCCTCAACTAAACCTCAGATCCCAAAAGCTGAAATCTAAGGAACCCAGTCAATAATAATGACAATCACATTCTCAAAAGATCAAGGTTTAATGACAAGAATGATAATAAGAACAATGAGCATAAATTGCAATTACTTTGTTTGCCTACAAAATACCATTGCAGCTGTAAAAAGTTGACAGATACAGTACTTACATAAAGTGTTACTAGAATTCCCTTCCTTCCACTTGAATGGGAGTTTTAAGGCACCCTTTTTCCTTGCACTTGGTGGACTGGAGCTAAGTGATCTTCTCTTTTCAACAGGTGGGACAGTTGAAGCAAGACAAGGCAAACAGTTGCCTGGAAGAATTCCACAATTGTCTAATAATCCTTCCTCTCCAGCATTTTCATCCACAGAGGTGATTTCATCAAGGAACACAGGTTGCTTTACTTCATTTGAAGGTCCATCAGACTTGGGTACTGAATCAACATTATCTAAATTGAAGGCATTAATATTTGTTTGTTTAGTAGTCTCACTAACTGAGTCATGTGTGGAATTTCCTGTATATAAATCCCCCGCCTTCTGCATCTGATCAGTGAATGAGGAATGTTGCATATTGACATTACAGTCTCCATGATTGGCAGCTCTGCCAGATGCAGTTCTTGTGAGTGACACACCGTCACAGCCATTTAGAGATAAGATATCTGAAGATGATAAATGTATTCATAATAAGCAAAAATAAATCTCTCATTAATCAGCAAAGGAAGAATTAACAACCAAAATGCCTATGTATAGTAGAAATCAATATCCTCATTTTACCGTCTGGAACACTTTCAAAATCTTCATCACAATCAGACTCAAATATTGCAGCTGAGTCAAACCATGCCTCCTCATTACTCCCTGCTTCAAATTGCAGTTTAATAAAATCAGGCATATCTATAGCAGGTAAAGGTAGGAAACAATATCTGCAATTAGACATGATTCCACGATGAAGAAATTAGACAAGTTACCAGATATGAATGTTCAACTTATCAAAGTGTAAAAGCTTGAAAAATAAATATTATCATATTATAATAAAAACAACAAACCATGAAAGTTCCAGTAACTAGAGAGTTATAAATACTTATTAACCGGATCATTGGATTTGTGCCAAATCATCAAATCTAGAATGCAACTAACACTGCAAATCCAGTAACTAGCTCTGCAGTTTCAAGCTAAGATCATTTGTCAATCTTCTTCTTCTGATGTTAAGAAGATCTACTAAACTACATTCTTTTTAATCATCAAAAGAATTAAAAGAATTAGCAAAATAAAACAAATCAATTTTCAGACGCCTATTATTCCCAGAGTAATTTATCCATCTGAGGTGCCTAAAATATCTATTATTTCCATATTAATGGAGCTTGGATTCATCTACAGTGCCTAAAAGATGAAATCAGGATAGGAAAACAGCGGTTAATTACTTCCATATATGCCAGAAAACTCATTTCAAGTTTTTTTAAAAAAAAAACATTGTCCTTTATCATTTTCATTTACCAATAACACACACCATGATATGGAAAGAAAAGAAGAAGAAGGAAAAGAACCGCTTGCCTACATTTCATGCAAAAAGATTAGCCATGCACCCGAGTTATTATTGCAATCTAAACCCGAAAAAGAAATACCAAACCCAGAATGCAACCAGCAACAAACGAATCATCATATCACCGAGCACACCAGAAACAAAATCAACAGTAAAATGCTGGTAAATCAAAATCAATATAGAGAAAGAGGGTGGTAGAGAGATGTCAAAAAGAAGAGAAATTTTCGGCATGGGAGATGGAGGACGGACCTTGAAAAGTGGGGTTGGTGAAGGAAGGGGGAGGACCAGAAGAAGCAGGGCCATCAGACTTGTCATCAGATAACATTCTAGATGTCGGCACTGATCTTCTCTTGAAAGCAGTACTTTTCTTGCCTTTCCTGCGCATCTTCATCTTTTTTGAAGACTTCAATCTGCCACCCACACACCCCTCTGGAGTTGACACACATGTTCCCATATTTTTCTCTTCTCTGGCTTTCAAAGATCAAAAAGAGAGCATCTTCACCAAAATTAGGATCAGGCACGGAGGAGGAGGAGGAAGATCAAGAGAAATAAAAAATCTAGTTGAGTGAAAAGGGGAGATCTTTTCTTCTTTTTTTACAAGTTCAAAGTACTCGTTCCACTCCCACGAGGAAGAGAGAGAGAGAGAGAGAGAGAGAGGAGTCTTGGTACAATTGATTACAAAGCAAACCACCAAAACCATTTTTTTTTGTTTTTTTCTTTTAATTTTATGAGAAATGAATGCCTCGAGTCTCCTTCTCTTTTCTGAACAAGCAATAAATAAACTATTAATTTTTCCTTTTTTTATTTTTTATTCTACAAGTAAAGATATTATAAATAATTTTGTCTTCCTTTTAAAGGACTGCTATGGTATCTAAGGATATTTGTTTTTTTTTCTTGATTTTATAGGTTTCAATATTAAAGTTATTAATAAATAAAAATTATTAGATTTTTTTTACTAATTTTTTATTTTTGAATTATCTTAAAAAATATATATTTTTTAAAATAATATGATGTATTTGAATGGATAAACCAACAATAATTAATGATTATAAAAAATAGCTATATGATTTGAGAAATAATTATAAAAAAAACGATTCTCTCTGTCACTAATGAATTATTTTTTATTAAAACAATAATGAAGTTCTAAAAAATGAATTTCATTAAGTTAATATTTTTTATTCAATTTAAATATAACTCAAAAATAAACTTTATATCACATGTTTTTATACCTTATCCACTAAGCAGGTTTGCAATTCGTTTGATATTTATACTGGTAGTTGTTTTTTAACTAAAATATTATTTGGAAATATATTAAAATAATATTTTTTAATATGATTTATTCCAGATATTAAAATATCAAAATAATTTAATTTAATTTTTTATAAAATATTTTAAACCATAAAAATAAATAAGAGTAAATAAGTAGACGACGAAGCGATATACATCAGGTTATAGAAAGAAAGATGTACACGGACACGGACACGGACACGGACAGCCAGAGACGGCAGTTTTGTTGTTCGGTGGAAGGCATCTACCATGGAGCACCACATCAGATTGCCACCTGGGTGAACATCATTCGCCGAACGTGTGGTTGGAACAAAACAAGAGAGAGAGAGGGGTGGGTTGGCAGAAGAGCGAGAATTGGTACCAGTTCTGGTGGACCTCCTGCGAGGCTGCGACAGTACATTGGCCAGAGTAGACATCTGGTGGTTGTGTTGCGTTTATTATTTCTTGTTTTATGTTTTATTTTAAAATTATTTTTAAAAAATTTAGTTTTAATTTTTTTAAAAAAATAAAAAAATTAGTTATTATAGATCATTTTCATATGCTGATGTTAAAAATAATTTTAAAACATAAAAAATATTTTTAGATATATTTCTGATTGAAAATCACTTTCAAAAACATCCTCAATCACACTCTTAGATAGATCCTTCCATTCGATCGGTCCAATTTTCACACTTTAAGGTGTTTGAGAGTGTGATTGTTTTTTAAAATATTTTTTATTTTGAAATAAATTAAAATAATATTATTTTTATTTTAAAAAATTATTTTTTACATCGTCAAATCAAAATAATCTAAAAATATTAAAAATATTCACTTAAAAATATATTTTTTAAAAGTAAAAAAAACTGCTTACCAAACAGTATTTAAATATTTAAGGAATCATAATAATATAAAATGCGTGAAAATTAAAAATCAAATTAATTAAAATTGCTGGGTGAAATACGATTTTATTATATATATAACATTGGGTTTTTCAAAATTATAAATCAAAGTAATATTAAATATTACATAAAATCTTCCTACTATCTTTTGCAAGATATAAGTTACTAAAAAAGTGCTAAAATGGGTTATAATTTAAAGTAATCAACTCCTTTTATTCTAGCATTGATTTGACAACGATGCAAATTTTTTAAGTATATTGTTTTTTATTGATATAGAACAATATAACTTTGAAAGGGAAACGAACCCTAACTCCTGTTTTAAACTGTAATTAATATTGTTTTTAAAAGCTTTTTATTTATAAATATATTTAAAAAATTATTTTTAATATTAATATATGAAAATGATCAAAACATCAAAATAAAATTTAATTTAAAATGAAGAATAAGTTCAAAAGTTTGGTGGCTAAAGTCAAATGTCAAGCCGTTGAAAAAAAAGAGTGGAAAAATTGACCGTTGTGTGTAGACTAGCTGTGGTTGTGAATGAAAGTATAGTAGTGCTCGAAATAATAAAAATCTTAGTGAATAATTAAATAGTAAAGACAGGCACTAAATGACAAAAGTGTGTGGTGCACATGAATTGGACCGACGCGGCGAGGATGGCGATATACATGTACGTGGTTTTCCCCCTCCCTCAGAAATTTGAGAATTTTTTGAACCATATCCCTGCCGACGTATCACAAATAGCACAAAATTCCATGCAAGACCAATTATTTGTCCTGCCGCTTAAATAATAATAATAATATAAAAAAAAATCTTGGTGTTGCTAATTTTTTTAGTAGAAAAAATCGTGATAATTTATTTGATATGATTTTATTATTTTGATGGGTTTAAAAACAATTTGAATAACTCATAAGAACTTGTTTTGATTTAAAATAATTATTTAAAATACGTTTTTTGAAAACATTTTATGATACTGTGGGTAGAAAATACATAAAACGATATTTTTCACAATAAAAAAAGAGTAAGATAAAAATAGCGTACAAGATTTTAATGTATTTTTGAAAGTGTGGTTGGATTTATTTTTTAAAATATTTTTTATTTAGAAATATATCAAAATAAAAAAATTAAAAATTATTTTTGATATCAGCATATAAAAATGATCTAAAAACATTAAAAATATTTAATTTAAAATAAAAAAATAATTTTTTTTTCAAAAATAAAATTAAAAAACAGTGTAAAAATCGCCCTTAACCATATTGAGGCAGTTCTCAAGGGCGTGCTCAACTTCCTTGACCCTTTTTGTGCATTTGTTTATTTTATTTCGCATTTTCTTATACAATATTTTCTCCCGTCTTTTCTTACACCTATTGTTAGAGAATAATATAAATCATATTATGAGGCCTCACCTACAAGTTTAAGTTTTTAAGTGAGATGGTTCCTTAATATGGTATCAGAACCTCGTTGACCTAGCGATCACGAGTTCGAATCTTACCACCCCCATTCTATTTGATAAAAATCAAGCACAAGGTGATGTGTGCCTGTGCAAGTTTCAAGCCCAAAGGGCTTTCACTTGAGGGGGTGTGTTAAAGAATAATATAAATCATATTATGGAGTCTCACCTACAAGTTTAAGCTTTTAGGTGAGATGGTTCCTTAACACATATTGTTTGATGCGATATGTTTTTTAAAAATGTTTTTAATACATCTAAATGATTTTTGTAAGATTTTTTTTTATATCAATAAATTAAAATGAACAAAAACCACCAAAAATATTAATTTAATATTTTTTTAATATCAAAAACATTTTTAAATAAAAAACATATAAACTCTAAAACTCCAATTATGTTATTTGTTTATGTAGGTTTAAAATTTGTTATGAGTCCAGACTTAGTGATTGTTTAGAAGTGTAGTTGCTGTTATTTTTTAAAGTGTTTTTTTGTTCAAAAATATATCAAAATAATTTTTATTATTATTTTTAAACACATGAAAATAATTTTTAAAAAATCAATCTTTTCTCAAAATCGTTTTTGAAACCAAACAGGTCCGATGTTGGATGGCAACTGAGAATGAGAATCTGCTTTATATAAAAATCAATTGGATCTATCGATCTCCCATGAAGAATATGCTTTGCCATGCAAGATCATCCTTGCAGCGATTAATGATCGAGATTATTGATAACTGTCTATGTTATTATTATCAAAATACATCAACACATGAAAATAATATAAAAAAATTAATTTAAAATAAAAAATAAAATAAATATTTTTTTAAAAAATATTTTTGAAATGCACTTTTTAATTTTTACAAAGGAAAAGTTAATTTAGAATATAACATGAATGCCCCACGCGACACTGCGTTTTTAAGTCCGGAGGAAATTCAGGTCTCTGTTGTTTTCAAGGTGTTGTGAATACAAAGAAAGGTTGAAAATGAGTTTTTAACTGAAAAATAATTTAGTCTTAATTTTCCTGTCATGTGTGGTCTGATTTTTTGAAATTTATATTTAAAATAACACCCCTTATCTCTTTATTTTATTTTTATTCATTTATTAGCGATTATTTTTTATTTATTTTGTATGCATTTAAATTTTTAAAAGAATGTTTTGCTTTATCTATAGTTATTTTATGTTTTATATAAATTTATTTTTAAAAATAAAAAAATACTTTTTCAAATAATATTTCTAATTTAAGTGGCCTTGCATAATATACTTTTTACCTTTATTTTATTCAATTAATTTTATGTGCATCTTTTTTTATTATGATTTGATTAAATAAAACATAGATTCAAGCAAACAAAGTTATTAAACCCAACCGTGTTAAGAGCTCGAGTTGTGATGTGAAATATCTTGGTCTATATTTACCTCTTATCTTTGTTGTCATTAATTATTATTTTTTAATTTAATGACATATATAACTTTCAATTTATTTGATTAGATATATACATAAGCCCTTTGATTTTCACTTAAAATATTTGAAGTAAAAAAAACATAAAAAATCCAGTATACACAAATGTTTTTACAGAAAATAAAAAAAATAACAATATAAGTAGAACAAAATAAAATTAATAAAGTCAAAAGAATCTGAAGGACTCAATTGATAACAAATGGGGATGAATGCATGATTTGTAAACTATGGGGGCAAAACATATAATTTTGTTTTGTTATCCCTAAGAGTTATCTCTCTAATGGAATAACACTCCGTTAAATACTAAATTGAGATTTTCTTTTCTTTTCTTTTTCATCGCACCTCACAAAAAATATCAATAAAACACTTGGAGTAAACGTCACTAAAAGGAGGGACGAAGAAATAGAATAACAGCCTGTTTGGAACAGTTGTTGTTGTAGCTTTTTAAAATACTTTTCGTGCTGAAATACATCCAAATAATGTTTTTTTATTTTTTTAAAATCATTTTTAACATCAACACATCAAAATGATCTAAAAACACTAAAATATTTTTATTTAAAATATTAATAATAAAAAATTTAAAAACTGCGGCACGGCTTGAAAAAAGTCGTGTTAAACATCCTCTAAGCCCATCAAATTGAACCGGCTCGGAGTAGATGTTCTCTAGAAAAAGGCATTAAAGTTTAACGCAGCATCCTCTCTAGCTGACGTTGGATTGGCAACTTGCAGTAGCCATGAATGGTGGACGCAACAAGATGTGCTCCCTTACTTGTTAATTACTCAACATAAAATAAATAAAAGAATTAACTCATCGCAAGGTTTATTAAATGTTTGGAAATGTAATAAATATTACTTTTAAAATTGATTTTTATTCAGAAATTTATTAAAATAATATTTTTTTATATCAACACATGAAAATACACTATAATTTTTTTATTAAAATATTTTTTTTAAACCACTCTTAAAACGCAATGTCAAATATGGTCTATCTAAGATATACCTAAAAAACATGCGCGGGCTTATTTATTGTCAGGTTTGTTTAAAGGGGTGTTAAAATTGAAAAGACACAACAATTTTAAAGATTATTGAAGATAAAAAAATATCATTATAGAAAACAAAAAGATAAAATCTAAAAAACTAACAAATTAAAGGGTTGTTCTTGAATTCTTGTGAGATTGTGCACACAACTTCTTATTAGGCTAGAGATGTTGAGACTTGAGACCTTTCCAATGCAGTCCCAAAGTATGGTGTTTGGTGGTTAGATGGGCCCTCAAGCACAACATAGACAACACAGCCGTCCACATATCCCGCACGAGCCAACGAGCTTTTCTATAAAATATATTTAATAAATATAATTTACAACAAATGTCTTTTAGCATCCTTAAATTTACAATAAAAACAAAATAAAATGACAAAAACCCCATGAGAGTTTATTCAGTTTTATCTTCAAGGGCATTAAAGTAATCATATTATTGCAGGGTTAAATGAGTAATCTTGCTATGCAACTAAAACCAAAATTATTATCCTAACCTCGTACAATTTCATAAAAAAATATTTAAGCCAGGGTGAAGATCACCTTACCTCAAAGCCAAGTTCAGAAATTAAAAGGTAGTTGAGCAATATAGTAATTAAAAGGTAGTTGAGCAGTATAGTTGAGCAAATTTTTTTATTTTAAATTAATATTTTTTAATTATTTTAATATATTTATAAAAAAACAATATTAAAAATAACCTCATCAATACAATTAAACAGTTAAAGTCGGCTTTGACTGTCAAGCTCTGTTTTTATCCCTATAAGGCTATACCCCAAAAGAAGTTAAAGAAAATTGCATACAGTGGAGTGGGTATTGAAGAGGTTGGTGGTATTTCTTATCATCATTAAAGCCTCGCACCATTAATCTAAACCTCTGTGAAGGGAAGTGGTCAACATCGTGCCGTTCTGGTCAAGTTTGCACCTCTGGTCGCCCTAAACTCACGTGCAACCCTAAATGCTGCTGGGTCACACGCACATACCGAAACAAATTAACATTTAATTTCCTTGCACCTTATTTGAAGGAAAGTTTATGGAGATTATCCATGAGCAACTATTTCTTGTAATATTTTTAATAAAAAAATTAAAATTTGCATAACAGATTTTAAATCCGAATAAAAAAAATATTGTATTTCGAAAATATTTTAAAAAAAAATAAATTTTATTTATTTAGTATTTTAAATTATTTTACGGGTTCATTTGCAAAATAATTTTTTTAAAAATAAAAATAAAAATAATATTTTAATATATTTCATAACAAATTACCGGTATAATTCCCATGTTTGTATGCCCAGCATCAATGCCATCCTAGCTGAAGTAATTCAAAGACCACGCACTTAACTTTCTCGGCATTTGCTTGTCCTATGTCACATCACCATCAACTAGCAAATGTGCACTATTTATTGGCTCTTGAATGATGAATCAGGTCCTCGAGCCCTTCAGCAAGTGAATTCAACAAATACTGTACCGTGAATAGCTAATGAAGTACGGAGAGATTTCTTTCTAAGATTATCACAGTAATCTAGAAACTTCTGCCAGAATAATATAATTTCAAAAAGGTTTTTTTTATTTTAAATATCACTCTTTTACCTCTTCTAAAATATGATATTTAGAATTTTAGACGATATTTGACATTAATTTTTAAAAATATTTTTTTACAAAAGTATATATTTTTTATTTTAAATTAAAAAAATTTGTGATTTAAACTATTTTAATATACTAATATCAAAAATAATTTGTGAAAATAAAAAAATTATTTTGATGCATTTGTAAACAAAAAAATATTTATAAAAATAACTTCAATTATACTTTCAAGATATTATGGGGTGTTTGGGAATATATTTGAAAAATATTTTTAAAAAAATTTGAAATTTTTTTAATTTTATTTGAAATTATTTTTTTTGATATTTTTATATTATTTTAATGTGTTAATATTAAAATTAATTTTTTTTATAAAAAAATGTTATTTTAATATATTTTTAAACCAAAAAATATTTTAAAAAATAAAAAATAAAGAAAGAAAAAGAAATACGAAAGATGGGGTGGAGAGTCGCTCGTCAAGTCCTGAATTAAATTTTACAGACAGATTTATCGATGAGTTCATGTCATCGGTAATTATGTTTGTCAGAATAACACGTTTTCGTACTTTTTGAAAATTTCAATTCCTACATATACAGAGAGAATGATTATGTCGATGGATACAACAAGAGAATAGCTAGTCGATAAAGTTCACTGTAATATCGACAAAAAAAGATTTTTAATTTTTTTTTATATAAACACATAAAAAACAATTTAAAAGGACAGATAAAAATAATATTTTTTATATTCTTTTCAAAAACACTTTCAAAATTCAGTCCTCAACAAAATGACCTAATTACTGGGAGCTGCAGACATTAAGAAGAGCACACAGCGGAGCCTTCACCATATTTCAAGTAATTTGGCACGTGGCATGCTGTGCTGTGATTAATTTTGGCTTTCTAATGACTCCAGTATATATTTTGCTCGTTTAGTTTCCAAAACTAGCAAGACAACAGCGATCGACAAGAAAGACAGCTGGATTTTTCCTCTATCAGATCAGAGCCCTACGATTCTCTCTTGCTTCGCTGGTTGCCATTTCTACGATCCAGAAAATCACACGTTGAAAATATGCTGCCTAAAAATAACGATGATCTTCAGAGGAACCTCCCTGCTCGGGAAAGGATCGAAAGACTCTTTCTATGGCGAACCTTGCTTGTCCTTTCGTATCCACTACTTGCCACGAGAGAAGAGATCGTTGGTGTAATTAACTACGATTTTCTTGTTGAATAATGTGAGATGATTTTTATATAAAAAGTTATTTGATGGGCTCCATTTTATTTTTATTTTTATTTTTATTAAAAAATGACAAGGTGGCTCAAGTTCTCTTTTTTTTCCAGTGAAAAACTCTTGATTCTTAAATAAAAAAATTTCTCTGCTAATAAACTGTGACTTAGCTGATGTCATCGTTCTTAGTCTCAGAAAATAATTAATGAAATAGGAATTTAATTCGTAACATAGCTTAATTATTATTAACAAAAACAAAAGGGGGTTGGAAACTTTTTATTTATTTTTATTATTGATTTTATCTTTTAGTAATGGTAGAAGATTTGACTTTTTATAGAGTTAGTGTCTGTTTGGGAGTGCGATTGCGGTAGCTTTTCAAAGTGTTTATCGTGCCGAAATACATTAAAATGATATTTTTTTTATTTTTTAAAAATCATTTTTGAAATCAGTACATCAAAATGATATAAAAACATCAAACCGCCGATTTTTAAAATAAATAAAAAAATTCAAATTTCGGTCAAAAACCGGTGGGATCGCAACGTCAAACGGGACCTTAGTATGGTTTCCAAGGTTGGTAGAGTAACTAGGTTGCCCTTATTTTATAAGTTTGGTTAGGTGTCTTTGTTTTTCTTTTTCTTTTTCTTTTTCTAGTTAAACTTAACTTTTATATATTCCTTTTTTCATATTAAAAAAAAGTTTTGAAATCACATTATAAAGGTAAAAAAAATTAAAGGGTGTGGAGAAACCATTATTCACTGCATTTAAGATTTTTTTGTAATTGAATCAATCAATAAAATAATATGAAATGGAAAACAGTAAATGGTAAGCCTTCGATGATGCCAAAGTAAACTGGATTTACAAAAGAAAAGAAAAAAAAAGGGAGAGAGAATAAAAAAGAAAGGCATATGGAATATGGTAGATAGAGTTGGAGATTCGATTATACAATAAGATTTTTAATATCGTTTATCTATTTATATTTTAATATGTCAAGATATAAATATATTTTTCGCACGTTTTATTAAACAAAACTATAAAGACAAAGACTCTCAAATATAACAGAACAAATGTAGGACAATGGGATTTTTTTTATTAAAAACAAACGTCAACAATTTTAGCTCATTCTTCTTTAACTTTTATATGGCAAAAAACAATATATATATATATATAAAAAATAATGGGAAATCAAATACAATTTTTTTATATTTTAAATTAATTAATTAATTTTAATATTTTTAAATTATTTTAATGTATTTATAAAAAAAATAATGGGAAATCAAATACAAATTTTTTTTATTATAAAATTGTTTTTTAGCCCAAACTTATTTTGGATTTTAGCCTCTAAATGATTATAAAATTTAGAAAAATATAAAGAAGAAGCTCATCCCTTCACCCACTCAATCCCAAAGAGTAACTCAGACAAATTCAGTCATGTTTTCATGTTCCAATTGAACACTTTCCTTTTTTGATTATTCTTAAAGGAGAAGATTTTTTTTTTTACTAAACATATGTGGATCCAATCGCGATTTTATATAAGAGTTAGAGTCCGTTTGACATTGCGGCGAAACTGCTGTTTTGCTGAAATTCAATTTTTTTATTTTAAATGAATATGTTTTGGTGTTTTTAGATCATTTTAATGTGATGATGTTAAAAATAATTTTTAAAAAATAAAAAAAATATCATTTTAATATATTTCAGCACAAAAAACATTTTGAAAAACTATCACAAGCGCTCTCCCAAACAGGCCCTATTAGAACATCTTTTTTCATCAATCCCGCTACCCCTCATTCTTCGAGAATCATTTTTTTTTTTTTCAAGTTTGAATTTGTTCATTTGGAATCTCGGCTCTTCTTTAATTTATTATCTATCCCTTTCTTTTTCAATTATTAAATGTGTTGTCTTGACATTTAGAATCTAAGTGGAAGTTACGATGGAAACCACAATAGTAATCCATAATAGCTTTGACATGCCACCGGTATTGTGAAGACAACTATTGTTTAAGAGGATCAAATGTCTAATTTCTCATAAATAACCAAAAAGACAACTTTTGTTTTAAAAATAAATAAAGAATGTCAAGATTTTATGTTTTTGTGAATAATCAAATTGAAGAGTTTCCTATTTTTAAGGACCAATATCATTTTGTTTCTCTAGTAATCAGAAATAAGTTGAAAATAAACTAGAGTCATGGGTCTTGTAGGTTAAGTTAACCTACGTGACTCGGGTTATTTTAATTTTTTTAGATTGATTTTTTTATTTTTTTTATTCAACAATTAATTAATTGATAATTGCGCTTCATAATTTGTTTTATATGAGATTATTGTAATCTCATGACTCTAGTCATGGGTTTGGCAGGGTAATTGGGTTAACTATGTTTTTTGTTTTTTTGCTTTTTATGATGTTATCTTGGTCTTATAACCCAGATAAAAGGTTTGACGAGTTAACTCAAGTTTTTTATATTTTTTTTATATATATTTTTTTTCAATATTGAGTTGATTGAGAATCGTATTTCATTGTTTTTATTTATTTTTTATAAGTTCATCCTAGTTTCATGACCCGAGTCATGAATTTGATAGATTAACTTGAGTTATTTTTTTAATTTGATCCTTCAATATTAGGTCAAGTAAAAAATTGAGTTTCATAATTTGTATTGATTTGCTTTATATAGGATCATCATGGTCTCGTGAATCAGATTCTAAGTTTGGCAAGTTAATCGCAATCAATCTAATATTTTATCTTCTAAATATTAAAAAATAATAAAATTATCATTTTGATTATTTTTTTTGTCAAACTATATTTCTATTAGTTGTTTGAGTTATTTTTACACTTATTAAGTTAATCAGTTCACATCAGGTTAACTCTTATATGATTTATTTTTTCTTGCTAAAAAAATATTATCAACACTTAAATATTTTTTACATTATTTTTTTGTTATCAAACTCATAGTACAGCATGAAGCCAACAATCAGTTTAATCAAGAATATATTATATTATATTATATTATATTATATTATCACCTTAATTCTAAAATCTAGAGGGTGTATGCTAGTTATTTTTATTTTTTTAAAAACACCTAATCCATAATGGAAAAAGGAAGGTAGATAAGGTTAAAACTTTAAAAAATGGAAAGCGCAAGTGTGGTCTCAATCCATTCCCAATCCATAATTATCGGAGATCAGGAACTCAATAACCATAATCATGGGAAACTTTAATGTTGTTCAACATCACAATGATACACGTAATAATAACAATCATTAGACATTATTATGAAAGTGTAAATTAATAAATAAAAAAAACAAAGATGATAAGTATATCATAGCACATTACTAGTGGATTGGCCGGACTAAGCCTATTAATAGCAATGTTCAATAAAAATGAAAAACAGTTAATTGCATTAATTATATAATATATTGATTTTTTTTATTTAAGTATATGTACTTTTATTTTTTATCAACTCAAAAAAAATGAAACAACAATATAATAAATAATAAATAACACAAATTGTTTTAAAAAACAAAGAATATAATATATTTTTTTTATTTAAGGTTGAATAAAAATACATTTTATAATAACATAAAAATTTGATAACTTAATAGTTAAAGTTCTTGGAAAACAGTAACTAAAATAACGAAAGAAATAAAAATGGGTTGTTTATTTTTTAAAGTGTTTTTGTTTTAAAATACATTAAAATAATATATTTTTATTTTTTAAAATTTATTTATGATATAAACACATCAAAATAACCCTAAGAAATCAAAAAAATATTTTGAAATAAAGAAGAAAATAAAATTCTTATTTTTTATATTTTTTAAAATATAAAAACAAATAAACTCTTAATCTAAACCAAAATTAAAAAAATCAAATGAAAATTGACATAGTTAAACGTAAGTACTTGATGGGTTATTCTCATTAATTCGGTCAAAATCTTTTTTTTTAAAAGATGTAGTTTTAACTTTAAATATTTTTAATTAAAAAAATTGTTTTTAAAATAATTCTACGTCACGTTACCAAGGACCTTTGAATGACATAAACAACATAATGCAACAAATAACCATTTAGTAAATAATCTAATAAAAATTTGGGATTAATAAATTTATTCTTTTGCAGTTTCAAGTTTAATCCATGTAATTATTAATATAATAATAACAAAAATTTTATATAATTTAAAATTTATAAAATTAATCAAACGATCGGACATTCACATTAAAAAAAAGAAGAGAATGCAATAAAATATGAATATCGATGGAAAAAAGAAAGCGTAACGGTGTGAGAAAAAAAGAAGAAAGGTTGATAGGCTGGGGAGAGAGGGAGTTTAAAGAAAGGAAAGGTTAAACTCAAAAAGAATGGAGGCTTCGAGAAATGCTGATGACTAGGGAAGTGACACGCCCACTCCGTCCAGTGTAAGCAAGTGAAGACTATTTAGTTACAACTCCCGAGGAAGCAACAGTGGCAGCACACTGCGCACCAATCTCCACTGTCTAAGGAGATCACACATTATCACTTTGCCTATCTCACGTTCTCTTTCCCCATCTACTGGTATTGGGATTTGAATAATATTAAGAATGGATCCGCCTGCAATGATGAATGAAGGAGGGCCCTGCAGTTTGGAGGAGATCTGGCAATTCCCCATTAACGGGGGCGGAAGAGGGCACTTTGATTTACTTAATTTGGAGCAGAGAGCAGCTGCTTCTGTCAGGAAACGTCGTGATGTTGATTTGGATGTTGAGGATGATTCTTCTTCAAAACCCACTACTCTATCTCCTAACAATGGCCATACCAATGCCAACGGGCTTTTGGTACTTTTATTTCTGATCTAATTTATTTCCTTTTATTTTAATAATGTTTTATTGATCTGTCCGAATCAGTAATGGTTTTTGAGATTTAGGACTTGGGCTGTTCCTATTTTTTACCTTTGAACTGAATTGGGAGCGTTGTGATGGCCAGCGGTTTAAAACATCAGGGAGTAAAGATGAGGATCATTATGGTCATCATGATTCTAAAGATGAAGCAGAACCCAGTTCAGGCAAGCATGTGGAACACAAAACTCAACCAACAGAGCCATCAAAACAAGATTATATCCACGTACGAGCAAGAAGGGGTCAGGCTACTGATAGCCACAGTCTAGCTGAAAGAGTAATTTTCTTTATTTTTATATCCTCCCTGCAATTTAGTAATAATGAAGATGCCTTAACTACGACTTCTGCTTACGAGAACTTTCTTGTGGATAGGCTAGGAGAGAAAAGATAAGCGAAAGGATGAAAATTCTTCAGGATCTAGTCCCAGGCTGTAACAAGGTATGGTACTGGAATTACCTTAAAACTCATATTCTGCTCCATTATTCATTTAGTTTTGCAGTAAAATATTTTGAAATAAATTTAGTTGTCAGTTTATCAATGGAATCGTTAGGATAGAATAATCAAGGCCAGGGATTTAGGTAGCAACAAGCCCGAGTTTTCTACTGTAAAAGTTATGGAGTATTTTGAAAGAGCACTTTTGAGATTTGTTTCAAGTTCCAGTAACATTTATTGGAATGAAGTTTGACAAGGCAGATGTTTGGAACTCGCTACTGTATAAGCTATATTATAAAAGAATTGTTTTGAGATTTGATCATGAGTTTCCAGACTATGTATAAATTAGACTAAAGTCGTATGCTTGGATGCAGGTTATTGGCAAGGCCCTGGTCCTTGATGAGATTATCAATTACATCCAATCATTACAGCATCAGGTTGAGGTATGAATTCTTATTTCTTATATTGGATTCACTGCAGAAACAGGTTGTAGATTTTTTGTTCGCTTTTTATTTCTGTTGACATTAATATTAAGTCGACAAATTACTGAAAATTGCAGTTTCTATCAATGAAGCTTGAAGCAGTGAACACGAGAGTGAACCCTGAAATTGAAGTCTTTGCTTCTAAAGATGTAGGTCCCAACACTGTTTCCTGGTGTTGTGTTTAGTTAAGCATACTTGAATTTTAGTGTACTCAGCGTTTTTCATGCTTGTTTTATGTTCAATTGCTACACTTGATGGGTTAATTCAACATTTAACTGCCTTTTGTGGGCAGCATATAATAAATCTTAAGGTGTTCATCAAACCTGTCTTATTGATGGGTGATCAATCAATACTAAGAGTAAGGGGTGTCTTACTTTACCGTATAGGTGAGATGGTTGGTAATTCAAACAAAGCAGAGATGCATTATTGCAGACTCGCAGTAGGTTGTTTGAGGATTGTAAACCCAGCTCTGCTTCTTTTAGATTTCTCCCTCCATATTTCCTTTGATATTTTTCTGTTAGGTTTATGGATTATATTTGTAGGAAATAAAGCTTCTCCACTCGCCAAACTTTGCATGTACGCTTGGTTATGCAATCTTGCCTTTTTCTGCTGCCCTTTTCTGCTTAGGAATCATCATAGCACAAAATTAAACCCTCTTGTAGATGAAACTTGCAAGTGGTAGACATGATTATTTCTAGATATGTGTAGTTTGATTCTTTTCATGGAGCAATAAGGGAAAAGAGTCAAGAGCCTGATATAGGTCTGGGATTATGCTAATAAATAAAAAGTGAGCAAAGATGTTGCGATTTCCTTTGTATTGTGAAGCGTAAATCTCACGACAAATCAGTTTTTATTGCAGTTTGGCCATCAAACTTTTGACACTGCCGGCATGGCATTTGGATCGCAAGCCACGAGGGAATACAGCCGTGGTACATCACCGGAATGGTTGCATATGCAGGTTGGTGGTGGTTTTGAAAGAACATCATAATGTAGAAAATCCCCATCAATTACCAATAAGAACTACAAGTGCCATTGCTTCATCCTTCACTGGCTGTCAAAATATATATACTCCACTAGGTTAAAACGAAGACCAGATTCCCAATTCAACATCAGGCTGCTTTAAGTTACTATGTGAAGTCTGAACATTCCATTTGTTTGTGTTGGAAAATGATTCTTTGACTCCAACATCTCTTAGCAGGCATTGTGTTCTTGTCTGTGCTAATACGTGAACAGACCCTCCAAAAAATGAGTATTAATCTTGTAAGAGAAATTGTTTGTCCTCTATTTTCGCCCCCTGCTATGATTATCTAAAAATAACAGCACTAATAAAAAAATCTGGTGAATTCTACCAATAAACAGAGTCCATTTGAATGCACCATGATTTGATGTTTCGTTCCGTTGATGGTAAAATCATCCAGCTCAAACCAACCAAGCTGGGGCATCTTTGATATGTTAATATCAAAAATGATTTTTAATATATTTTCACGCCAATTTCCATGGTAGATGGTTTCCATGAAAATCGATCTTCAACAAAAAGTGAGAAGCCAAGCTCGGTTAATGGTTAGACTGGACAGAAGAGAGTTGAAAAGGAAAACAATATCACTTGTTTTAAACTTGTTTTTATCAAGCTTTCCATCATAAATAACTCTAGTTGATCAAACACTATCATTTGTTTCATCCATAATTGTAAAAGGAGTCACCAACCACATGACTTTATTATAAAAAAACTTATACAATCTTTTCAAATCAACTTGAATGACAATTTATATCATAAAATCATAATCTTTTAATTAACATCATAGGATATCTAAATTCAAGAGCAACAAATTTCTGGCCCGACTATATAATTCAAATATCTTAGTTGTCATTCTAGGCTAACTAGGTCTATCGTCTCTTATTCACGACCCAACTATTTAATTCAAACCTCTTAGTTGTCATCCTAGGCTAGCTAGGTCTATCCCTCCTAATTTATAGGTTGACCATGTGATTCAAATCCAAACACCCAATATTTTTTATGTTTAATTTATATAATTATTTTAAAGGGTAATTTCTCTCAATCATAGTACTATATCCCCTTCCATAATACACTCTCATCCAATCATATTTTCTTAGTCTAACATCATTAATTAACATAATACAACAACTAAAAAGAAAAAAAATAAACATTAATAAAAATATTCATTAATTTGAAAGAAAAAATGAAGGTGTTAGAGACTTACCCGCTTCTTATATAAACCTTGTTGCTTCAATTGAAGATCTAACTCCCGATGTCTCTTTTGATTTTTAAAATGAGAGATCCCTATTATTATTTTCAACAACTCACCATATGAATCACTACCCATGTTATAAAATTCCATATTATCAAACCTTAAAATTTCTCTAAATAACTCATTTCTTATTAATTCAAACATTTTATTTAATTTTGCTTGTGTCCTCGTTGGTTTATAATTTAACCATACTAACAAATTCCACTATTTAAGTCAAAATATTTCCAATCATACATATTTCATATAGAGGATATTTGAACCATTTATGTCATTTGGTATTTCAACCTCTTTTCAAGTTTCATCAACTTGCATAGTAACAATCTGGTTATTATGAACATCGACATTATATCACAACAAAATAAACAACTCATATCCATACTTAATTCCCTACTAAATATTACATTAAACCAACACTAATTCAACCATTAAATTATTTAATTAATAACATTTCAAACCTATTTCATTTATCTAATTTCATATAACATCACAAGTATTTATCTTAAAATCTAAATCTTGCAAACTCACAAGTTTACAACTTTGACTTGACTTTATAACATTTAATTTCAGTAACACATGCAAACTCCCTAACATATAACCCTCACTAAACATAATTTTCTCATACAATTTTATCAAAAATCTTACATCACTTTAATCAAATAAACCATATACTTAATTTTTTTTCTATTGATTTCCCTCAATAAACAATAATCATATACTAACTAAACAAAATCATATATAATATCATATTTTCCCCAATTCTCAAAAACCCTAGAGGGAGACTTACATATTTCCCCCCCTCGCAAAATCAAACTTCAAATAACATGAATTACATAATATATAACACTTTACCCAAAGGTTTTGAAATAAAAAAATCTCTATCTTTTCAATCTTTGTTCTAATTCTTTTTTCTCCTCTTAGATCTCTTGTTTCTCTCACCAGACTCAACTTTCTCTCTCTTTAAATCCTCTTTAATCCTTGTTTTTCCCATTGTTTTCCCTTTTTATTTATCCTAAACCAACCTAAAATCATTAATTTTAGAATATTTGGAGTAGAAAATGCAAGAAAAAAAAGATGGACTTTTTTTTCTTCATTGTGGCCAATTGTTGGTTAATGAAAGGAGGAATATGAACCTTTTGATTTATTTATAATTTTTTCACTAATGAGTCCATATATTGTTTTCTATATTTTCTCTCGGTCACTGGTAATTTCACATAGTCTATCAAATTTTTGATTGACCTAAAATTTTAAACTAAGCTAGAACAATATATTCAGAGATTACTTAAAGACTTTTAGCCCAATCCAACAATCAAAATAAAAGCTTAAAACTAGACAATATAAAATATATTCACACAAAAATCTAAATTTGTCAAAACTACTAGAAACTATTTTTTTTATAGAAAAAATAGATTTGTAAAAACCAAGGGATTGAACATCTATCACTTGAAAAATATAAGAATCAAAGTAATTTTTTTCATATAAATTTTGAAACTCCATTTATTTTTTGTCCTTTTCACTTTGGTCTTTATCTTTTATTGTTTTCATTTGTTAACAAATTTAAAGCAATTAATCTTTAATTTTATAGAAAAAAACCACAATTGAAGAAAAAAAAAACATAAAACACTAAAAGAAGGGACTATATAATTTTTTACTTAATTTATCTCTTTTTACTTAATTTGACTAATCATAATTAAAGATAATAAAAAGTTAATATTAATAATAATTAAAAACCTAAAAATTGTTTAACTTTTGAGATGATTACAAGGATAATTAGAATACTGTGCAAATAGACAAACTCCAAAACAATTTATAAAACTTCTACGGTAAGAAACGTTGGCCATCTGTCTTAAAACTACCTCAACTAACCCGTATCTCCATAATTTAGGGACATGTCCCACCCACGGCCAACGACTGAAAATTCAACGAGATGTCACATAAACGGCGCCGTTCAATAACCTCCACGCCTTGGACTATAGAAGTTTCTATTATAAAATACTCCGTCCTAATGGTCGCGTGTGTATCTACCAACCAAATCAAGGCCACTCCCACCAGGACCGGCTCCGCGTAACTGTCAACGCGCCCCAACTGCGCGTAAAGTCCGACTTTTAATATGACACGATTAAGCAATCCAATAGTTCCATGAGATCATGTTGTTATTGAATTTTATTTGTGTTAGAAACTTTGGGCGGTGTGATTTAGAGTTTGTTTTTCAGAATATTTTTTATTTAATATATATTAAAATATAATATATAAATTTATTTTTATATTAGCATATTAAAATAATTTAAAACATTAAAAAAAATTAATTTTAAATAAAGAAAAAAATGAAAGATTTTTATTTTTTTTAAAACACTTTAAAAAATGAAGACGACGATAAAAGAAACATGTTTTTTTTTATATATAAAAAAATAAATTTATATAAAAACTATTTTAGAAACTAGTTTATTTTATATCAGTATTTTTATCTTTCCAACTAAATATCTGTATAAATATTATTTTTTATTTATCTTAAATATAAGCTCGAGCTTGACAATCTATGGGAGAGAGAGTCAAAGTTGAAATCTACTAATTTATAAACTTAGTTGTTAAGAAGAGTTTAGAGGATACCGTAAGGATTTTCAAACAAGAGGGACTAAAATATAACTATATTCAAATATCTAGCCATTTACTATTAATCAAATTATCAATCAACAATAACCAAGAAAGGCTGTATGCTGTAACTGCAAAAATAAATAGTAAAAGAGAAAAGAAAAAGAAAAAGGAAAAAAGGAAAAAGAATTGAAGGAGGAGAGGGAGGGGAAGGGGGTTTTCATTTTGTTTTCCTCTCTGCTTCATCGACAATACGTACACTTGCTCCTTTATGAACGGAGAGAAACTTCTAGATTCCATATTTTTTTGTTGAGAAAAAAATCGAAGAAAGAATTTTGGACTGGTGAAAGAAGATGAGTGGTGGATGGGAAAGGCTTAAGGGATCCAGATCGAGAACGACTCGCGACTCCAGCTTTCACACTCCGGCGCCGTCTCGGACTGTAACACTCGGCCGAGTCCAGCCTCAGGCCCCTGGTCACCGCACCATCTACTGCAATGATCGCGAAGCCAATCTCCCTGTCAGGTTCAAGGTTTGTTTCGTTTCTTTTTTATTCGGTTCTGTTCCATTTAATTTAATTGATTATTTTTAAATATATGATATGATTTTCAGGGGAATTCAATATCAACTACCAAGTACAACTTCCTAACATTTCTACCCAAAGGATTGTTTGAACAGGTTAGAAATTATAATTTCTATTGGTTAATACATTTTTTTAGTTTCAAGTTTAATAATTTAGGGTTTAGAAGATTTGAGTTACTTTAATTTAGTTTAGGTTAGTTTAATTGGTTAGGTGTAAAATTCATAAGGTTGGTTCTTTTAATCCTTTTTTGGTGATCTCTATTCTTGAAAATTCCGTGTTTTAACACTGGCAGTTCAGGCGGGTGGCTAATTGTTATTTTCTATTGATCTCGATCTTATCAATGACACCAATCAGGTATGCTTGTTATTTCAAACTTGTGGATTTTGTAACCATCGATATTGTTCTTGATAGACCTGCATTGTCAGTAGCTTGAGCAAAGTCTGTCCTGCAAATGCCCTAGGCGATTGTCTTGGACACGAACTTTTAGTTTGTATGCGATTATGCACATAAATGCACGTGTATACAGATACAAAAAAGATTTTCTTTTAGCATTTTCTAGTTAGTTCTGCTGCACGAGTTTGCAAACTTTTACTCTCTGTTGTTACTTCTCGGGACCTGTGAATAGAGGAAACTAGGCCTTCAACTTGATATGCTCCAAGTGGTATAGTTTAGGGACAAAAACAACAATAGATCAGCAGAGTTAAGGGTAGAAACAAGTAGGAAAGAAGTCTTAACTGAGTACTGAACTTAGGTTTAAGAAAGCCCATGTTCATCAAGTTATTGATGATAAAAATGGCTGTATATCTAATTTACAGCATATTTGTACCAGGTTTACTGTTAGCACTTTTAATTTCAGGTCTATATTAAACTCCTATAGAAACTTTCTAATCCTAGCCATGCAGTGTTATAAATTCACATACTAGCCACATGACTACTAACTAATGGAATAAAACATAATTACTAAAATAATGAAACAACTACAAGTAAGCTCCTGCATGACCAAGTTTCTGAAGCAGTTATCTAACTTCAATTCAGAAGTGGGGCTTTTCACTTTTTCTTTGCACAAGTTTTGATCTCCTATTTGTTGAGTTATGTTAATGTCATTGAAAGATTTTTTTCCCCTCTTAATATTCTGCATGTGCTATTGTATACCACTGCAGCTGGGTGTCTTGAAAACTATCCTCAAGATTTTGCTTAATCCTTTCTGTTTCATTTTCTATCATCCAAAGTGTATACACATTGTACTTACATGGTTTCTTTGATGATGCAGTCCTGTCAATCCAGTGACAAATGTTGTTCCTTTGAGCTTAGTGCTGCTTGTCTCTCTCATTAAGGAGGCATTTGAGGATTGGGTGAGTATTATTCATGGTTGTATTGGTTTGCAAGCTTTGCCTTTTGATTCCTCTTTTACAGTTGTTTGTTTGAAGAATGAATTACTTTAGTATCTTCTTCACTTTTAATGTTAGTTTTGGGGGAAATGCTAACTTTCTATTCTTTTTTTCTCTTAATTATGTTCAACAGAAGCGTTTTCAGAATGATATGGTAATCAACAACACTCTTATAGACGTGCTGCAAAATGAGAAGTGGGTGGCTTTACCATGGAAGAAGTTGCAGGTTGGAGATATTATCAGGGTGAGTGTGCTTGAGTTTGTTGTTATTCACTGTAAAAATAAAATAACTTTATTCATCATCATCATCCTTCCATAACCTCCCCTTCGTGTAAGGTAAATGTCATTTGAAATTAAAGGTTTCGGTCAAGTGTGCTGCAATTTTATGCTTTCCAATGGATAGTGCTCATAGTGCTTTAGGACTAGATTAAGTTTTGCAGAATATTCTAGTACGATCTTCTTTATGGTATTTACAGAGTTTCTGTAGGGGTGCTTTCTGTCACCTCCTTGTTATTGGCCCCGACTTTCTAACAGAGTTTCTAATGTTGCTATGCCACCTTATAGTATCAACGTTTTCCAATTCCAATTTTACTGCTATTTGTTATTGTAAGTTTGTGACTAGTAAAGGAATGTATTTAAAAAGAACCTTTCCTGGTGCTTTTGGTTAGCACATCCTGTTATATTGTTCGCTAGCTTTTGCTTGGTTGGCTTATAATATTTTCAGATTTAAGTTTTATTGGAAAGATTGAATTTGGAAATGTAATGAAAAATACTGTTGTTTGAGCATTACGGAATTGCTACTTTTTGGAGGAAATAGTTTTGCTATATGGGAGCATTCTAGGCAAAATCCATACAGCTGGAGTTTGTTTTATGGATATGTTATTGTTCTTGGCCTTTTCATGTTCATTTCATTTGTTGATTTACTGCCGCTGCTGTTCTTTTGGTGGTTGTAGTTGGTTAAAGTGACATTATAATGATGATGCAAATCAAAGGTGACTATATAAGGCTATACAGCTAAATCCATACAGCTGGAGATTGTTTTATGGATGTGTTATTGTTCTTGGCCTTTCCCCATTCATTTCACTGTTGATTTACTGCTTCTGCTGCTCTTTTGGTGGTAGTAGGTGGTTTAAATGACATTATAATTGTGCCGCAAGTCAAAACTAGATAAGGCTTCACATAACTTGGATCATTAATTTTTTTGTTCCTTGACAAAGTAAAATTGTTGCCTATCCTGACTGTTATACATACTGTCAGCCACCATGTTGCTGTTATGCTGATTGTGTTGCGACTGTAAGAGATGGAAATACATTCTATAGAAGCACAATTCAGTTCTATTTCTAAATATGACTTCTTATGTTGACTTCTCAATAGGATTTTGGATTCAACATTGACTCAACTAACATGTGTTTTATATGGAAAATAACCGGTGTTAGTATAATCACCACCTGTAAAAATTTCTCTTAAAGCTTCTCTCTCTCACCCACTCTGTTTTTAAAGCTTTTTTTTGCACTGATAACAGGTTAAGAAGGATGGATTCTTTCCTGCGGATCTGCTTTTCCTAGCAAGTACAAACGCCGATGGTGTCTGCTACATTGAGGTTTTCTTTTACCATAATAATAATAATAATTATAGTTGTTGTTGTTGCTGTTGGTCTCATTATTTCTTTACCATTGCCTTGAAACTTCAAAGAGTGAACTGATTAACTAGTACCATTTATATATTTATTTATTGTCTTTGATTTTGCCTTCTGTTTTCAGACTGCAAATTTGGATGGGGAAACAAATTTGAAGATCAGAAAGGCACTTGAAAGGACATGGGATTACTTGACTCCTGATAAAGCTACTGAATTTAAAGGTTATTTTCTGTTTGGAGGCCACAAATATACATATCTAGTTTTTTTACATGCTCAAGGTTTAGAATTACTTGCTTAGGAAACTTCTTTGAATGAAGTCAAGAAGTCTTGAACATAGCTAATCACCTGATGCTTCATTGCTGTTATTTTTTTTACCAAAGAGGGTGCAAGTAGTGAGTAGATAGTGTTAGAGAATAATATAAATCATATTCTGGGGCCTCACCTAACAACTTAAGCTTTTAGGTGAGATAGTTCCTTGACATATAGGGTGTCCTTCAATGTCCATGACAACTTCTTAGCGGGTGTCAGTGTGGTCATCTGCCATAGATACTGTTTCCAAATGCTATGTGTTGGAAATTAAACTCCCCCCTCCCCCATCAGTTTAAGCTCATCAATAATCTTATTTTTGGTAGATTATTAATTTTGTTTTTTCAAACATAGACTTCTCCTTGCCCTCGTTATTACATTTTAGAGCACAATGCATGATATTCATGTTGTGATGTGTCTTGTCTTAAATTACTAGCTCTATGAACTTGTTTGTTTTTCAAAAGCGCTTTTGAAAACAATTGAAGTTTTTTTTTCTTTAAATTTTTTATTTTTTGGTGTTTTCAGATTGTTTTGATGTGTTGATATTAAAAATGAATTTTAAAAATGAAAAAAATATTATTTCAATGCATTTTCAAGCGAAAAACACTTGAAAAAGCAATTGCTACCAACAATACTAAACAGGCTCTATATCTCACACGTTGGCTGTACAACAATCCTGACTTAATATGAAGTGGATGGCTTACAGTAGCTCTTCTGTATTTTGATTACTTATAGTGGCTGGTATCACAAATTTTTACATGATGTTTCCATATGCTAATTTATGTCGCTTAAAACTGCCATGAATTATTATCATTTAAGCAATATTTTTCTTCTCTTTCCCCTATGCTTTAAATTCCACTTTTTGAGCATGATCATGTGAATTACCTTACAAGTCTTCCTTTTGTTAGTGCAGGTGAGATGCAGTGTGAGCAGCCAAACAATTCATTATACACCTTCACTGGGAATCTCATATTCCAAAAGCAAACATTACCTCTCAGTCCAAACCAAATTCTTTTAAGAGTATGTTTAATTTTTTCTTCCTTGGACACCATCTTAATATTTATGTTCCTATATTTTCTCTATTATGAATTCAGACAGAATATATTTATTAAATGTTTCTCATAAGTGCTACATGATCCTCAATGTAAAAGAAAACAAATGGAAAATATCCATTTTCGTAAATCTCTTTGATCAGTGACTTCCTGTACCCTTCAGTGCAGTAACTAATCTTGAATTTGCATATTAACTACACATCTTGTGTTTACAGGGATGTAGTCTTAGGAACACCGAGTACATTGTTGGTGCTGTTATTTTTACAGGTCATGAAACAAAGGTTTGTTATTTATAAACTGCCTTGCAGTTCTGTTAATCCTTGCTTACCCATGTTGCATCTCTACTTTTGTAACAAATGCATGTGGATTTCATTGTTTGTGGCCCTTGATATAACTCCAATAGATTTCAGAAAAGTAATTCTATATCATTGTGACTGCAAGCCCTGACTCAAGTTATCATTTTTTTCTACAATGTATGGAGGAAATTTCTGTACTATAATTCTGTAGTAGATTCGTTGTTCTTATAAAGAAAATTTTATTATGATCAGATAACAGAGGAAAAAGAAAAAAATTCTTCATAAGAAAAGGCACATAAATTATATCAGAAAGTACCTTTCCTGTTGAATGTCTGAGAAAGAAAACTTGGAAATCTACACGGAGGAGCATGGAGTACTCTTTAAGAAGCTAAGAAAACAAATGTCAAATAAAGCTTGCATTTGGAAAGAGAATTATAGTTGGGAATTCTCAATAACAGACCAATCACTCACACATTGAATACCGCAAACGTGGCATATTTCCATAACATTTTGCTGCTCTTCCCTCTCCCAAAACCTCTTGGGTGTAGTAATATTTCTTCTATCACTGTTTGCAATAACCCAATGCTTACCACCAACAACAAAAAGGCAGTACAATGAAAAATGAAGGTAGATATGCGAGTCCCTACTAATTTCAACACAACATAAATGTTTGGCAACAATGCCTTAAAGGGTCTTCTCATTTGTAACATGTTAGTATTGATTTATTTTGAGAAAAATCTTCCTATTGAATGCCTTATTCTTGGATGGAACCTGGGGTTTCAGACAACTTTGGCCAAAGGGAATGAATCAATGGGAATACTGAATATGGGTAAAGTCTTTAAGAAAAATAGACCTGTCCAAGACTTCCTCATTTCTATCCTCAATGAAAAGTTAGAACTGTAAAGATTCAATGATTGGAAGCATGAAAAGTTCCAATGTTCCCTATGGCTGAATGACTGTTCTTTTCTTTCTGGAACAATTTTCCTTTGAGGAATAGAAACAACTTTTATTATCAAATTATGCAAATGTAATATGTTATAATTCCACAAAATCTATCATGCTCACTTTTAACTTGTTGGTATCTTCCATTTTGTGTCCTTTTCTGATTCATTTTACTCATGCTTTATGATGATTTGATTTGATCATAGGTCATGATGAATTCCATGAATGTTCCTTCCAAGAGGAGTACTTTGGAGAGGAAACTTGACAAACTTATACTTGCTCTTTTTGCAACGCTTTTCATTATGTGCCTCATCGGAGCTATCGGGAGGTATGGTATTTGCTAGTCTTTAAGAGTTTTATCAAATTGTTATTCCTCTTCCTTTTGAATTGCGCCATTAGATAATGTTTCCTGCTTCTTGAAATTCTGCAGTGGCATATTCATAAACCGCAAATATTACTATCTACGTTTGGATAAAGCTGTGGCTACAGAGTTCAACCCTGGCAACCGATTTGCGGTAATAAATCTTGCTTCAGTTATGCCTTTTTTTTTGGCTTTTCGCTGACATTTCTCTCTCTTGTTGTTGGATGTATAGGTTGTAGCTCTAACTTTGTTTACCCTAATCACTTTATACTCGACAATAATTCCCATCTCTTTATATGTTTCTATTGAGGTAGGTGTCTTGGCTATGACCATTTTCATCTGCTATAGTATATTCTTGCTGAATGTGCCTTTTTTGATAACGTCTGAAATTCTTTGTCAGATGATTAAATTTATTCAGTCCACTCAATTTATCAATAAGGACCTACATATGTACCATGCTGAAACTAACACCCCAGCATTGGCTAGGACTTCCAATTTGAATGAGGAACTTGGACAGGTAAACTGATGGTTTATGCCTTCAGCTAGCTTATTTATTGCCGGCATTGTCATCATTATGTAAATTTCTATGCACATCGTATTGTGACAGAGGACTGTGAACTTTGTAATTTCTTATTTTTCACTTTATGCCTCATGAGAATTTTTGAATTGATGACTCCTTGTCAGGTAGAATATATCTTTTCAGATAAAACTGGAACTTTAACAAGAAATTTAATGGAGTTCTTTAAGTGTTCAATCGGAGGAGAGGTTTATGGATCTGGTGTCACTGAAACAGAGCTGGGAGGAGCACAACGGAATGGCATTAAAGTTCAAGAAGTATGTGTTCCTTTTCAATTTATGAAAAAACACCACTAGTCATATTTGAGCAAAAATGTTTTACTTCCTATCAGCTTTTTATTCATTTTCCAGCTGTGGAAATCAGGAACATCTCAATATTTTTTGAATTTCTTACAGGTGCGGAAATCATCCACTGCAATTCATGAGAAGGGGTTTAATTTTGATGATCATAGGCTTATGAGAGGAGCTTGGAGGAATGAACCCAACTTTGATGCATGCAAGGTAGCTTTTTAATCAGCAGGATTACAATGCAATTTCTGTTTATCTATGTGAATGTAATTCTTATCAGCATAGAGACTTGTGTTGAGTATTTTCAGTAGGAACTATTTGTTGAAAACAGTACTTTCAGTTCTTGTTGCTGGCACTCTCATCATAATGGTCTCTTTTTTTTCCTGGTTATTTGTGTATTTCTTATAAGAATTTTTGTTTGTTGCTGCATGGGTTTGACAGTGCCTCAGATGCTTTTTATATCTGATTGTTTAGCCTACTTTATATATGAAACCGTTATTTATGGTTTGACATAAAGATAGTTCTACTTTTTTGCACATAAGAATG
Source organism: Salix arbutifolia (assembly GCA_025169955.1). NCBI lineage: Eukaryota > Viridiplantae > Streptophyta > Magnoliopsida > Malpighiales > Salicaceae > Salix > Salix arbutifolia. Next base: position 1,994,623 of record CM045911.1, read on the forward strand.
TAACTGGGAAATATTTCATGTTCTTGAAAATGAGAGTTACAATTTTTTTTCCTCTTGCTTGGATTGAAGAAACATGATTCACTGACTTTTGCCTTTTTTTATTCTTGATTTCTTGGGTATAGCTTTTGGTGCTTCGAAGCACTGCCAGTAAATTGATTGAAGTCAGGTTTTTTCATTTTTTTTTTGGTATTCTTCTATCATTGTTATACAAATTATGAGTGCAATCTTGAAGATGTAAATATTAAACTGCTATTGACATCTTATCAAGGATTATTTTTGAGGATTGTCAAAAATCCTGATTCTTTGAATTGTTTATCCATGTTACTTGAACGCTGGCTTGTAAGCATGCTATGGATGATGTACCTTGATCCATAATGAGTGGTAATTCAAATCATATTTCTTTCTTCTATTGTAGGAATTTTTCAGATGCCTTGCTATATGTCACACTGTTCTTCCTGAAGGAGATGAGTCCCCAGAGAAAATCACATATCAGGCTGCATCTCCTGATGAATCTGCTTTAGTTACTGCTGCAAAGAACTTTGGTTTTTTCTTCTACAGGTCTGCAACTGCATAACTGTCAGATGTTGACTTATGTTTTGCGATTGTGATTTTTATTTTGTGCTTAAAAAGGAAGCCAAGCACGAAAAATGTGTTTGCATCAATCACTTACAAAATCTCTGAATAATTTTGTTGAGGCTAATAATTAGTTTTTCCTTAGGCGCACACCTACTATGATACATGTTCGTGAATCTCATGTGGAGAAGATGGGTAAAATCCAAGATGTGGCTTATGAAATTCTGAATGTTCTCGAGTTCAATAGGTAAATGCACATCCTTCCCACCAACCAATATTCCATTTACAAGCTGTGTTTGACAACCCTAACATTAATTGTAACAATTGTTGTTAATATAGCACACGAAAGCGCCAGTCCGTCGTTTGTCGATATCCTAATGGTAGACTTGTGCTATACTGCAAGGTAATTTTTTCTGAATATTTCTCATATAAGATGAACATTGCTTTTGGAATTTGACATGAAATAACCTGACCAGAAACCTTCTACTTGCAGGGTGCTGATACTGTAATTTATGAGAGATTGGCTGGTGGAAATGATGATCTAAAGAAAGTAACTAGGGCACATTTGGAACAGTTTGGGTCTGCTGGATTACGTACCCTTTGCCTTGCCTATAGGGACCTAAGTCCTGATACATATGAAAGCTGGAATGAGAAGTTTATCCAAGCTAAATCTTCTCTCAGAGATCGTGAGAAGAAGTTAGATGAGGTATAAATGTTTGGATATTTTTGTTTGGTGTTGCTGGGCGGGGTTGTGTTTTATCAAATGACGGTGAAACTAAATGAATGATCATTAGTTTTATCATTTTTCACAATATACTCTATGCATCAAACACTTGTTATATACATATATTTTGCCATTAAAGAGTATCTTATAGCTGCTTGTTTTTTTGGCCACCAAAAGCTCCATGTTTTATCTTTCTTGTGAAAAATGTTTGTAGTATTTCAGGAAATATTTTTTTGTTTATTATTCGTGTTGTAGTGAATTGTGGGATAATGTTAGGCTGCCAGATGCCAGTGCTGTTTGTTATTATGCAATGAATATTTGAAATTTGTTAATCGATAGGGTTTCCAACTATTGCAGCATAAAATGGAATGGGATAAGATTATGTCATTACAAACTCTTGCTAAATGATTTTTGAATGGCATAATCCTGAACAAATCATTTTTTTTTCACAATAAGCAAGTTTTTTCTCCCCTGAGTCATTGGATTGTTAAATCTGACACCACATTTTATTTAGATGCATTTGAATTCATCCTCACATATAAATTTTGAAACTTGCTTAGGTGGCAGAACTTGTAGAAAGGGATCTTATTTTGATTGGAAGCACTGCTATAGAAGACAAGCTTCAAGAAGGAGTACCAGCTTGCATTGAAACACTTTTTAGAGCTGGAATTAAGGTTTGGGTGTTAACAGGGGACAAGATGGAAACAGCAATAAATATTGCTTATGGTGTGTGGTTAATCAATTGGACCAACTTCCTCTATTTTTGTATTGAGATATGTGCTATTTCCTTATTTTTCATTCTCAGTTTCTTGAATTCTTTGTGGCTAAATCATTCATGCAGCTTGCAACTTGATTAATAATGACATGAAACAGTTCATTATCAGTTCAGAAACTGATGCAATTAGAGAAGTTGAAGACAGGGTAAGCAGCTTTTCCTAGTCACCTTATTGTCAGTGCATACCTTAAATCATTCATCATGGTAACTGAATTCCTTATCAGGGTGACCAAGTGGAAATTGCACGCTTTATAAAGGAAGAAGTAAAAAAAGAACTAAAGAAGTGCCTTGAGGAGGCGCAGCACTATCTACGCACTGTATCTGGACCAAAATTGTCACTTGTTATAGATGGGAAGTGTTTGATGTATGCATTGGACCCAACCCTACGAGTAATGTTGCTGAATTTGAGCTTGAATTGTCATTCAGTTGTTTGCTGCCGAGTTTCTCCTTTACAGAAAGCACAGGTGATCTTCATCGCGGAAGATATTTCTATGTGATGCTTGTACTGGGTTTGTTCTCTTTTTTATTTTGCTGTTCATGCTATGCCCGATATCAATGTCAAGTCCTAGAATGTTGCATGATAAGAATTATATTATTTCTGTTTTTGGGAATAGATATTGCAATGGCTATGGCATCCTTGGAATTGAAAAACTAATGCGATTGGCAACATTAAAAGTTCAATACCTTGCATTTGACATTTTAACTGGTGGTAAAATGTTGTAAAGACACAAGATGCTTCAGCTATGGACTAGATGCTATTCCTGAATAAAGTTTTTCTATGGTTACTAAGAAAGGCTGCTGAAACTCTATCCTGAGTGACACAAGCTTTTGGAAAGTTACTCTGAAATTGAATTTGTTTCTCCAAGCTACAGAGCCTTTATCCAGTTAGAGACAGTGAAAAGGATGTAAAGTTTAGAGAAAGTCCTACCTTAGGCATTTTTGTTTGAAGTGGCTACTCACAAGACTTGAACATGCAATCTTGAGTTTGTGAACTTGCCTTTCAACACTGTACCTGGAAATTGCCCCTTGATACACAACTTTTTATTATTAATGTGAAATATGAATCATTTCCTGGTGTTTGGTTTTGACAACTTTGAACTTATTTTGCAGGTGACTAGTTTGGTTAAGAAAGGTGCACGTAAAATAACACTCAGTATTGGTGATGGTGCCAATGATGTAAGCATGATTCAAGCTGCACATATTGGTGTTGGAATAAGTGGGATGGAAGGGATGCAAGCAGTGATGGCCAGTGACTTTGCAATTGCTCAGTTTCGCTTTCTTACAGATTTACTTCTTGTGCATGGACGGTGGTCATATCTTAGAATATGCAAGGTCTGTGGTTCTACCAAATTTTAGATTTTGTGAAAACTAACTGGGCGTTAACATTCCTGATATTTCTTTATTGCAGGTCATTACATACTTCTTTTACAAGAATCTTACATTCACTTTGACACAATTTTGGTTCACTTTTCAAACTGGTTTTTCTGGTCAAAGATTCTATGATGATTGGTTCCAGTCATTGTATAATGTCATATTCACAGCGCTGCCGGTGATCATTGTTGGGCTTTTTGATAAGGTGCTCTTCCTTTCAAATCTTATTTGACTAGAAGTTCTTGATTCAGCTGTTCAACCAAATGTGGTTATTTTGGATCAGGTGTATGAAATTAATCATCTGGTGGCATTTCCAAAATTTTGAAACAATCCAAACTGAAGGAAAAATACTTGCTTGGAACTGATAATAACTAATGGTTTAGTTTGTTCAGTTCATTTGTTTTTTTGGATTTCTAGATTTGGCTTCTTGTTTTAGTAAAGGTCCAAATGAAAACATCCTATTGTATGTATTTAAAAAATCAGGTGGTTGGTTCATCTCCTTATTTTGTTCGTGTCCAGAACAGAACGAAAAAAAGTTCTTTTTTTTTAATTATAGAAAGCTGATTTTTTAATATAACCAAACTTTAGTAACCAAAACACCAGTTTGAAATTTATTGGCAACTGAATAACGAACATAGCTGGTTGGGACTTCTGATTTTGTTTTGGTAATTCAGATTGAGGGATATGATGTTTTTTTTTTCTTTTTTTTTTTGGCTACATTCCATATCTTTTTTATAGTTGAAACTCAATTTGTTTTTGTCAGGATGTCAGTGCATCCCTTTCTAAGAAGTACCCTGAACTGTACAAGGAGGGAATAAGAAATGTGTTTTTCAAGTGGAGAGTTGTAATCACATGGGCTTGGTCTTCTGTGTACCAATCGCTTGTCTTCTATCACTTTGTGACCATCTCCAGTGCCAGTGGTAAAAATTCATCAGGCAAGATTTTTGGACTATGGGATATCAGCACAATGGCCTTCACCTGTGTTGTAATCACTGTCAACTTGCGTCTCCTGATGATGTGTAATTCAATTACAAGGTGGCATTATATTAGTGTTGGAGGGAGCATTTTGGCATGGTTCTTGTTCATTTTTGTATATTCTGTTTTACGGGTTAGTCATTTTCATCGCTTCTCTTTACTTGGGTTATTATCTCTCTCTAGAATTATGGAATTATATACATGCTAACTTGCTCTCTTTACATTCATTCATCGCAGGAAAATGTTTTCTTCGTCATATTTGTGTTGATGAGTACAATCTATTTCTACCTCTCGGCTCTCCTTGTTCCTGTCGTTGCACTTCTCGGCGACTTCATTTACCAAGGGTAAGATTCAGGAGTAGCTTGAAGAGCTTCATAATTTTGTTTATCAACCAGTTGCATTTCCAAGCACTTTCTTTATTGGACATTTCCTTGTTGTTTCAGCTGTTTGTTGGTTTGTTTGTTTACAGGATTCAAAGATGTTTCTTCCCTTACGATTATCAGATTATTCAGGAAATTCACAGGCACGAGCCTGATGACAACACCAGGGCAGGATTACTGGAGGTTGGGAGCCAGCTCACACCACAGGAAGAAAGGAGCTACGCCATATCTCAATTACCACGAGAACTATCAAAACACACTGGCTTTGCTTTTGATTCACCTGGATACGAGTCATTTTTTGCTGCTCAGCTAGGTGTATATGCCCCGCAGAAGGCGTGGGATGTTGCTCGGAGAGCCAGCATGAAGTCGAAGCCGAAGACGCCCAAAAGGAACTAAATGAACTAATATTGTTGTTATTGTACAAATATTTTTTTTTAGGTTCCATATCTAAGGGGGTCAATCTTAGTAATCTGTAAATTTAGATCTGTCATGTCTATTTAGAGCCGTGTATGTTCTTTTCAATTTTTATTTTTTTTGGATCTACCTTAAACATGTTCCTCGAGGAACTTCTTAGGTTTTTTCGGGTCATAACTAATGTACAGCTGATTGGTGCAAATTTAACTACAATGACAATTTTGGTGGTGCGAGCTGATTTTGTTCCTAACTTCACAGAATTATTCCGGTCGGATAGATTGCTTTCGAGGAACCCTCAATTTAGTACTACTATCCTGTTATTAATAATCGGTGTTTCAAAGCCATTTTCTCATGGATCTGTTCTTATGCTCAGCGTGCACGTAGTTTTTAAGAACCCTAATGTATCGTGCAAAACTACTTCTTCCACCCCACTAGCTTGTATATATAAAGGCATGGGTGAAAGTGAATGAAGTGTAGATATTTTTATTGTGATTTAACACAAATTCCAACCATAACCCATAAGTCCATTATCCCTCCTAACCACCAGCAGCCGAGCAAACCGACCCAGCTTTCACCTCACTGTCACCGCCGCCAACCACCAGGCCTCAACAGATCGAGCAACAATTAGCCACCATTGAGGGAACCCACTAAATCAACTCCCATACAAAAGAACAAAATCCTACAGCCATCGAACCACAGCGCTGCCCACACGGCTGACACAAGCCCCTCAACAACTGTTAACTTGCTAGCTCACCATTTCAAATAGATCTTAAAAAAGAAAAAAATACATAAAAAGATAAAAAATCTTTATTAACACAAAACGTTTTATTCAAATATGGCCAAGTATATAAAAAAAAATTAAAAATATGCATTTGCATGATTTTAAGATTTAATAACTAATTTATTGAATGATAATTTGAATAATTTGTAGATTTTTAATTCATGATTAATATTATGACATAAATATTAGACCTACAAGTGTACAAATATATTTAAATATCAGGAATTGATCAAAAAATTCTCAGAATTATTTTGAATATTCATCCATTTTAATTTGAAGTATATTTTATCACAACACATTGAGTTGTGGAAAACTCACATGACTTTCAGAATAGATGAATCTTATTAAAAAATCAGGTTTATTTACCGAATAAATCTTCATCCTAAGCCATGAATAAACTATTGGCTAGAAGCTCATCAAAATTAAACAACATCAAATCATACAATGCATCTTAGGATGTGCTAGGAGTTCTAATACCTTCCCCGACTATAATTAGTTTTTTATTCTTGAATCTCTAATAAAACTAGTATATTTGTTTTGTTTTTTTTTTCATTTTCAAGACATAAATTTTCAAACTTTCCATTAAAAATTAAAAACTAGAAATGAAGATGAAGGTTAATTTTCTATTACTTCAAATATCCTATTTTGTTCTTAGATTTTTTCGTCGAGAGAACAAAGAAGAAAAGAGCCGTACAGCAAAGTTCTTACATGAGGAATCATGAACTAAAAATCATTGAGGAGAGGTGAGTCGATGCCAGATAGAGAATTTGTTAAGAATAAAGTCTGTATTTTTATTGCAATTTTTGTCTCTAAACTTAAGAAGCACCGGTGAGAGTAAACAGTATAGCAATGATTCTTGCTCCATCAAGATGGTAGCTTTTCCAAAACATATCTTCAAAGATAAAGAGAAATCTAATGACATGGACCAATTTCACTGCCTGTCTGGATGCCAACTGGATTGTTTTGTACAGCAGAACGCTCAAGAATAAATATGGGATTTTATTCCCAACAACTGTTTTTTCTCTCTTGATCAATAGGAGTAATTGATCATAAATTATAAAAACTTCGTGGAAGCTTCAAGCCATTAATACTGTATGCCATGCTCATGATGATACGTATTTGTATGGAGTTATGATCGATTGGAGAGAAAGAAAAAAAGAAGTATTTTTCCAGCATTTAATGTAAAAAATTCGATATGTATGGCGTCAGATTGCAGATAATGGATCTTGAGTCCTAGAGCTTGTTATAGTATAATAAACTTATTAAAAAGGTGGCTTATGTAGTCTTATTATAAGCTAACTCAATAACATATCTAAAAATTACATTGCAGGTCTCGGGTTCGAGTCAGGGTGTCCTCATCTTGTAAGAGTCTGGGATAACCGAGGTTTTACTCGTTTAACCCGGGCTCGCAAAAAATATGTAAATAGAATAGGGTTTTCTCGAATCAAAAAAAAAAATATCTAAAAATTGCTCTCTGTTAAGTACATGTACTAACCCTAACTCAAACATAATATCTAAACCACAATTGAAAACATTGATGATATACAACGATTTTTCAAAAGAGAAGAAACTTTACAGCACATTTTGAATGAAGCATACAAAATTTGTACAAAATGTCTACATTGAACAAGAGAATATATAACAAAACCCTAGAAAATCGCAACTAAAGAGTAAAAACCACTCTCAGTCACTCAAAATGGTCGACATTTTACCTGAAATTAATGGCAATGGAATTATTGTGCTTGGAAAAGAAAATGGCGAAAGGCGGCGTAGTTCCATAATTTCTCATGGCTAGCCTTACATGGCATGTCAAGAACGATGGTAATTAACTTATAAATAATGGAACCATATCATGTGCAGCATACGTATCTTAGGCCATAAACACTGAATTCTGCCAGTCCGTACCTTCAATAAGAAGCTATATACTATAGTGAAGCATTGGATTCTTCGAAACACACAACTTTTAGGTTTCCACTGTGAGATTCAAATGGAATGGATAAGACAAGATGTGCTCCATGCTTTAGCTTGCAATATATTCCCACATCCTCTGAGATTTTGGACAATGCTGTTGGTTTTGCGTTTAGGAAGAGATTGTAAGAAGGACAATTTCCATGAATGTAAGTTCAAGTATGAATAACAATATATATATATATATATATGCGCGCGCGATGATTAAGTCTTTAATGGGCGTGATGTGATGGAAAAAGACTTGAGATATGTATTGTAAGTCTCAGTTTCGAGTCAGGACATAATGGTTAGGTCCCCAAAAGACATTGCAAGTCTTGGTTTCGAGTTAAGGCATATTCATTTTGTAAGAGTTTGTAACAACTAAAATTTTACTTGTTTAACTTGGACCCGCAAAAAAATTCTAAAGAAAAGGTGAGATTTTCTCGGATAAAAAAAGAAGAAGTATGTGATGGTTAAGATGATGTGTTTCTTTCACCCAACTAAAAAAAGATAAAAGAAGACGAGAAGATCTGTTTGGTTTTTGAGTCCTTGATTTCAAACTTTAAAGCCGTTATTTATTTATTTATTTATTTCAAATACTACTATCGATATTACTAAAATAATCTAGTTTTGATTATTATATATGAATCCCGTAAAATCCAAAAAATACGAATTTTATTTATTCCCTACCATCATAATTCTTCTAGAGAGAGTGCGGGGGTGTATTAAATTCCAGCAGTTCCACCTAAAAGTGGTTCAAGTGACCAAGGCATATATACGTGGACCATGCCGGGCTGCATTGCAAAGTATATAACCATTGATGATCATTTAATTTATGACCTGATCCTTTACTTTTTTTTGGGGGGTGATTCATAATACATCTAAGAACAAGCCTTCATTTCTAATATCAAATCTATATGCAACAATCATGTATTAATTAAGTACATTAACTACACAAATAAATTGTACATAATCTAAAACAAACCCTAACATGTATATATCATAAATCCATACAATAAATTTATATGATAAAAACTATAAAAAAGCAACAAACATCCAAACAAAATCAATATAATTCAAAAATATACAAAAACCATTAACATATTAAAATTAAATTTTAAAAAAATATGATAGATTTGCTTACTTAAACTGAAGAATCCTAAAAAATATCAAACAAGAACACAAATGCTCATAAACTTAGTGTTATGGCTGATAGATTTGTTGTGAGTGAGAGGTTGAACTGTGATGAAATTGAGGGGAGAGGGTGGTTGGGGTAGCGAAGGAAAAAATACAGAAGGAAGAATGAGAAATAGGAGAGGGGAAGAGGAGGGTCGGGTCATAAATTAAACGGTCATCAATGGTTTTACCGATATAATAATTTTGTTGATAAATCCATAGGTAGTTTTGTCGGTAAGTGTCATCTTATCATACTTCATAGATTTTTGAATTTCATTATAATTACGCCTGCCAATCCATTGGTAACTCCTTCAATAATTTTATTGTAATAGATGTCATGTCATTGTACGTCATAGATTTCTGAATCGTACTATAATTTCCTCGTTGTTTACCACCGACAAAATAATTTTTTCGCCACATCATTGGTATTTACCAGCAAATACTTTTATTGGTAACGTCGTCGATATTTTTATCAGAAAAAATGTCATGTCATCATAGTTTTTGAACCCATTGTAATTTCTTTGGTGTTTATCATCAACAGTTACCAATACAATTCTTCTGCTGGTAAAGGAGTCAATAAAATACTAAGGGGAATACCCAACGGTAAATACCGTAAAGAATAACGACGTTAACGTTTCAATGATAATATTATCAACCAAATATCGATGAAAAGATTCTTCAATAGTTCCGTAAAATTTAGTCGATTCTCTCGTAGTGTGCGCACACACAATTAAAATACTTTTAGAACTTCAAGATGAAAATGTAAATTCTCTAAAAACTAGGGACGAATTGGCACCCTCAACCGTAAATGTGTTTGCCGACTTGTTGGCATCCATGGGGTTTTCTTAAAATAAACCTTCGAATTGGAAACTCCACTGGAAATGTAGCCATAAGAGAAAGGGATGGATGATCATCTCCTTGTGTAATTATATTAGTTGTGTAAGAAAGATTTGATCCTAGCTAGGTGTTTTGAGATATAAATAAATTTATGATGCCAGGTGATTTGCTAGGCTAGCTGGATAGCTTCCTAAGAAATATTGGTGAATAATATTTAACCTACAATTTAGATTTAATGCAAAATTAAACCTCAAGATTGGTCCCTTACGTAATGAAGATTGATTCCTGCCACTATGCAGCACGTGTACGTTGTATAGGATCCATGGCAACTGAGGATTCTTATGTTACCCTCACATATGCTTCAAACTCATTTCTCCTTTCTCCCAATAGGACGTAAGGGATGATGGCAAATGAAGGGCAGTGCTAGTTGTTAAAATTATTGTTATTACCACCGGGTATTATTAGAGAATAATATAAATTATATTTTGAGATCTTTTCTAATACTTTAAGTTTTTAGATAAGATAATTCCTTGATATGATATCAGAATTTCGTTGATCTAACGGTTATGAGTTCGAATCTCACTATTATCATTCTGTTTGATAAAAATCAAGGAAAAGATAATATTAGTTTGTGTTGTTGTTGTTGTTGGTGTTATTAATGGGTATGGTAAGGTATATAGGTGCATGAAAATACACAATATCAAAGCAAAAGGAAATTAAAGAGTATCGGGACCGTATCGTCAGTTTGAGTATAAACTATAAAGTGATCGAAGGCGTACGTTCCCTCCTTGTAGTGTTCGAAAGATACCCAGTTCTCTCTCTCGCTCTCTCTCTCTCTGCCTCTCAACGTTCGAGAAAGTGCAGCCCCAGAATCGCTCCAACCTATAAAGAACACCAACCCACCCTAATCCTCAAAGTAAGAACCCCTCCCTCTAAATTAAAGAAGAAGAAGAAGAAGAAGAAGAAGAATTCTTGGCCCAGCGACAAGTACCTGCGAGCTAGGTAGGAAGAGTAATTATACAGGGACAAGTTAAGACAAGATCATATACATGGGGGGTAGTGGTAGCAGTTGCTTTTTGTCTTTCAAGGTGTTGCTCGGGGGAATCGCAACGTTGTCGTTTGTATTGCTCTTGCTGGTTGGGGCCTTGGAAAGTGGAGCAACGTCCGAAACGACAACCAGCAGGCTAGCGAGTGCTCAGGCCACTCAGAATGACCTGAAAAATGATCGTGAAAAGGAAGTGATAGGAAGAGAGAAGCTCGTTTACAATTCGGAGTTGGATCTCAACTACATGATGAGCAAGAGAAGAGTTCCGAACGGACCAGATCCTATTCACAATAGGTACGTACGTACTCCATATATATATATATATATATATATATATATATATATATAATAACAACTGTTTCTATGAAGGAAACCTCATGGATAATCCACGTTTTGCATTTATGTATGTGGTTTTTCATTTATTTTTCACTTTTCAAATCTTTCTAGCTAGTATACTATATATTTATTAATTATCAGTAAGCAAAAACTTTCTGCTCTGCCACACACGAGAAGTTTGAATTTGAGTTTTTTTAATGATATGATCACGAGACACTAACATCAGCTAAGCTAGAATTTGTTGATGAACAGAATCTCTATTATATCGTGTGAAAATCACATCATTATTCGACTTTTTATTCATTATTTTATATAAAATTAGAAAGAATAAGTGTGTTTTTGTTAATGTGATGCACAGGCGACGGGCAATGTTTAAACCCTAAAACTCATATTTTGAATATGGTGCTCAACGTTAACAAGCTAGCGAATTCTAAACTCAATTAGATTTAGAGAGACAGTCCTTTTTTTCATTTTTTATTATCGATAATCCATGGGATATTATATTATTATATGCTCAGAGGCAAAAAAGTACAAGCCGCATGGACAAAGAAACAGGAGACAAGTCTAAGTTTATATAGATCATCTCTTTCATATATATATATATATATATATATATATATATATATATTTACTGTTACATTGATCTCCAGTGGTTCGCAAGGATTGTAGAGACATTATACAAGTTTGAATTACAAAATTAAAGGCAAATAAAGTCTGTGTCTGCACTTTATTCCATCGTCACCCACAGACTTGTTTATTCAAAGCTATGAAACATTTAACTTTGTTCTCCACATTTACGAGGCCTTTAAATTAACCTTTTCTTGGTGTCTTTTCTTTACTCTTTTTATGCTTCCTTTTTCATTAAACGCTGTCCAATTACATGCATCGACGGATTATATATAAATACAATCACAAACAATTAATGGTTAATTACCTGAAAAGCATGCATGGAAAAGATTAGGGTTTCTTTGTTTACGTTGTAAGGCGTGTTCTTTACTTCAATTATAATTAAATTACATTATCAGTTTTTGCTTCTGTTTTTATTTTTAATCATATATTAAATTCATTTTTTCAGGAGAACTGGGAACTCCAAACGACCACCCGGACGAGCTTAGGCATATCTTAGTTTGAGAAGTGTGTGCATGCAAAACGATGAGACAAGATGCTGCTGTGCGTCTCGTATGTATTCTTTATAAATGGGACTATAAAATGCTCCTGGTCGTGATGAATTTATTAGAGAATCCCAGAATCCAGTCTTTTTTTATTTTATTTTTTATTTCCACAAATTGTTCACGGGAGATCGATGTTTGGGGGGTTAAAAGCAAAAGAAGCTTGTCACACAAACTCTGCTCGAGAGAATCTGGGGAAAGATAGATTAGGCAGCCTCTACAAAAACTATACTTTAGTGTTAATTTTACATGTTTTTGTTTAAAAAAATTAAAAAAAAATCGAATTAAAGTATATCAATCAAGATTTGCTAGCTTGCTAGTAGCGAAGAGCATATGGAACATAATTCCAAAACCAAACTTATCTTATCTAGCAACCATGCATGGAGAGAGGGCATGCACCAATCTCAATCAATCAATCAATCAATCAAATATTCATCACCTCGGGCTCCTATTTATTCCACCTTTTTTGTTAATAGAATTTCATGTTCTAATTATGTTCTCGAGTTCTTTTTAAAGGCGGCATGAGTTGCCAAAAGTACTAATAAAGTGAATCCACAAATTAAAGGTATTCAGTCCATGAAAATAAATAAATAGATAAATAAATAAAGCGAAAGCTACTGCTCTTGCATCTTGCGTTAGTCCTTTTCTATGGTTTCTTTTGGTGGGGTTGATGTACTGTTTTGGTCTTCGGCCTGCTCGAACTTGTTAAACTGCATGAGATTCTTCTAGTCTCGTGGCAATCAAAACACACTTTTCGGAAGTATGGTTGAGGTTCGTGTTGTTAATTTTGTTTTGTTTCAGTTGAAATGGTTAAAATATTTTGTACTAGTTAAAAAAACGAGATAAAACAACGTAGTTTTTATCTTGTTTAAAATTTCGGAAATTCCGTCCACATTTCAGCCATAATGTTCTGGTTTTGTTTCGTTCTATTTTTAGTGTTTTTTTTTAAATAATGAATAATTTTACAATATCAATCATTTCTCTTAATCTGAACGTTATATTGACATGAAATTTTATGATGAGCCTCTTGTTATATTTATATATTATGTTAAAATTTCAGAACAATCAGAGAATGTAATGACCTTGCGAGATTAATGATGACATTCTCATAATATTATACATGCTCATAATTTTATTCAATTTTTTTTTATTGTGTAATTTTTTAGATTAAATTTCACAATTCTAAATAATTTTATTTTTTTATTTGAACTAATTTATTTTTAATTAATATATTTAATTAAATACACACATACATAAACGGTACAACCCCAAAACAGCAAGCCAAAATACTTCGAAATCAAAACATTCCGTTCCAATTAAAAAAACAAAGCACCAACCGAAACAGAATTGACAATCTTGGTTGAAATTGCTTTTAGAAATATTTTTCATTCAGAAATATATCAAAATGATATATTTTTATTTTTTTAAAAAAAATTGACATCAACACATGAAAATATTTAAAATCACCACAATTTTTTAATTTAAAGTAAAAAATAATTTTTTTTTTCTTCAATTTTTTTCAAAAATATTTTTGAAACGCAATGTCAAACACCCTAAAAAGCATACAAGTAAAAGAGGGAAGGAACAAAAACATATGGTCTCCTTTGCCATCAAAAGAGGTTCTCTACTTAAGCTTTTTATGCTCTTTATCTTTTCTTCTCTTTCATGTTTTGTTTCATTGGACTGAGGACAAAGACTGAGTCTAAAGTTATATATGTATCTCGACTCAGTTACACAACACTTCAGAAAAGAAGAGAAAAAATCCAAGATGTTCAAACACAGTGAGTGCTTTTCCTGCAGACTTGCATGTGAGCAGCCTGCCAATTATCCGATTTGCTCAAATTATAATTCATAAACATTAACAATTGCTAATTAATTAATTACTCATGGGAAAAATACTATAGCCACAACTAATAACATTTCTGTCCTGAAGTGCAGGTTATTAGTAGCATTAATTATTATCAAATTGATAATACTGTTAACGAATCATCTTATCTAAAAATTTAAGCTAACAAGTGAAGCTGCAGAATATGATTTATATTATTTTCTAACATACCTCTTCAAATGAAAGTCATTTGCGATTGAAATTTGCATAAAATCATACTAGTTTGTGCTTGATTTTATCAAATAGAATGAAGGTGGTGGGATTTGAACTCGTGATCGTTAAGTCAGCAAGGTTTTAATACCATATTAAAGAACCATCTGATCTAAAAATTTAAACCACTAGGTGAGATCTCAAAATAATGATTTATATTATTCTCTAGCAAATACATAAATAATTTTTTTCTCATTTTAAAAGCTAAATGATCTTTATTCAAGGACTTTGCACCAATAGCCAAGGCAATTGCTGGGCCAAACATGAACCCTCCTAGCTCTGCGTTCGTAATGAAAAATTTTGGTGCCATTTTTGACTGATCAAGCAACTCACGGCAACATATCTCTAAGATCTGTTATTTCCTTTTTCGAGCCCAAGGCATAGGACACAGATGACATACTGGGAGAGCAGAGGGAGGGCGAGCGAACCTGTTCTCCAACCCTGATGTTTTTGAGAAAAATAAAAATAAGCACCTAATATATAAACAATCTTTTTTTTTTTATTCAATTTACTTTTATATAGAGTTATCTAAGTTTCATGGCCACATCGCATTTTAACGAGAAACAACCTCTTCTTAAAGTGAATTCCATTTAAAATAAAAATTAATTGATTTTTGTTTTAGTTTCAATGTGATTGTAGTTTTCATATAAAATATTATAATTTTATAGTTTATGATACGATCCAGACATGATTAAATTTGAATTTTGATGTAAAATTATACTATTGAGTATAATTCAATATTCAACCATTGGATCTGAGTCCAAATTTGACCTTGTTTGGATCATATCAGTTCTTTTTTTGTGATATTCTAAAAACAAATGTAATACATAAAAAGAATTAATCTATTTATTAAGTAGATATAGAAATTAGTTTACATATTAGTATTAGTATTGAGATATATTATGGGTCTGTTTGGGAGTGTGGTTGCGGTTGTTTTTGAAAGTGCTTTTCGTTTAGAAACACATCAAAATGATCTAAAAACACAAAAAAAAATTCATTTAAAATGAATACTTTTTTTGAATTTTGAGCAACCGGCGGTACAACCGCAATGCCAAACGAACACTATATATTGTCATTTAGGAAAATATATTGGTAGAAATCTTTTTGGTTTTGACAAGTAAAAGTTGTTCAAGGTAAGATAATATATTTAGAATTTATCAATAAATTTCTCTTAAGTGATGATTCTTAAAATTTAAATATTCTTGTCCAATCATATATTTTTACTCTTCTATATATATAATTAATATTGATCTATCATGTCTTTTTGTATATATGGTTCAAGAAGATAATTTCTAATTTAAGTATTAAATTTAAATTTATTCAAATTAAAATTAAATTAGCACGTGAGAATTCAAAGTCAAAATTATATTAGATGATTCCTAGATAGAAATTTAATCAAATTCACGGACATCACATGTCGCTTGCTTGAGGTTATAGAGGTTTGTGGGCTTCTGTTTGGGCTTTGAGCCTTATTTCTATTCTTTTGGGATCCCAGAGGCCTTTTCATTCCAGCATTCATTTTGTTTTGGACCAGAAAAAAAAAGAAAGTAAATCTACATAAAATCCATTGACTTTGTTTTAGCTTCAGTATTTTCCTATACAATAATATAATTTTATAGTTTATTTTTGTAATATTCTTTTTGACAGAATAAATAAATAGTCTTGTCTCGTTAAAACTGAAGTCTCATCGAGAACAAGGCCGCGTACACAGTCCAAGTGCATAGCCTCCTTTAATTAAATTAAATAATTTCAAACCTCCCTCTGTCGTCGTTGTCGGCCTCCTACTGGTTGGTGATTCAAAAAAGGGGAGCTTTACCGACACGTGTCTCCCCTTTATGATTTTGACTCGGCGGAGCACCGGAGAAAATAAATTTCTCATTGCTTAAAAAATAATACATTTCTTTGACAAACTTTAAGGAAATCCAGCAAAATGAAAGAAAAATCCCCCATTTCATTTGCATTTCAGATTTTTTTTTCTTTTTTTTAATTTTCCATTATCAATAACAATTATTATTAGCAGTAAAAAACGACACATAATCATTTATTTATTTAAAGAAAAATAATTATTATTCTCATCCCTCACGGCTCACGAAGAAGAGAAAACAAAGGAGAGAGAGAGAGAGAGAGAGAGAGAGAGAGAAAACGAATCGTTTGGCTCCTCTCCAGCTCCACCCTATTTTAGAAACCTTATCAAATATCCATCCAAAGAAATTATTATTATTATTATTATTATTATTATTATTATTGTAAAATATTAGTTATTAATTTAAGATTGAGACACAGGGGGAGAGGGAGATAGGAAAGAGAGAGAGAGAGGATGCCGTCGTCGCACGGGGATCTGGACCATCAGATCGAGCAGTTGATGGAGTGCAAGCCTTTGGGAGAGGCGGAGGTGAAGACGCTGTGCGATCAGGCGAGGGCGATTCTGGTGGAGGAGTGGAACGTGCAGCCTGTGAAATGTCCAGTCACCGTTTGTGGCGATATTCACGGTCAGTTCTACGATCTCATCGAACTCTTTAGGATAGGAGGGAATGCACCTGATACCAATTATCTCTTCATGGGAGATTACGTAGGTCAGTCTCTCTTCCTTTTTTTTTTTCCTTTCTCTTATGTGATTAAATTGATTTAGGGGTATTTTTAATTGATACCGATTATCTCTTGTGGGATCTCTCTCCCTGTGTAAGTGTTTCCGAAAACAAAATTGAATGCATTTCTGATCGAGTTGCAATTTTGACTGTTAGGAGTTGCATTTGTGTTAACTAAGCTGTAGGCACGGTCAGAATCCCTGCGGGGCTGAAATTCCGCTGATGGAGCTATAGGGACATGATTAGTTTATGATAGAAACACTGATCATTGCACTTTATGTATGTGGTCAGGTTTTATATATATAGTAATTACTTCCGTTTTATGGGATATTGAATGGGAATGGTTTCTGGCATTCTTTCGATGATTTACACTTACAACACAAGCATTTTCTAATATCGTCGATGACATCAATGCAGATCGTGGGTACTATTCAGTGGAGACCGTCACACTCTTAGTGGCCTTGAAAGTCCGTTATAGAGATAGACTTACAATTCTAAGAGGAAACCATGAGAGCAGGCAGATTACTCAAGTGTAAGATTTTGTTTTTCTTTCTCGATGGAAGCGTGCTTATGATTGAGTGATATGAATTCTGATACTGCTCAAAGAGCACGAGAAGCCATTTTTGTATGATTCTTCAGGAAGAACATATTTCTTTAATTTCTGTTTTTCTTTGTTAAATTCGTTGTTTGTCTTGAAGTTCCCAAGCGCTAGTGAAAGCTGTTAAAGCTAAATATTGAAAGCCTAAAGTCATAATGATACAGTAGTAAATATAAAATATTTAAACAGAATATATTGTTTTTGGCTGCTCTGATCTAAAGATATAATACACTATGGAGACCACTAATTTTTTCCAAAATAGTGACAATAAAATATGCGGTATCTGGGTTGAAATTTTCATAGTACCTAACCTTGTGAATTAAGTTAACTCCAGGTTGCTTCTCATTAGTGCAGCTTGTGGGTTACATTCTTGTGAGTCCTTAGATTGGTGTATGGTGATGTGTGCTCATACAGTTAGTTATAAGCTGGTTTCATCTGAAAACTCTGTAAAGAAGAATTTATTGTTGTTCCTTGACTCAAAAGGAAATGCTAAGAAGCCACATCTATATGGAATCTTTCTGCAAAGCAATTTTATTGTCGCAAGTCATAAGGCAGATGACACAGATCTAGGATGATGACTGATTTGTTTTTTGGATACAAAATGTTGTTAGCGATGTTATATTATGTCATTTTATTATATTCTGGGACTTGCTACAGTCAACTAAGTGATGAAGCCTTTGCATTGGTCTCTTCTCTACCATACTCAGCTAAGTTTAATTTCACTTCCCCACCCTTCTAAAGGAATATGCCGCAAATATTTCCATTAGTCTGAGACCTTTCTTTGCACTAGACATTAAACCCACCTGTTTGTTTACCTTTCAAAAGAGCATCTTAGCTAGCTCGTAGCCTCATAGGTAAACTTTGCTTTAAGAATGTTATGTTGCCTTGAGCCCTCCCCTCTCCTTCTTGCATGCAGGCATGCTTGCACATGCTTGTACAAACACATGCTGGTAATCATTCTGTTAACTTGCTTTGATTACTGATGTGTTTTGTTTCTATTCATTTTCAGGTATGGTTTTTATGATGAATGCTTGAGAAAATATGGAAATGCTAATGTCTGGAAGTATTTCACTGACCTTTTTGATTATCTACCCCTTACAGCCCTCATTGAGAGTCAGGTTTGAGTCATAAGTGTTTTCAGGATTTTTGGTTTGTGTAATCAATTGCCAGCTTCTTTCTTACCGCTTCAATTTCTTGTTGTAGATCTTCTGTTTGCATGGAGGACTTTCACCATCTCTCGATACATTAGATAACATCCGAGCTTTGGACCGTATACAAGAGGTATGAGTAGCTGCTTATTATTCTTCAAATTCTCACATTATCAAGGCTGAGATATGAACTTCAAGCTTTTAATGGTTATGATGTACTAATCTATGAGTAACTGAAGGCAATACAAGCCAGCATGATAGCCTTTTCTTTGCTATAGGAACTTTCTTGCAAGTTTTTTTCCAGGTCATGGAAAGTAACTATCATAAAAATTATTATTACATCTAAAACTTGGTTATGTCAATGAACTTTGCTATTTTTAGCATTTTCTTTTCTAAGAACATTCCCTTCTTCCCTATTGCACTGCAATTCTATTGTGTCATCCATTTCTTCTTTCTAGGGCTATACACTTATGCACTATTCAGTGCATTGCCAACAGCTTTTTAACTTTGCTAGATTATAGTTTTCTTCTGTTGATTTTGGTTAAACAATCACATCTTCATCATTCTCTGCACAATTAGGTTCCACATGAGGGGCCGATGTGTGATCTCTTGTGGTCTGATCCAGATGATCGTTGTGGGTGGGGAATATCCCCTCGTGGTGCTGGATATACATTTGGACAGGATATAGCTCATCAGTTCAACCATAACAATGGACTCACTTTAATTTCACGGGCTCACCAGCTTGTCATGGAAGGGTACAATTGGTGTCAGGTGACTAAACCTGAACAAGATAACTTTGTTTCTTCTTTCCAATGTGCTTTTTTACTACACTAAACACGCTGGTTATTAAATCAATGTCTTTCATTTTTACTTCAGGAAAAGAATGTGGTTACTGTATTTAGTGCGCCAAACTATTGCTACCGTTGTGGTAATATGGCTGCAATTCTAGAGATCGGAGAGAATATGGACCAGAATTTCCTTCAATTCGATCCAGCACCCCGGCAAATTGAACCAGACACCACTCGCAAGACCCCTGATTATTTTTTGTAATTTTAATATTCCTGCCAGCTGCTTGTAATCCTTGTTTGCTGCTGTAGATGAGTCTCAAAAAGATGAGCTTTTGTTGTTCAAGGTGAGGTTGAACGACAGCATCATTCTTTATTTGGAGTTTGTGCTGCTGCTGCGATGTCAATGTGCTCAAGTCACCAATGGCCTTATGTCTTGTATATTCTCAGAAGAAGGAAGCAGCAATAACACGGTATATCCTGTTCTGTAATTTTACAAATTCGAGTTAGAGTGCAGGTTTTGTTTTTGTGAGCAAATGTATGCTTGCTTGCTTTATTCTGATTTATAAATAAAACCACAGGCAAAAGAGATGCATCTCCTCGATTATTATGTTGCGTAACTTTCGTTCAAAACAAAAAAGAAATAGGGGATGTTGCGCGATCCATAACAGGTACTTTGAAAAGGGTTGAAAGCATAGTTGTCAATACTGTTCCGGGCGCCGTTCCAGTTTTTTGATTGGAACGGAACGTTCCGGTTTCGGAGCGTTCCAGCGTGCCGTTTTAGTGTCGTACTGTTTATATATAATTAATTATATATATATAAAAAAATAAAATATTAATTTAACAAGTATAATTAAAATTTGAATTCTTTTTTATTTAAAATATTTTGGTGTTTTTAAATTATTTTGATGTATTGATGTCGAAAATAATTTTTTTAAAATAAAAAAAATAGATTTTGAACTCGGAACGGCACGCCCGGAACGGAACCAGGGTGTTCTGGCTGGAATTTGATCGGAATTTTCAGAACGGACCGGAATTAAAACCGGAACGAAAACGACACTGTTTTGTTCTGGTTTTATGAATGAAACGGAATGTTCTGGCCGGAACAGAACGGAATTAATAACTATGGTTGAAAGAGGGCCTGTAACTATACAGTAATGTTCCAAAAAAATTTGGCCCGTGCTCGATTTAATATCTATTGGGTTGTTTTTAATTTAAAATAAAAATAAATTTTTTATTTTTTTTCAAAAATATTTTTAAAATTCAGTGCCGTACTTGTGCACTCTCGACAGAAGGTGTATGCTTTCCCTGTTTATTGCGGATGTATTTATCTCAAATGGTATGATATTTGAATGGATCTGTCAAGCCACAGATCTGGGAAGCCGTGGCTTCCTTGAGATGGTAGAAGCGAGCTAATCGGTGGTAAGAGCAGTGCCGCCTACCCTAATTTGCTGGGTTCTCAACACTTTCTGCAATAAATATTTCATCGAATTTCATCAAAATTTAGATTGAATATATGACTTGATTGTCAATCACAACGACATCTGGTTTGGGTTTAACTGGATTTTTGTGTGGAACAACTTGATCCTTCAAAGTCATCTAAAGGCACTGCCGAGGCTTTGTTTTTTCTTCTTTTTGGCAAGCCACTTGTGTTCATGTTGATTATACTGAAGCACAACCAGATTTGAGGTGCGTACATGTATGAATATAGTCCAGTCCAAGGGATGATGGGACAGGTGTCATTAGGGGGTGTTTGGAATTATATTTTAAAAACATTTTTGAAAAAAAATATTATTTTTTGTTTTAAATTAAATTCTTTTGATGTTTTTAAATCATTTAATGTGCGGATATCAAAAATATTTTTTTAAAAATAAAAAAATATCATTTTAATATATTTCTGAATGAAAAATATTTCAAAAACAACTTTAATAACACTTCGAAAGCATGAGTCATTAATGCTGTCATGATGTAGAAGGAACCTCTGCCATTCTTACCATCTAAATTGCTTTCATAGCTTTTTGTCGAAGATTCATAGGCTTTGTTGAGGTTACAAATAAGAAAAATATTACACTACAATACATTTTAGAGCAAAAAACTAGAGTACAAAGAAGAAAAGAATCATGAACTGCAAATGATAAACGCCTGACCCTTTTCTACATGGAAATCTAATAGCTTCTAACCCTCAGATATCATTAAAAACGGTTTCATGTGGAGAACTCAAAACTCAAGAAAATTTCAGAGTTAAAATCTATTCATCTGGATCCTCCCCGCTCCAGCTCCAGCCACCATGGTAGCAGCCTGCTTTCTTCGGAAGTACACAAATGAACCACTTGCGAGTAACAAACACAAAATAATCCCCTGTCCAACGTGATTCAGACCATAAGAATGAAGGCTAACATTAGAATACTTTATAAACAGGGTGCTTGCAATTCTTCTTGCCAATTTTCACACATTAAATACAAAAAGGAATGAAACTAGACAAAGAAGCTGTAGCTCACAACATTTCATTCAAATATGGACCTCCTTGAATCTATTCAGAAAGTTGACTCTCTAGCGCACACTTAGTACTTTTCACTCACTGCCATTCTCAGATAGAAAGAAATGGTATGCATAAATTATCTTAATTTGATTTTTTATTTGTCTACATTTTAGTTTCCTTGTAAATCTAGTTTACTTTGGAAAATTAGGAATACTACTCTAGAAGTCCACTCTCTTGGGTTCACGGTCGAAGCATTTTGAAATGTATTGGAAATTGCCTTTTATGTGGACTGCCAGCCACGAATAGGCAAGTCTCCTAGTGCCTGGTATGAACATTATCAGTCTGCAGTAACTAGGAATGGGTTTTCTTCTAGTGCACATGATTCTACTCTTTTTGCAAGTCACTCTTCTAGTGAACAGATTATTCTTTTGTTGTTTGTAGATGATATGATTATCACAGGTCCTGAAACTTCAGATGGAAGTCAAGTTTTCCTTGTAAATCTAGTCTACGTAGGAATCTTAACACTATTAAGGAATTATAGTTTATTTGACATCTATTATGAATTTTGTTGCTGGTACCAGTACTTGAACCTTCAATCAGAGGACGAGCCAGGCCTATGAGTTTTCTTATTTGAATTCTTATATCCTGTCAAATTCTGGACTACTAATGTTTTGGTGCCTATAACAGGAGCTCCTGTATTGTCTAATCAACGAACTTTGATAATGGAGTTGCATGTATTTGGTTTAGATTCAGAGTTGCAACCTTGAGTGATCTTTCTCTTCTCTTTTCTCCAAACATTATTTTCTACTCCTACCACTTCATTGCTACAATAACAGTGGAATACCATTGATAGCAATATTAATATCCATATTCACATATATCAACCGTATCTCATGACAAATCCTGTTGGGGACATGCATCTAAAGTTGTCCTACATGAATTTAGTACCAAAGCCTTCTGTAACTCGTCTATATTTCTTACCTAATATCAATTCAATTTCCATATAATGATAACAAACAACGATTCAATTATCAGATGCCAAAAAAGAACCCCAATAACATAAACAACAAATAAAAAGGATACTAAAAAAGACAAAGACATACCTCAAAACCAATTACTGACAAATTCTCTGAATTGACTGATATACAGCTTCTGTAAGTGATGTAAGCCTGTGATCCGCCCTTGGCTGTAGACGAATCATCCAGTAAAGTTCTACCCTTCTTTGAGGCAGTGGTCTCTTGCAAAATTACACGGGGACTCACATCGTCGGAGATTTCAACAGCAGATCGACCATTTGGAGAACGCTGCTTCCCCTTTTCATTATTACTATCATGAATAATTTCAACACATTTGAAAGGGATTCGATGGCCAGTCTCGCTGCATCGATATTTTTCATCACTCTACCAAAACAAGAAAAGCAAGATACAACCAAATCCTCAAATCTTAACAACATGATGGCGATGATGAACAAATTGAAGGAATTTAATAATTGGGAAACATATGAAGAAACTACAAACCGCAATTATTATACCAAAATAAGTGACAACACTCATGGAATTATTATTAATATTATCATTAGAAAAAGAAAGAAAAAAGGAGAATATTGACAAACCTTCTCAGAGTAGGCACAGGGAACACAGGGACCAGAAGGAGAGCAATCGAAGGTAAGGTTAGTGCCGTGAGGTGTTTCTTTGAAACTGAGTAATGCTCTACGCCCTACGCCTTCGTTTCTGCTCCAAATTTTATTGTTATTATTATTCGATTTTAATTTCATAAAAACACAAACATGAAGAACAGATTGAATCTAAAAGAGAGACAGCGAGAGAGATTTGTGCTCACTCAGTCGTGTGATCTAAGTCCAACGCGAGAATCGATGGAAGCAGCGCCAATACTGCAAGGATCGCCGCTGATGCTGAATTCCAACTTCCCATCGTTTTCTCCTTCCTTCTGCTTTTCTTCTTCTTCTTTTTAATTTCTACTGACTTTTTCTTTGCTGATTAAAAGTAATTCTGAGCTTTGTTCAATGGACAAAATACATTTTCTTTTCTTTTATCGATTAGTAGATTAATTAATTTATAATTCTCTTTTTTTAATTATTCTACATGAACTTATCTTCACATCAGTTTAATTAATAATTTTCTGATATTTGTTTATTAAAGAAATTACTTATCACTTTCATTTAGGTTTTTAATATTAATTATTTTTTCATCTTAAACTCATACTCGTTGTCTTTTTTAATATTGTACAAATATTTTGATTTTTGTTTTTATTATCATTTTAATTCCATGTGTTCCCCGCTTTCGTAATACACAACACCAGCATCATTCCACCGCGACTTTCTTGTTGGTATTTTAATTTTTTTTTTTATTAATGTCGATGTAAGATTAGTTTATCGACTAATTTTATTTTACGATTTTCAAAGTGAACCACTAAATAAACCTTTAATTATTATTTTATTAGCAATCACGGGGTTCAAACTTAAAATTATATAAAAAAATATTTTAGCCCTAAACTTTTACCACTGATTGGTCACATGAATATATAATAAGTACAAGTTGTTTTTAAATATATATTTTTAAAAAAAATATTAATTTTGATACATATTAATGAATTTAGAAACACAAAAAAAATAATTAAACTTTTACACATAAACAAATAGGTCTAATCATCAAGTTTTAAGAGAAACATTGTGAATGAAAGTAGACGATATTTCGAGAATAAAAAAAAAAGATTTAAAGATGGAATACTAGGGAATTCATTGTGCCCTTCCTAAAAACTCATCTCCATTGCCTCGAGGGGGGACGATTGTAATTACAATGGGACCACTTGTCCATTAAATTTTCAGGATATCTTTCCTTTTTTTATTTTTTATTATGTAATCACCGTGCCCTTAAATACCAAGAAAATTTGCTTTTAATGCAGGTGATTATTGGTGATTACATCTTTTGCTTTACATTTACTTTGTTGTGTTGGGTTTGGGTTTCCCTTCTTGGTAGAGGATGACCCAAAAGCTTGTGTGAATTTAGCCCACATGAAAGGATCCACTTAAAAAAGTAGGGCTTCATGTCCCCACCTCCTTTTAGCTGCTGGAAAAGGGACAAGAAAAAGTAGAAGAGAAAAGAAAAAAAGGGAGAGAGCCGAGAGGAAAAGAAAGAAGTTGGCAGCAGAACACTCTGTCTTCTTCCTTAAATTGTCAGCTCATTCACCGTTGGATCGGGTTGAGATTTGGACAACAGCTTCTAGACACATTGATCTTCATTCTGAACGGTTGGATTGAAGATTGGAACTGTGGAAGTTGATCTTTTTGACAAAGATCGGGGCTATTAGTTTATGAGCCTTCTCTCAAACTTTGTTCTCTTTAAATCTTATTGTATTCCAAGAATAGTTTAATCTTGATGATACATGTTGTAGCCCTTAGTTAAATCTGAGGAAGAACATTGTGAACCCATTATTTGTGATAGTGGAATTGTTTGAGTGGACTACGGTCCCGTGGTTTTTCCTTCTCATATTGGGAAGGTTTTCCACGTAAAAATTTGCGTGTTGTGCTTGTGGTGTTTGGATATATATTTTTCGCATATATTTTGCTCTATTTAGGAGTTTCCTATAGATTCACACAAAGAGGGAGTGTTGAGTATTGTTGTTTCTCCCACAAAGTGGTATCAGAGCTTGGTGCGATCGAGCACCCTAAATATTTTGTGTTGAATAATGGAGGCTAATCTAAGTAGAATGGTGTGTTTGAATGGTTCAAATTATCATATATGGAAAGGTAAAATGGAAGACCTGTTTTATGTGAAACAATTCCATTTACTTGTGTTTGCGTCTGAGAAGCCAGAAAATAAATCTGATGAAGAATGGAATTTGATGCATAGACAAGTATGTGGATATCTTAGACAGTGGGTAGATGATAATGTTTTGAATCATATTGAGGGTGAGACACATGCATGCACACTTTGGAAAAAACTTGAGGAGTTGTATGCTCGTAAGACTGGGCATAGTAAAATGTTTTTGATGAAGCAATTGATGTATTTGAGATACCAAGATGGAACCCCCTTAACGGATCACTTGAACAGTTTCCAAGGAATTATTAATCAGCTTGCTGGGATGGGTATCAAGTTTGACGAAGAGGTTCAAGGGTTGTGTTTACTTGGTACATTGTCGGACTCTTGGGAGACATTTAGAATGTTGCTATTTAACTCAGCCCCAAATGGTGAAGTCAATATGGATCTGGCTAAAAGTATATTGAATGAAGAGATGAGAAGAAAATCACAGGGATCCTCTTCACAGTTAGAGGTGTTGATTATAGAAAGAAGGGGGAGGAGTAAAAGCAGAGGTCTGAAAAATAGAGATAACAACAGAAACAAGTCCAACAGGTTTGCCAATGTTGAGTGTCATCATTGTGGCATGAAAGGGCACAACAAGAGATATTGCAGACAGTTGAAGAGAGAGAACAAAGAGAACGGGAAGGAGATACAAAATGACGATGGCAAGAATGATAATCGAGTTGCCACCACTACTTCCGGAGATTTCTTCACTGTTTATGATGATGATGTCATTAATTTTGCATGCCATGAGACCAGTTGGGTGATTGACAGTGGTGCTTCAACTCATGTCACATCCTGACAAGATTTCTTCACTTCTTATACAGCCAGTGACTTTGGGACAGTGAAGATGGGTAATGATGACTTGGCCAAACTCGTTGGTATTGGAGATGTGTGCTTAGAGATGAGTAATGGCATGAAGTTACTTCTCCGTGATGTGAAACATATTCTTGACATCCGCATGAATTTGATATCTGTAGGTAAACTTGATGATGATGGGTATTGCAGCATCTTTTATAATGGTCAGTGGAAGCTCACTAAAGGTGCTATGTTTATTGCTCGAGCTTATAAGCTTTCTACTTTATATATATTAGAAGCAAAACTCTCCAAAGACATTATTAATGCAATGGATGATGAGTCTTCTATAGAGTTATGGCATAAGAGAATTGCTCATGTGAGTGAGAAAGGCTTGGAAATATTGGCCAAGAAGAATTTGCTATCAGGAATGAAGAGTGCATCTTTAAAAAAGTGCACACACTGTTTGGCAGGTGCAAAACAGGGTTTCCTTTAAGAGTTCCCCTTCTGCCAGAAAGACAGATATACTAGATCTTGTACATTCAGATGTATGTGGTCCTATGAAGACTAAAACACTTGGTGGTTGCCTTTACTTTGTGACTTTCATAGATGATCAAGGAAATTATGGGTATATACCTTGAAAAGCAAAGATCAGGTATTTGATGTGTTTAAGCAATTCCAGGCTTCAGTTGAGAGACAAACTGGGAAGAAGTTGAGGTGCATCAGAACAGATAATGGGGGAGAGTATTTGGGTCCTTTTGATGAGTATTGCAGGCAACAGGGTATTCGGCATCAAAGGACACCTCCAAAGACTCCTCAGTTGAATGGTTTGGCTGAAAGAATGAACAGAACACTGGTTGAAAGAGTAAGATGTTTGCTTTCACAATCACAGTTGCCAAACTCCTTTTGGGGGGAGGCTTTGAACACATCAATACATGTTCTTAATCTCACACCACGTGTTCCGCTTCAGTTTGATGTACCAGACAGGGTTTGGAATGACAAAGATGTTTCTTATGATCATTTGTGTGTCTTTGGATGTAAGACATTTGTGCATATTCCCAAAGATGAGAGGTCTAAGCTGGATGTGAAGACCCGACAGTGTATCTTCCTAGGCTATGGCCTAGATGAGTTTGGCTACAGATTGTATGATCCAGTTGAAAAGAAACTTGTGAGAAGCCGAGACGTTGTGTTTATGGAAGATCAAACTATTCATGATATTGAGAAGACAAAAAAGATAGTGCCTCGATATAGTGATTGTTTGATTGACTTGGATTTGTCTTCTTTGATAGATTTGCCAGCACAAGTTGAACATGATGTTCAAAATGACTTTCAAGGTCCAGATGATTCAGATGTTCCTTTACAGGATGAATCTCATGATCAGTTGCCAGTACCAGAGATACCACCAGATGTTCCACCCAGAAGGTCTACCAGAGATCGACATCCTTCCACTCGGTATTCTATAAATGAGTATGTGTTATTAACTAACGGGGGAGAGCCCGGGTGTTATGTAGAAGCCATGGAAGACGAACACAAGTCAAAATGGGTTGATGCTATGCAAGATGAGATGAAGTCATTGCATGACAATCACACCTTTGATTTGGTGAAGCTGCCTAAGGGTAAGAGAGCCTTGACAAACAGGTGGATTTACAAGGTGAAGCAGGAAGAATACACTTCACAACCACGGCACAAAGCTAGACTGGTTGTAAAGGGATTCAGGCAGAGAAAAGGCATTGACTTTGATGAGATTTTCTCTCCTATTATGAAGATGTCATCCATTCATGTTGTTCTTGGTTTAGCAGCTAGCCTAGACTTAGAGATTGAACAAATGGATGTGAAAACTGCCTTCCTTCATGGTGATTTGGAGGAAGACATTTATATGGAGCAGTCAGAGGGTTTTAGGGTAAAAGGAAAAGAGGATTATGTGTGTCAGCTTAAGAAAAGTCTTTATGGTTTGAAGCAAGCACCTAGACAATGGTATAAGAAGTTTGAGTCTGTCATGGAGGAGCAAGGCTACAGGAAGACTACTTCTGACCATTGTGTTTTTATGCAAAAATTCTTTAATGGTGATTTTATTATTCTATTGCTTTATGTTGATGATATGTTGATTGTTGGCATGAATTCTTCTAGAATTGATAGGTTGAAGAAGCAATTAAGTCGGTCATTTGCAATGAAGGACTTGGGGCCAGCAAAGCAGATTCTTGGGGTTCGTATTCATAGATCCAGAAAAGATAAGAAGCTATTTATATCACAAGAGCAGTACATAAAGAAATTGCTTGAGAGGTTCAACATGAACAACGCTAAAGTGGTTAGCTCTCCTCTTGCTACACACTTTAAGTTGAGCACAAAGCAAAGCCCTTCGACAGATGAAGAGAAGGAAAATATGGAAAGAATTCCATATGCCTCAGCAGTAGAAAGCTTGATGTATGCAATGGTTTGTACAAGGCCAGACATAGCCCATGCAGTTGGTGTTGTTAGCCGATTTCTTTCAAATCCAGGAAGAGAACATTGGAATGCAGTGAAGTGGATTATGAGATATCTACGAGGGACTTCCAAGTTGTGTCTTAGCTTTGGGAGTGGTAAACCAATGTTGGTTGGCTATACGGATTCTGATATGGCTGGAGATGTGGATACCTGCAAGTCTACTTCAGGTTACTTGATCACCTTCTCAGGAGGGGCTGTTTCTTGGCAGTCAAGGTTACAAAAATGTATTGCACTTTTTACAACTGAAGCAGAGTTGATTACAGCAACGGAAGCTTGTAAAGAGTTGCCATGGATGAAAAGTTTTTTACAGGAGCTTGGTCTCAAACAACAACAATATGTGTTGTTTTGTGATAATCAGAGTACTATCCACCTTGCAAAGAACTCTTCATTTCATTCGAGATCAAAACATATCGATGTAAGGTATCATTGGATAAGAGATACTCTCAATGATAAGTTGTTAACTCTTGAGAAAATTCACACCGGTGATAATGGTTCTGATATGCTAACAAAGGCTCTAAAAAGGGAGAAGCTTGAGACATGTTGCTCGATCGCTGGGATGGCGAATCCCTCCACCTAGTTGGGAAGGGGGAGATTTGTTGGGTTTGGGTTTCCTTCCTTGGTAGAGGATGGCCCAAAAGTTTGTGTGGATCTAGCCCACATGAAAGGACCCATTTAGAAAAGTAGGGTTTCATGTCCCTACCTCCTTTTAGCTGCTAGAAAAGGGACAAGAAAAAGTAGGAGAGAAAAGAAAAAAAGGGAGAGAGCCGAGAGGAAAAGAAAGAAGTTGGCAGCATAACACTCTATCTTCTTCCTTAGATTTCTAGCTCGTTCACCGTTGGATCGGGTTGAGATTTGGACAGCAGCTTCTAGACACATTAATCTTCATTCTGAACGGTTGGATTGAAGATTGGAGATGTGGAAGTTGATCTTTTTGACAAAGATCGGGACTGTCAGTTTGTGAGCCTTCTCTCAAACTTTGTTCTCTTTAAATTTTATTGTATTCCAAGAATAGTTTAATCTTGATGATATATGTTGTAGCCCTTAGTTAAATTTGAAGAAAAACATTGTGAACCCATTATTTGTGATAGTGGAATTGTTTGAGTGGACTACGGTCCCATGGTTTTTCCTTCTCATATTGGGAAGGTTTTCCACGTAAAAATTTGCGTGTTGTGCTTGTGGTGTTTGGATATATATTTTCCGCATATATTTTGCTCTATTTAGGAGTTTCCTATAGATTCACACAAAGAGGGAGTGTTGAGTATTGTTGTTTCTCCCACATGTTGTCCTTTAAAACAAATAAATTTTAACTAGGATCAACGGGATTATTCATCTTTTTCTTTTGGTATTTCTATAATTATTAGGTCAAAGACAAGAGG
The DNA here is from genome assembly GCA_025169955.1 of Salix arbutifolia. Classification (NCBI taxonomy): domain Eukaryota; kingdom Viridiplantae; phylum Streptophyta; class Magnoliopsida; order Malpighiales; family Salicaceae; genus Salix; species Salix arbutifolia. The sequence continues at coordinate 2,025,286 of CM045911.1, forward strand.
AGTGTTGTCTTTTTCTTTGAAAAACAACAATAAATCTACTTGGTTACCTTTTAGATAAAATTCTTTAAACTAGAGCCCAAGGGCTTTTTAGTATTTTTATTATCATCTTTTTATTGTTATGGGTCATGACAGGATAATCCGGTATTTTTAAAAAAATATATATTTAAACAAGTTACCTTATTTGTTTTGTTCAACATTTTGTTCTCATTCTTTTATATTTCTATTTATTTGTTTTTTTATTATTTTTTTTAAGGGGGAAGGGGCTTTTATTAAAAAAGATCATTTTCAACCCTCTTCCATTGAAAATTTATTTTTCCTTTTATTTTGTTTTGGTTTGAGATTGGATCCTCTTTCTTTTGATTTTAGATTTTTATTTTGATTTCTTCTGTAAAATATTTGCTTTTTATTTTTATTTCATCCTTGAATCAATCAATATTTTTTCACTCTACATTTTTTATTTAGAATCGAGTCTTCATTCTTTTATATCACAAAATTTTTTGTTGGGCTTTTATCAAATTATTTTTTCTTCAAACTTATCCCTAATATCATGTTCGTTGTGAATTGAGAGTCATGGTGGGCATACAAGTAATGAAGTTAAATTAGCTTGAGTTTGCCCTCATCTTACCAGGTGATTTATGATATTTATAAATACTACAAATCATATAAGCTTACCTGATGGAGAGGAAAAAATGATAAAGAATATATAATATTCTATAAAGTTGAGTATTGGTTGGTGTATCATGCTTTTTTTTTATCAAATGCAAGAATATTATAGATCAAATAAAACTTGTAACTGCTCATGAGACCAAGATGAATGTTGAAATCAAGAGAAAGAAACAAATTTATAAGATAAGGATACCTTCATAAAAAAGCAAATTGAAAAAAAAAATACAAAATAAAATTTCCAAACAAGCTAATATTAATAAATGAAACTGAAAAAGAAACTAAATAAAAAAAACATGGAGTTGTTGGGGTTGGAATTTTTTTTAAAAAAAAACATACAATCAATTAAACAGTGGTCCAATAAGAATGGATAAAGTCAATAAGGGTCAACCTGACTAACTCATTACTTAGATTATGAAATCATGATAACTTCATAGAAAGCAAATAAAAAAATTACAAAACACAATTAAAAAAAATATTGAAATAAAAAATAGAGTCAACTTGTTAAACACGTTTTCTAGATCATGAAATTGAGATCATCCCATACAAAAAATTATAAACCTTAATTATCAATTAATTCAATATTAAACAATGAAATGAAAAAAAAATCAATTACAAAAAAAAGTCATAAAAAATAGCATAAGTCAACTTAGATTAAATTGTTAAACTCGTCTAGTTCATGAGATTATGATAAATTCATAAAATGCAAATAAATAAAAATTATGAATCCCCACTTTCAATAGATCTAGTATTCAATCAAAAAAATAAAAAGCACAATCCCAAAACAACATAATATTAAAGAATAAAATTAAAAAAATCAAATAGAAAAACTGATTCAGTGAAAGGCTAAGTTGGAAAAAAGGATAAAAAACACAAATATTATTAGAATGAATATTTATTTTGTGTGGGTGTGACTAGAATGTTTAGCCCCACCATGTAGTGTTTTGCTAATACTTTGATTAATCGAGTGATGTATAGTTTGATTAATCACAAAACCTTCATCATGCAAAAAGCTTAATATTTAAGTTCTCTCTGTCAAGCCTTTTTTTCTTTCTTTTTTATAATAAGCTCGTGAAGATATATAGTGCACACGCAAAGTATTTTTTTTTTCTTTAGTCACCAAACCATGTAGGCCTCTGCCAGATACATTTTAGTTACCTAAGTCCAATGATTTTAGTGACTACTTTTACTCTTTAATTTGTTTTCTATTCATGTATGGTCCATTTTCTTTTTATTATTAGTTGTTTTATTTGAAATGATTTTTTTTCAATTTCATCCATTAAAAAAAATATTTATCAAAATTGGTCCTTATTCTTTTAATTGATATTTATTTTATTTGAGATGATTTTTAAAAGGTTGTTTTTTTATTTCATCCTCTTTTAGATTTTTTTCCCACACAAATTTGATTCTCAATCTTTTAATTGTTTTTTTTTCCTTCTAAAAGAAATTAATTTGATTTTTTTTATGATTTCATATTTCAATATTAAATTAGTTTGAAATTTAGTTTCTTTATTGAGCTAAAGTATAAGAATTTTTTTTTCTTATTTTTTAAAAATATTGGTGTCACCTAGGTGATTTGTCCTTCACTGCACAAAACAATTGTCTTGACAACAAGGGTAAAATTATCTTTTTCAAAGGAATCAAATGCCATTATTCAATTCATAGAGGATTATTTAGTTGTTTAAATATTTTTTGCATAGTAAAAAATAAGCCAAAGGGCTTTTGTCTTTTCCAATTTATTTTCACATTAAAGTCACATTGATATCCTTAAGAGCTCAAAAATATTGACCTTGCAAAGAGGGGTTTTTATCTTTATATTTTTTTGTACAATGAAATAGCATATTTAACCTTATAATAAAAATAAAAAATTAAGGCTGACTTGGAAGAATGTTTTCATCCTCGCGCTATTTTTTTTTTGAATATTCAAATGTTTCTAAGAGTTATTTAATAATTTCAATTATTAAAATATTAAAAACTATGCTGACATCTACTATGCACACGTCAGCATATCATAAGCCCTCGTCATTCTAAAGACATGTAAAGAGTATTATGATGGTCAAAAACTATCTATCATCATATCATTTTATTCATAAGATGACGACACATTTATTGGAGTGGCGTATTTAGTAAGGTTGGTGGTAGTTCCATGACAATAAATTTTTTTACTCCTCTCTCTCTCTCTCTCTCTCTCTCTCTCTCACTCATGGATAGGATATTTGTGTCAAACCATTAAAAACTCGTTTGTGTCCTCTATTTTGTATTTGTTTTAAATTTGATTCTTATTCTTTTATTTCTATTTGACTTGATTTGATTTTAATTATTCTTGAAGTTTTGTTTTCAATTTCATCTCCCGTGATCTTATTTCATTTAATTTTTGTATTCAATTTGAGAATCTAGGCTCATTTTATTTTGGTCCTCATTTTCTTGTTTCTCTTTTTATTTATCATTTTCCTCATTTATTTGTTTTTCAATAAATACCTAATTATTATTATTTTCAATTATCTTTTGTACAAGATTTAGTCCTCATTGTTTTAATTTGATCTATTGATTTTTAATATATTTGTTATTAAGAATTTTTCTTCATGATTTTTTCATGTATGTCTTCATAAGGTAATCTTAGTTTCATGAGCACTCCACCAATTTCAAAGATTGACCTAGTTTAAATTGGGGTCTTTTTAAAAAATATATTTTTTATTATTATTTAATATTGAATTATTAGGCCTTAAACCTCGTGATTTGTCCATTTTTTATGGGGTTAATTTTATCTCATATCTTAGACTATAAGTTACTCAAATCAACTTGAGTTGACTCAATATTTTTTAAATTGATTTTTTAAAATTTCATCATTTTCCATTAAAAATTATTTTTCACTTTTTTTATACAGAGTTATCCCGAGTGCGGGTATTCAAGTTAACATGTGTTAGCTTGTTTTTTTTTTTATTTGACTTTGATATTTTTTTGTTTTTTTAAATAATCTTTTAAAAAAAATTAATAACTTATAAATTTTGATCTCTTATTGTGTTTTATAAGTTTGTAAAGTTCACATGACTGAAATCTTTTTCTTTAATGTATATTTCAAATTATCGGTTTTGATCAAATAAATTTGGATTGATTCTATCATTATTTATTTTACAAAAAGTTTTACGCATAAAGCTGACAGCCAATATATTATACAATAAACTAAAAGAGCTCAGTGTTTCACTGTGCATTGTGAGTGAAAACACTGTGGATTTCAATAGTGTTTTTTTTTTCGTTTTTGAACAGTAAATATATTATTTATATATTCTTTCACAAAAAAAGACAATAAAAGGCATGTAGCTTATTGGCAAAGATACATGCGTGTCTTAAGAGGGGCAGGGGTTCGACCCCTGCCTCCCGCATTGTTTTTTCAGTTATGTTTTGTTTGCTTTTTTTTTCAGTTATGTTTTTTTTTCCTTTTTTTATTGTTTTTTTTCTTTTGACGTTTTTTTTTATTTCGTTTTTATTTTTTTCACTTTTTTTTTCACTTATGTTTTTTTTTCATTTTTTTATTTTGATGTTTTTTTTTATTTATTTTGTTTTTATTTTTTTCACTTATGTTTTTTTTTTAAAACAATTTATTGACATTTTTTTTCTTTGATTGAATTTTTTCCAATTATTAACTCAATAAGAATAATAATATTAGTTTTTTTTCTTGCTTTTTTTTATGTTTTTTATTTTTTTCATCGTAATAATTTAATAATTTTTATTGTTTTAGTTGTAATAGTAATAATATTCTTAGATTTTAAGACTTCGATGTTTTCATTTCAGCCCTTATACTTTTAATTTTGGATTTTAATCCCTTTATATTTAATGTTCATTTCATCCCTATTACTTTTAATTTTTTATTTTAATTCCTTTATTTCTTTTAATTTCAAGAATAATCCTTACTTTTGTCCATATATATATATATATATATATATATATATATATAAGTGTGCTTAGCTTTGATTTTTAATTTTTTTTATTTTCTTATTTGTTGGGCTGGTATAGTTTTTTTCAAAAAAAATAGTTCTTAAATTTTATTTTATATCTATGATCATTTGGAAATTGATATTTGTATTTTTTTTGTTATTTCTTTTAGTTTTTTTTCCCTTTTTCCTTTTTTATTTTTACGTCATATGACTTTTTTTACCTGATAATTTTTATTTTATTTTTTTGTTTGATCTTTTGTTAAAGTTTTTATGATTTTTTTAGTCTTTTATTTTTTTTCATTATTAGCATAATAATAATAATAATAATAATTTAAAGTTTTTCTTTTACTTACTCTTTTGTTAATGTTTTTTAGGTTTTTTTTCTCTCGGGATAATTTGATAATTTTTGTTCTTTTAACAGTTATACAAACTTTTTACTCAGCCCATAAAGTAGTGTAATATTTTTTTATAAATTTTCAGGTCAAATAATTTTTTTTCCAGTCAATAATTTTTATTGTTTTTTTCATTTATTTTATTTTTTTTATTTGCTCTTTTGTTAATGTTTTTAGGTTTTTTTTAAGCCTTTGATTTAATTTTTTTTTCTTCCCGTTATTAAAACAATAATAATATGAATATTAAGAAGAATAATAATAATTTTAGGTTTTTGTTCTTACGTGCTTTTTTATTAATTTTTTTTGGTTTTTCTCTGAGATTTGTTAAATAATATTTATTGTTTTGACAGGGATGGTGATGATAATTTAAGAAGTTAAGACTTTGATTTATTATTATTATAATAAAGGATGTTGATCTTTTTCATTATATCAAATTTTACATACTGCAATATTATATTTTAATCTCAACAGTTATGAAGATTATTTGTTCTGCCCGTACTATGCCCGCAACGTAGTGCGGGCAATCCAACTAGTCTATTCCTATAACATGGTTAGCAGCTCTGGCTAGCCATATATTCTAATTGCTGCCAATAGAGGGAATTATCGTAAGTATTTAATATGAAAATTAAATCATCAACGATAAATTGGCCATGGAATATTCATAATCACGCATTATTTTTCCAAGACAGATAAGAAATGCAATTGGAGCTGGCAAAGAGTACTGGGTGCCCTACCATTTCACCACAAAATGAAGCATACAAAATAAACAAGAGTCCATCCTCACAGCTTGAAAATGACATCCCATCTTCTTCTTCTTCAAGTCTCTCTCTAACATGTACAAACAAGAATCACCTAGAAGTAGTCGTCCACTGTAACCCTAATTAACTTGTCTCTTCTAATTAATCCAATATTTTCCAACCTTTACAGGTACCCCCATTAACATAAAATCATATAGATTAAGCAAACGAATATACAAATCCTTCAAGCAACACTGATGGTGCTATCACTGCTCGAAAGGGCCTGAAATACTGACGAACGCGTCGATGCAGGAGCTGACTGCTCCTCCGACGACGGAGTAGATAGCTTGAGTGATAGAGCTGTCAACTGGTTTTTAGGGCCTTTCTGGTTCAAGTTAATATCAGCGAATTCAGAAGATGGAGGGGTTGGAATAATTGGTGGTGGACGAATGAGCTTGGGTGACATTTTATCCACGTTTTTGTGTCCTAATGTCAGCTTCTCCATCGGGTTGTCCCCACTGAGAGGTGATGTTACAGGACTAATCACAGGAAAAATTGACATGGGAAGGCCTTCAGGCCTGTTATTGCTCAAACGTGGCTGTGGCAATGCTAGAGTTGCAGTTTCTTGATGGATTTGATCTTCTTCCATTGATGAGCCGCCACTGATCATGAACTGCGATTCCAAATGATAAAAGAAAAACAAAGTCTCTTTATTCTGTCTTTTAAATTGTTTCAGAAAAAGTCCATTCTAAAAAAAAGAAGAAAAAGCTATAAATTTGAAGAAAGATTCTGTGCAGAGTTCATAAACAAGGAACCAGCTGTAGATTAAAATTGAAAATTCTAGCTTGGGATTTAATTTAATTTAATTGGGTCTTGGACTATGCTTACTGTATCAGTGGTTATATCAAAGAGACTAGATCTTCGTCGCCGGCGATTCTGGTTATTTCTGCGGAGAAAGTACTTTTGAGCATGACTAGCCACCTGCGTAGGGGTGCGAGTCTTGACAAAGTTTCTTGAAATTCCTCTCCAATCCCCTTTCCCTACCTTCTGCAACCCCAACAGGAAAAGCTTGTGCTCTTCCTCCGTCCATGGAACCCCTATTTAATCAACACACATCAAAACAAAACCAGTTATCACAGATGTTTTTTCTGTTTCTAATCAAATCCCAAAACCAGAAATTCTAAAAAGATAACATTTAGAGAGATGATTTTTCTTTATATAATTATATGTACGCACCTCTTTTGCGCTCGCGGCTTCTGCCAGAGGCGTGAACAACGTCGTCGGATTCATAACCGGCGGCGACATCGGCGTTGGGTTCCTCATGAGGCTGTTCATACTGGGAGAGATTGATCATGCTGACACTTTTCCTAAAAGATGCAGCTCCTTCAGTGACTCTCACACCAAACAGCATGATACCAGTAGGAGTAACGTTCTGATCTCCGTAACTCGGACTCTTCCCGCATGTACGCGAGCTGTTTCCGAACTGTGAGAAACTGCGAGACTCCATGTTTGACTTCTTCTTCTCCTTCTTCTCCTTCTTCTCCTTCTCCTTCTCCTTCTCCTTCTCAGAGATAGAAATACAGTAAGAACACTTAGTTCTGTTAGTAATCCATGCAGGATGCAGGGGAGATGAAAGGGAGAAGAAATCGAAAATAGCTTGTAATGGAAAATTCGAGGGATGGCAGCAGAGGAGGTTGCTGTTTCCACTTCCAGAGCAAGGAATCGTGGGGTTCTTCTGTATTTAAGAAATCTGTACTGGCAAAGCGTGGACTTTTTTTAATCACAAAATGAAAAGCAAAACGACGGTGCTTCCCGTTGGTGCTCCAATCCAATGGCAAGAAAATTTAGATCAGAGAAAGAATCGTGATGAGTCTTATTTAGATGTTTCTGACACTTGTCGGAGGAACGTGGGTCTACTATGTCATGGAGGAGACCTGTCAATGAGTTACGGTCAGTAGTTTATTGACGTTGTTGACTATTATAGTACAGTTGAAAGTTTAATTGAGGTAAAAATATATTATAATAATCTTTTATTATTTTTAAAACTATTATATTATATTATTTGAAGATATTAAAAAAAAACAAGATTTTTCGAAAACGAAGCAACCTGTAAATTTACGTTGACAGGACATAAATTTATGTTGATATTTCACCACCATGTTAATGAAACCAGCTATCGGCATCACTATTTATCAATTCTAGGTTTCGATACGGCAGATGTGATTGTTTTTTAAAATATTTTTTTATTTAAAAAAAATAAAATTTATCATCAGTATATTAAAATAATTTTAAAACAATAATTTTTTTAGTTTAAAATCAGAAATAAAAATAAAAATATTTATTTTTGTAATTTTTTAAAAACACTGTAACAATCAGATATTTAAAAACATTACTCAATATCTTTAAAAACACTCAAATATTTAGTTTTAATAATACGTAAATTATGAACAGCCAGTCAAAAAATCATACGTCGACATTAAAGCATCACGCGCCCTAGGGCATGTGGCCGTGCCATTACATTCATGTGATATTCCGATATAAACAAAGAACAAAGACAAACACCTAGTAATATCCCACCTTAAAAATTTTGCGACCGTCCAATGAAAGTAATTTTACAAGTGGGTTTATTCTAATGTTTCCACCAATCAGGTTCTAGTCATTGGTTCGTTGTATTGGTCAGGATTTAAATCATGTTAAACATTTTTATATTTGTGGATATTTTTTTATTAATATGTGTGTCCGATTAACTTATATGTATTTCAACTAATTTCACGGGCTCTAAAATTAATGATTATATAAATTTACAATGATTATCATATTAGCAACTACAAGACTCGAACATGAGAATATAGGTGGAGTAAACTCCTTGGTTCCAAGCTATTATATATTGAGCCAACTACTAGATGATTTAGAGAGTGTATAAAATGTGTTTACTAGTAGATTTTTAAAGTTTATTTTAATTTATGAAAATAATATATATTTTTATTGTTTAATTTTTTTTGATGTTGTAAATCAAAATAATTTAAATACACTAAAAAAATATTTTTAATGAAAAGCAAGTTGTCAAAGTTCTCTTTAATCTTTATGCTTCAATTGTATTCTTAAAAGTTTTTGAATTTTTTTGTTTTAAATGTTTTTATGTTTTTGAATAGTTTTGTTGTTGTCGTATTAAAAATTAATTTTTAAAACACACACATATATATATATTAAATATTATTAACAAAAAACATTTTAAAACATAATCATTGGCTAATGTCTGCACCTTGATTGTAATTTACGAAATGTTTTTTTTTCTTAATTCGGAAACAGTACTAAAAAAAAGGATGGTGGAGGAGCAAAGTGTTTCTCTACCGTCAACTTGGCATATTCGCTGCCTCCTGGAGAAATACTTTCCTGTTTCTTTTATGAACTAATTTTCTTTTATTTAAGATGGTGTTTGGCGATCTAGTTATATTTTTAAATAGTTTTGATATGAAAGTATAAAAAAAAAATTCTAACAATTTAAAAATATTATTTTAATATATTTTGTAAATTAAAAAACATCCTAATAAATAATTTATATAATTCTAAAATAGACAAGTACAAGTATAGCGGTAGGTGAGCATGTGGAGGATGAGAGAACATGGGCCCCACCTCATCATCTATGAACCCAGTCTTCTCACTTCAGCGCCTACCCATTCACTGCCTTCTCTTTACCTCAACCTTTGGTGGTGGCATGTGGTGGTGGTGGATATGCTTTTGCTTCTTCTTTTTTTTAAATAGTTGGATTTTTTTATTTTTTTTTACACTTCTTACTTTAACAATCCTTAACTCACGAACAAAACTATGTGCTCATTTGGAAATTGCTTTTAATTTTTTTTAATTTAGATTTTTTATTTTGTTTTTTTAGAATTATTTTTTATATCAACATATAGAAATGATCTAAAAAAATTAATTTAATATAAAAATAAAAATAATTAAAAATAATTTTGAAAACACAATGACAAACAAAACTACAAACAAGACTATATATAATAACGTTGAATTGATGAATCCAATAATGATTAAGAAAAAATATGATTTATTATTTATAAGTTTGAATTTTATAATTATTATTTTAAATGATTTATCTCTTCAAACACACATAAAGAATATATTTTAAGATTAATTTCTTAAAAAAATAATTTATGCATTAATCAACATAAAAATACTCCTGAAGCAAAAAAAAAATGATGTTTAATGAATTAGTGAGACATTTAATTAATTCGGAGCACGTGTCCCGTACTCGCTTTTGCTATTTTCAAAACCTGATGTCTTTTTGTATTGCTTTTTAAAATTTCAATGTCAGCAAATCGTACACCTTTTGCATCGCCTGTCTTTTGCCACATGCTCTCTGAGTCGATGCGTACGTTTTCGGCCAGTTCGATACGCACCAAATTCTGGCGGCTAAAGTTCCGTCCCTGCTCCGTCTCCGAAGTAACAGAATTTACCCCCAAGGTTACAGTTTGTATTTTTTTTTTATAAAAAATTAACCGTCCATTAATTTAGATCCTTAAACATTGAGATTCAGATTTAGCCCCGTTTGTTTCCCGGAATTCACTTTCTGTGAAATCACTTTTCAAATTTTTCTATGTTTGTTTGCCTTTCGAAAAGTTGATCAACGGAAAACACTTTCCAGTCAAAGAAAAATTTGGCTTGGTTTTCAGGAAAGTGTTTTCCGGAAAATTTGGGCGGAAAACACTTTCCGGAAGTTGTGAAAAATTTAGAAATGTCATTATTTGCTGATTATATCAAATTTGATCCTCAAACTTTTGATTGCTATATATAATTTGTTTTGAATATTTATTTTTCAATTCCATCTCTTAAAATTTAATTTTTATATTAATTTTGGTACTTATTTTTATAATTGTTATTTGCTTTTTTCTTATCATTTTTTTATTGAAATTTTTTATCTATCAAATTTGGTCCTCATTTTTTTTATTGTTACTTTTTTTATTTGAAATAATTTATGAAATGTTAATTATTATTATTTTAATTTATTCACCTTTCATTTTTTTTAATTTTTTAGATTTGATCTCTATTATTTTGATTATTATTTATTTTATTTGAGATAATTTATGAAATTATATTTTTTTTTCAATTTCATTCTCATTCAACTTTTTAATTTGTAAGATTTGTTCCTCATTATTTTAATAAACTTGAAAAAAAATTAATTTATTAATAAATTATTTTCCAGTTCATTTTCCATAACACTGCCAAACATCGGAATTCACTTTCTAGGAATTTACTTTCCAGGAATTCACTTTCCCCGGAATTCACTTTCCAAAAAAAAACCACTTTACTGCAAACAAATGTGTCTAACATAATAGGTCATGTCATGTGCTGTACGATTATACGATGCCTTTGAAAAAAAATGGATTTTCTCTCCGATTACTTATTAACAGCGAAGCAACTCCCTTCATTTTTATTTTTTCTACATTTTCATCCCTTTGTTTTTCTTATTTGATTTCTTTACTCTGATTCTACGCAATAAAGTTTTTAGTTGTTGTAGAAAAAAAATATATAGTAAAAAAAAATAAGCAACTTGTTGTCTATCAAACAAACATATAGTGAACGACAAATCATCCACTCATGAAAAAAAAAATCTCAAGCGCTACTTGGGCTGGCAAGCCCAACCGGGTGGTTTAATAACTTCTCAAGTGTTCTTAGCTTCTTTTTTCTTTGATTTTTTTTAAATCTAATTTCATTCTTTAAAATTGAGTTTTTATTGTTTTTTTTTAATTTTATCTTTTCATATTTAGTCAATTTTGATTTGATGTTTATAACTTGTCTGAGTTTGCTTTCTATGAGGTTAAATCAATTTCAAATAAAAAATCCTAGAGTTTATTTTTGTTATCATAACATCAAATAAGAAAAAAAATTAAAAAAACAAAGTTATAAAAACAAAAACCTAGTGGAGTCAATGATTAGGGTAATAAGTTTGAGAGACTAAGACAACAATCTTGAGTCAATTGAATATGTTATCTCAATATTACTTCTTAAAAAAAATATCATCATGGAATTCTTTAAAATAAAATGATACTTCTAGAGCACCAAAAACTCAAAACTCGAGTTTTGTTTTTCAAAAAATGAACCCAAAAGCAACATGTTATTTACTATATATATAAAAATAAAGATAGATGATATGTTATTTGCTCATTGAAAGAAACTCAAGCATGTGGGTTTAAGATTCTAAACCTAAGGAGCGCTAAACTTTATATATATATATATATATATATACTTTTTTTATAATGAATCTCTTTTAATCATTTTATTAAAATGATATTTAAATGATTGTCTAATTATGTTATTTTATTAAAAGATTGAGTATTTTTTATGATAATGTTACTAGTTCATTGTAAATAATTATGTATTAGCTAAATTTGGAAAACTTATAAAATAATTTTGTCATTAATATTGAATTAGAATGAAATATATAATTATTTTATTATTCATTTTCATACATTATCTTTTACAAAATAAAATATATCATTCATATATTATTTTTCATAATCATATGTAAAATAATTCATTCATGTTTTTTTATAGAATAACTTAAATAGAGATTCTTAGTTATATATTTAATAAAATTATATATTTGTATACATGTGCTTGCTTAATTTTAGATGCTCAAAATTGTGTCTACGCACATGCATAGCAGACACCAACATGTGAATGATCCTTGTGTTGTGTTGGGTTGCCCATGAGGAGCCATCAAACCACTAAACACAACCTTTTAGAAAAACAAAATTAAAGGTTTTAGGTCCCTAATAGAATGGTGTGATGCATACTCTTACCATGCATGGGGTTTAACATTGATGACAATTCATTTTTCTTTTTTTCTCTCTCAACCATAGAATTTCATGTCAGCCACTTATAAAATTAGTTTAGCCCCTGAAATTTATTTCCTATTCATATTTGGTTTTTTTCATTTCGATTGCTTTTATTTTTATTTTGAACAAGTCCTGAAATTACAAATATTTTTTAATTTCACTCTCTTTTAATTTTTAATCTTTTAGATTTGATTCTCATTCTTTTTATTACTGTTTTTTGTATTAAGCTATAAAATTCTAATTTTTATATATAATTTCATCCTCCATGAGTTTCTTTTAAATTTGATCATTGTTTTTTTATTACAATCTTTCTTCTCTGACATATATTTTAAATTGATCTTTTTTCATGATTCCATCTTTCAAAATTAAATTGTTTGGAAATTAACCTTCTTCGTTTCATTTGATTCAAGGATTTCATGACTTGTAAGTTTTAAAAGTTAAATCCGGTTTATAAGGTTTATCCAAGTTTGGTTGCTTTTTTTTCCTTTTAAAAGCTAATGTATTTTTTTAGATATTTGTTTTATATTTTTTATTTTTTTTCTATAGGACTGGTCTTAGATTCATGACTAGAGTCACTAGTTTTAAAGGTTAACTCTTTGTTTTTGGGTTTTTTCCCTTAAATTGATATTTTAATTTCATCTTCAACATTTAAATGATTTGAAATTATTATTTCCACTATTTTGTTTACTGGGTCATCTTGATTTTGTGTCCATGATCACAAGGCTCACAAGCTAACTTGAGTTAACTAAGATTTTTTTGTTGTTGTTGTGGGTTTAATTATAGGTCATCAATTTTAAAGGTTAATGCAAATTGACTTTGTTTGTGACCTTTTTAAAAATTCATCATCATGAATATTTATTGTGTTTTCATTTATTAAAAATTGGTCTTTGTACTTTTCCTTTTTTTCTTATTGTGTTATCCTCATCAATACTCTTCTACAATTACATCATCATGAATATTTTTCCTATCAAATCTTATCTTTATATTTTCATTATTATATTTTTTCCTTTGCCAAGTTTCATAAATTGATGTTTTTTTCCTATAATTTCATCATTCAAAATTAAATTGATTGGAAATTAAATTTTTATTTGAATCGAGTTAAGAGATTTCATGATTTCTACGATCACATGGTTTACAAATTCAACCAAGTTGACTCATATATTTTTTGTTTTTTTTAAAATAAATTTCTTTTGTTTTTCTTTCAACATTATATTGTTTAATAATTGAGTTTCATAATATTTTTTAATTTGTTTTCAAAGGCTTTCACCCTAGTATCATGAACGAGTCATAGATTTTGCATCTTGATTTAGGTGGGCTCAAATTGAGTCTTTTCTTCTTTTTTAAATACACACACCCTTCAACATTTTATTTGCTAGTGATTGAGCCTCATCTTTTTTTTTATATATAGAATTATGATGTTCTCATTTGATTTATTAGAAATTGATATTCATTTTTTTAAATTTTTTTTCTATTAGATTATTTCAATTTTTATCTATTATTATAAAGTTTACAAGTTAACCTGATTTAAATAATTTATTTTTATTATTTAAATTTTATCTTTCATCATTGAATCACTTAATAATTCAAGTTAGTTAATAGAAAGTTATTTTTTTTGTTATTTATTTATTTTTATATATTATTTAAATTATCAATTAAATCAATAACTGCAATCTATTTTTTTTTCTTAGTATATTTTCTTACATCGAAAACAAAAAACCCGGCGAAAAGCGCGCTGCATATCTAGTTTGTAAACGAATCTTTCATGCTTGGTTGTCTAGTTATTTATAATTTTAGACAGCACGAAGCATGCCCATATTTGTCGGAGGTGCTTCTCTCTTGGCCGTGCTCGCCAATCGCGCCGTTTCGGCGCAGCTGCAGGTAAAATATCTCATTGCTATTGCTAGGTTCTGACATGAAATGGTTTATCTTTTAACCCTTAATCATATTGTTTTTGTTTATTATATATATATATATATATATATATATATATTAACTAAAATATAAAACGCGTCCCGGTTTTACTGTGCTTATCCACAGTAACGTATACTATTAATATATATTGTCGTTAACAATGAATGATATGATCTGGTAGCCGAGTTGGCTAAGGCGCGCTAAATTATTAGAAAGGGCGTGGGTTCGAATCCCACCCCAACCGTTTCTGATTTTGCATCCACAAACAATAAATACTATGAATATATATTTTCGTTAATGATTAATGAAAAGTTCAGGTAGCCAAGTTGGCAAATGTGCGCAAGATTATTAAAAAGGTCGCGTGTTTGAATCCCAATCTCGGCAGTTTCTGATTTTTCTTTAATATAATTTTTATTTTGCTTGGAAATGTGATTGATTTTTTAAAAACATATTTTTTGTTTAAAATATATTAAAATTATAAAATTAAATTAAATTATTTTTAACATCAGCAGATGAAATGAAAATGATCTAAAAACATTAAAAAAACCTGTATGTTTTCTGTCTGTATTTATTCATTGATGCTTTTAGATCATTATTTTTTCAATTCATTTTTTATCGGAGTTTTATTTTTATTTGGTTCCTTTCTGAAATTTTAATTTATGTTGGTGATAATTTTAAAGTTAATATTGCTCATTTTTTCCCTTTGTTCTTTTTTTGTGTTTTCTGTTATTTTATCTATTTTTCAGATCAGATAATTTTATGATTTTATTGTTTTATTGTTAAAATGTTTTGATTTTGATTTTTATTTTTTGGGGTAATTTAATTATTGTAGTTGTTTGGGCAGTAATGTTGATAATAATTTGAACTGTTATAGTAATGAAAATGATGATAATGTAGGGATGAATTTTCAATTTATGTTTTCATCTTTTGTGAATAGAAAATTAACTACTTATTTGTTATTTAATTATCGCAGGTCTTTTCACAATTTATATATTTTTTTTAAATGTGATTTAAATTGAATTATAAAATGAACTAATCTTAATACAATGAATTCAATAATTCAAATATCCGAATATTCTTGCTTTTTAATGACGATGATAATTTATGCTGGTTATTTCATTAAAATCTACTAAATAGATAAATTTATATCGATTTAAAATTCATATATTTTATAGAAAACTTGCACTTCATAAGAATTCTGCACAAATTTATTATTTTGACTAAATTTATATTATAACAAAAAAAAACACATAATTAATATTTTTTACATTAAAAAAATATGGTGCCGCCCGCGACGAGGCGCGGGAGCAGTGGCTAGTATATATATAATGGCAGTTCACTATCCAGGGCTGATTTGTTAACACTTGGATTGAAATTCGCCCTCAATCTATCTCTGTGGTAAGGGCTAACGCACAAGCTTTCCATGGTTACTTGGACTGCAAATTGGAGATTGTGCTTTTTATTTTTCAGGTAAATCATCAGGCGTGGAATGCAGGTTTATACGTTCCAACCTTCCTGATTTTGTAGTTTCCGAGCTATTATGTTCCTGCCTTTTCTGCTTACGTTACAACCATTGTGGTTGAAAAGATTTCGAGGTGGAATATGAGGCGCTTCCTCGTCAATTGTTTGTTATTCGTCAATCTTTCCAGGAGGAGTTGGGAAATAGGTAATGTGTTTGTGGCAAAGTTGTTAAATACGTTCCGGGCGCCGTTCCGGTTTTTTAATTGGAACAGAACGTTCCGGTTTCGGTATATTCCGGTGTGCCGTTCCGGTTTTGTACTGTTTATATTTAATTAATTATATATATGAAAAAAATAAAATATTAATTTAACAAGTATAATTTAAATTCAAGATAAATAAACTTTAAATTATACAATACAAATATAATCTTAAAATTAAAAACATCTCTAAAATTCCAAAATATTATGGAAATAAAATATTCTAAAATAAAAAAAAATATACATCATACATATTGTGTAATTTTTTCTCAAGGAATACATCACTAAACAATAAAAAATAAATTATTATTATTAATTACAAAGATAAATCAAATCACTTTTTAATCAGAATGTAGTGGTTGAAATTGTTACAGAGCAGATTCTTTCTCCTCTTTCTCCTCTCATCTGCAATAAGCCCGATTGCTTGCCTCTTTCTCCTCTCATCTGCTCTATCACTCCCAGCAAAAAGTTACAGAGCAGATTCTTTTTTTGAAAAAAGACAAGAGGCTTGAATTTAGCAGCCATGGCAATGCTCTCCACCTCACTTTCCGGTCCAAAATCTGCCACTTTGTATTGTGCACCTGAGTTCTCTGGTCTTCGCCGATTATGTCCAAACAACAACAACGTCAACAGCAACTCTCATTCCCAGTCTCCTCGCAGTGGCTTTATCCGGTCTGATAATCGGTGTGTTTCTCCTTTCACACTTAATCTGGTCGGTTGATAACATCTCTTCCTTATCAAACATTTGGGAAAGGAAAATAGGAAATTGATTTGGGAATTGCAGAACCGGGGATGGTTCTTTGTGTTTTATAAGGGTACATGAAATGGTGTCGTTTTAATTTTCAACGGCCGGAACGGAACGGCCGGAACGGAACCGAGACGTTCCGGCCGGAATTTGGCCGGAATTTGCGGAACGACCCGGAATTAAAACCGGCACAAAAACGACGCCGTTTTGTGCCGGTTTTATGCGTGGAACGGCATGTTCCGGCCATTCCGGCCGGAACGGAACAGCTTTCACAACCCAGGTTTGTGGCTATTTATCGTTGTTTTAGCTGCTCAACTTTAGGGCACGGGAATCTCTGTCAGGTGTTGCATACTCTGGTTGTCGTTGCTGCCAAGTTGGTGCAAGGATCACTTTGCCGGGCTGCTATAAAATCTGCATCTCGTAAGTAATTCCCATGATTTTTCAGCTTTCTTTGTTGATTTGAATCGTTTGCCATGTCATGATCTTAAAAAAGAAGAAGATGCTTTCTGAAAAAGGTAGTTATGAGAGATGATTGTTTGCTGATTCTGTTTGCAGAGAGCTATTTGGCCAACCTTTTCTCTCTACCCTGTGAGATCTGAGCTGCCATTTCAACTCTTGAACGCGCAGGTGAGCTAGCTCACTTGTTCCCAGTAAGTATTATTTGACTCTGTAAAAGTTTAGTCTTTTAACTTGTGTTGTAAAAAGATTAGACATGTAGAAGCACAAGAAAGTACGGGTAAGAAAATGAGTACATTGTAGGAAGCCAGAAGTTGCATCTCTAGAGAAATGTTAATGGAGAATTAGCAGAAGTAGATAATATATATATATATATATATATATATATAGAGAGAGAGAGAGAGAGAGAGGCTTAGTTGAGTTGAATTGAGCTAGTACATATTTCGAGGCTTAGCTGGTTACGAACTGTCATTTTATTTTGACTCATGCACAACTAGTTTTTCCCTCATGCTTTGTTGGACAGGATCATTTTCATGGTTTCAAAGACATTGTCTGAGAAATTCTTGAACCGTCATTTGTGCTTCAACTTACTGTATGATGGCACATAGTGTGATTAAATAGAAATGTAAACTAAAAGGTTAATTTATTTATATCGTGAATAATAATACCGTTCTGATTTGGATTGTAATTAAATAGAAGAATGGTAGTGTTCTTCATATTAAATAGAAGAATGTGTTGATGTTGCTAATGGGAAATTGACGGGCATTTAAGAACATGTTTCACAAAGCACCAAGCATCAAAAGCACACCATGTGGAGTGTCACATGGTTAAATTTTTCACCCTAAAATGAAGTCTTTTGCGGCAATTTAGTCCCGACTAGACTTAGCATTTCCTCCCATTTCACTCGTATTTTCCTACAACTATGTGTTTTGCTCACCTAAGGAGATTCTCACAATGATCTTTTTATAAGCTACCAAATTAACACAATTGATCTTCTCGTCAGCACATAGCAAATACAAGAAAACTCTCAACTTTTATTGATCTCGTGAACAAGGATTACACAAATGTGTGTACTATGCACGGATATTGCATGCTACACAACCAGGCTGTAACAACCCCAAATTTTTTTTCTTTCCTATTTGTTTATTTGTTAATCTTTACCCCTATAAAAAGGTAGATGAAGCATGAATTTTTTTTTTCTCTCGCCGAAATTTCTAACGAAATTTCGGCAGAGTCTCCCCTATTTGGAATTCTAAAGGTCTCCTCTACTTGTCTGCATAACTCTTCTGTCTATCTTGGGCTTCCTTCATTCTTTGCCTGATTACCCTTACTTTATCAGTTGTTATTTGTACCAGTTCAGGACCCAGGAGTTTCCTTTCTCCTACTTCATCCCAACATATCGGATTGCGACATTTTCTCCCATAAAGGGCTTCATATGGAGCCATTCCGATAGAAGCTTGGTAACTATTATTATACGTGAACTCTACCAACGGTAGCAAGTCTTCCCAGTTTCCCTCAAACTCTAACACACATGACCTTAAAAGGTCTTCAAGTGTTTGGATGGTTCTTTCAGATTGGCCATCTGTCTGGGGGTGGAATGCCGTGCTCAGATTCACCTCGGTTCCCAAAGCTCGTTGTAAGCACGGCCATAACCTTGAAGTAAATCTCGGGTCTCGATCTGACACCATTGATATGGGAACTCCATGCAGTCTAATCACTTCGTTCACGTATAATTTGGCCAACTTGTCTATGGGGTCTGTCATTTTGATGGGTAAGAACAAAACCGACTTTGTCAGTCGATCTACCACTACCCATATAGCATCATTGCCCTTTTTTCCCTTTGGCAATCCGGTTACAAAATCCATGGCTATATTTTCCCATTTCCATTCTGGAAATGGTAGTGGCTGTAATTCTCCTGCCGGCCTTTGATGTTCTATCTTCACCTGCTGACATATCCCACATCTTGACACATATTCTGCTATCTCCTTCATATTCGGCCACCAGTAATATTCCCTGAGATCTCTATACCTCTTGGTGCTCCCAGGATGGGTTGTAAACCGAGATTCATGAGCTTCCTTCAATATCTCATCTTTTAGGGTCTTATTCTCAGGCACATAAACCCGTTTTCCCATCACAACCAACTCTTCCGGCAACATTTGAAGGGACAACTCCTTGCCTTGCTTTATCTTTTCCTTAATTTTCTCTACACCTTCATCTACTAACTAAGCTTCTAGAACTTTACCTCGTAACACAGATTTGATCTTCATATGAGCTAGTAGTGACCCTTCAGGACCCATATTTAATTGAATTCCCATCCTTTTCAATTCCATCACATTTGCTTGTTCCGAAGTTTCTGTATCACCCATCACTGCTTTCCCTTTTCGACTTAATGCATCCGCCACTACATTGGCTTTGCCCGGATGGTAATCAATTATGCAATCATAGTCCTTTATCAATTCCACCCACCTCCTCTGTCGCATGTTCAATTCTTTTTGCGACATTAAAAAGGCTTTCCTCTCTATTTATAGACAACCATAAGTGAGTTACAAGGCAGAACAATCATCCCTCTTTTCAAGGATATAGTGGGGTATTTTCTCCCCCATGTTCTCCATGCACTTGGTGGCTCATATCCCAACAGTTGGGTAATTTCTCCTCCATGTTCCCATGATCTGAAAAGCAATCCCAACATGTCCCATGTCCAACCATATGTCTCCCATGATTTGAATTGTAATTGCCACCACTAGCCCATAATTTGCATGTCTAACTATCAGCCTCCAACTGCCAATTTCAGGCTTGCTGTCAACTTAGAAAGTCCATGATTCAAGCTCCAAGTTCGTGTCAAGTCAAGAACCCAATGACATGCATGAAACTTTGCACGCTGCTTGCTGAATTTGTTGTTGCTTATGCCAGGCTATTGATGTCCATCGCTGTTGAATTCTAGGCAGTGTGCATTTGTTGGTGTGTCTTGTGTCTAGTGCTCTAACAAACCACCCCCACCAGAAGAGTCTAACATCATTGTTGGAATAGAGATGAGATATTCCTGCATTTTATCCTTGAACTGCCATAAATTTGTATCCTTTTCCTATGAAACCTCCACATTTTTCTCCCGTTTCACTAAAAATTGTGTTCTTCGATTCTTCTTGTATTGTCCAAGTCCACGATAATCCATGATCTTGACAATTCCATTGTCAAATTGTTTATGGATCATAGTAGGAGCTCTTAGTGACTTGATTCGTCTTGGATCCTCTTTGGGCATTCCCTTGTATAGTGCGGGTCATCGCAAATAAAACAAGAAAATTTCGGTTTGATACCTTTACTTTTTGTAACGATCACCTTATCTTTGTCCTTATTTACGACAACCTTTGATGCACCCCCATGAAACTTCTTCTTTTACTCTTTGTTTTTCTCTTTGACTTAAAGGATGCCCTCTCTAGTATTTGATTTCAAATCAACCAGTTGTCCGCATCAACAATAGCGGAGCATAGATCCTTTATTTTCTGATCGTCTTAGTTCTGCTTGCACCTGAGGTTGAAGTCCAAACATGAAATTGAATAATTTGTCCTCTTCAGCAATATTATCGATATCAAGAATTAAGAAGCTGAAAACTTTATCATACTCATGCACTAATCTGTTGTGTTTGAGCCTTTTCAATTCTTCCTGTGCAATCCATGATGTGCTCAGCATGAATTGCTCTTTCAACTCTTGCTTCAGACAATCCCATGTCTTAATTTGGAACGTCTAGCATTCAAATCTTCTTTGATTCTTATTCTCCACCAAAGTTTAGCATCTCCCATGAGATACATCACGTTGAGATCCCCTTGTTCAGCCACACTGATCTTTGCAACACTACAGTATTGCTCCATGTCTCACAAGAAATTTTTGAGTTCTTTGGAACTTCTTGTTCCACCAAAAGGTTTTGGTTCGGGCACTTTAGGCTTCAAAATACTTACCCCATTTGGAGTGTTTGTTATTGCCTTTTTTAGAATGACAATAGTCTCTTCGGCAACTTTTGTAGCATCCTTCAATCACTCAATTATAGAGCGTTCTTCACATTCTTTGACTTGCCCAATCAAGGTCTCGAGACACATCAATCATTCTTAAATCGATTCCATGAGTTTGGACTGTACAATATTAGAATCAACCACACTCTGATACCAATTGTCACTGGGTTAAATTTTTCACCCCAAATTCAGCTCTATACGGCAGTCTAGTCCCGACTAGACTAAGCTTTTCCTCCTATTTCACTTGTGTTTGCCTACGACTATATGTTTCACTCACTCAATAAGGTTCCCACAATAATTTTTTTGTAATCTATCTAATTAACGCAAGTGATCTTCTCGTCAACGTAGAGCAAATACAGGAAAACTCTCAACCTTTATTGACCTCGTAAACAAAAAATCACATAAATGTGTGTTATGGACAAATATTGCATGCTACACAACCAAGTCTTTCCTCTCTATTTATAGACAACCATAAGTGAGTTACAAGGCAGAATAATCATCCCTATTTTCTAGGTAATAGTGGAGCATTTTCTCCCCCATGTCCTCCATGCACTTAGTGGCCCATGTTTCATCAACTGTTTGGAAGTTTCTCCTCCATGTTCCCATGGTCTAAAGATCAATCCCAACCATGGGCCATGTCTAGCCACCTGTTCCCCATGACCTGGAACTATATAATTGTCACCATTAACCCACAATCTGCACATCTAAGTGCCTGTTTGGGAGTGCGATTGCGGTAGCTTTTCAAAGTGCTTATCGTGCCGAAATACATCAAAATGATGTTTTTTTATTTTTTAAAAATCATTTTTGAAATCAGCACATCAAAATGATCTAAAAATACCAAACCGCCGGTCTTTAAAATGTAAAAAAAAAAATTCAAATTTCGGTCAAAAACAGTTGCAATCGCAATGCCAAACGGGGCCTAATTGTCAGCCCCCAACCGTCAATTTCGGTTGTGCTTGCTGTCAACTTAGAAAGTCCATGATCCAAATCTCATGTTCGTGCCAAGTCAAGAACTTAATGACTTGCACGAAACTGTGCACGCTACCTGCTGAATTCATTGCCTTTGACAGATTACCACTGTCAATCACTGCCAAATTCTACGCAACATGCATTTGTTGGCGCATCCCGCGCCTAGTGCTCTAACATGGAGCCTAAAGATGGATGCTGAAACCTATAGTTTCATCTATTTTTATTCTTTATGCATTACAATTTTAAAATCTGTGAATCCATTTACAAGCTCTCAAATGTCTTGCAGGCTCTTGTGAACTAAGAGGATACAAATTCTTATCGAACCAAATCAAAGAGTGGCGAAACAATGATGGAATGAGAACGGATATGCAGCACAACATTTTGAACCCAGTCCATGCCAAAGGTGAACACACTTTCCAAAAGATGCTACACACCTTGACTTCTGAGTTCTGATAGCACAAGCAAAAAGCACCAAGATTTGTAAAATTATAGAAAATGCTAAAAGGCGTACCATATTTATTGTGGATACACAGTTTATTTTTTAAAATTATTATTAATTATATATATATATATATTATGTATTAATAATTAAAGATACGCAGACCTATATTTTTACTTATTATAGAGGGAAAAAAACAATAATCACTTAAATACCTTTTCAAATTTACAACCGTGTAATTTCTATTTTTATTGTAACATTTGGTGAAGACACCAGAAAACAAAACTTAAAACTAAAAAAAAATAACGAATGCTGCTGCTGCCTGTGTGATTGCTCTGCTGCTATACACGGGTGACTAGCTTTAAGTTCGTCACGCGAGGGACCTCTCCCAGGGAAGGAGCCCCGACGTCGGATCCACAAAATTGGCCATAACAAAATGCTTGAGGCCGGTGTCCCAAACCTCGCAGAACCGAAGCCGCCAATCGGGAGGTTCAATGGCCTCCGTCCCTAAACCCGGCGCTCTATCCCTTGATCCCGTATTCTGGTCCTCTTTCCAGTCAGTGACATAAGTCGAAACTCTTCTAAAGAACTTGGCTTGAAAGGAATCCCACACTTGGTATTTGTAGTGGTTCACTACAACCTTGCTTTCTCGCAAGTTGAGGTATTTATATCCATCCCGTAGTTTAAAATGATGCACCGCATTGAGAAGAGTTGCATGAAGGAGCTCTGGCCGCACAACAGATTTGTGTCTCTCCGGAGCCTCAAGCCGGCAAGTATAGCTTACAGTTACACCCTGAGACAGAGGTGATGTCAATCCAGATGGCCCGTAGCTGTGGCAAACCGTTCTTAGCTCTCCAATTCTCGGTGAATCCGAGTATTTCATGACGAGGGCTCGCAGTGAATTTGGTCCGGCTGTATATCGTCCCCGTCGAAGTGGGAAGTAGAAAAACTCATCAACATCAAAGAATCCAACCCACCTGCATTCATGTTTTGCTCTCAGAGCACAGTGCGAAAAGCCTGCCTCTTGTGCTTTCACCCATGGCCAAGCATGCCTGGTGATATTGTACTTGTGCGAATTAAGCTCATCAATAACTTCCTGAGCCCCATCATCGCTATTGTTGTCATATATGAACCATCGCTCGATTCCAAGCCAGGCGTGATAGATAATCCATTCCCGAAGGAAAGAGGCTTGGTTCCATAGCATGGTGCAAGCACAAAGCTCGTACTTCCCAGTGCTACTCTTGAGCTCATGGGAGTTGATAATTTGAACGTTGGCGACCGAAGGCAGAGGAGCATCCCCTGCACCTTCAACCTTGTAATCAACATGGCTAACACTAACTCGAATGTCCTTAGCCTTGTCTAGATTGTTCAGAATTCTAGGAGGCAGCAAACACCGAACAACTTCTTGAGCTGCTGCAATTGCTCGAGTTTTGAACACAAATGATCCTTGATCAAAATTAGTCAGACTGAAGTGGCACCTGAGTTTCCTAGCATCGCCTTCTCTATGCGGCCGAAGATTCAATCCCTTAGCAAACACAACCACATTACTAGTGTGACCATTCGAGTCCAAAACTGCCTCATAAACCACCTTGTCCCAGGAGGGAACCACACTCTGATTAAGCCGCAGCAACCATTCGCGTCTTTCTACCACAACATCGCCACTCCGCCCTCGCCCTCGCCCTCGCAAATTAACTGAAGCAGAGAAATTAAGAGGCGGAAGGTGGCACCTCACAATGGACTTAGACTGGTGATGATATTCATCAACAGATATAACGGGCTTTAACACAACTCGTTCAAGCATATTGTCGTGGTAAACACAGTCTAAATTATCTGTTGGCGGAGTTAATTTATGGGACACAATTAACACTAAGTGGTCAGGCAACAACACCCTGCCTTCTACCACTAAATTTTGATACTGGGATATGCCGGTACCACCACCACCGGTTAGAAAAGCAGGCAAGAGGGACATAGTGGAAGTCCTCAGAACTGGACGAAACGACCCGTCCCTACGGATAGGTAAACGATCCGACGAAATGAACAAGATAAATACTAAGAAAGATAAGCATAGAGTTACAGACCTTACTACTAACAACTTGGCACATGCTGGTCTATATATTCTTCCATGCTGCTTTCTCTTCCGCCGTTGCTCAGAATCCATTTTTTCTCAAACCCAAAATAAAAGAGAGGGACTTTTGGATCTTGAACGAATGAGTGACAGGAAAAAGGCCTTGAATTTGTTGCAGATCTGGAGAAGCTGGCGGTGAGATTTGGCGTTGTGGTTTATATGTGTCGGCCGGAAAAGGGAAGAGAAAGGGAAGCCACGCAGCTATGCTTTGACTGGAAGAAGGAGAATAATATACAATATTATACACTACTGGCCTAATTATTTTTTGACTCGTACAGGAGAGTAGGAAGAGGAAGAAGGAGGCGAGGAAGGAATTTTTTTATTGATATTTTACGCTCATTTTAGCAAGTGAAATTGAGCCACATGTCTTGTTTTAATTTGATGATTGCTAATTGATATTTTAATAATAAATTGATTAATGAATGATAGAGAGAAAATAAAAGGATATTAAAGAGAGAGAAATAGGAAGGAGAACTTAAAAGGGAAAAAAGAAAAAAAGGAGAGAGAGATGTAATTTTCTTGCTTATGTTTTTCTCATGTCATAAAATTTTTCAATAACAATAATAATTTCTTGTTTGAGTTAATATATTTTAATGTAATAATAAAGAGCTTGTGATTTGCACAGGAGTTCTCGAGTTTGAGTTATGGTGTGCATTCTTTATAAGAGCTTAACACAACCGAGATTTTACTCACTTACATAAATCCATAAAATAGGTGGGGTTTTCTCATATAAAAAAATATAAAATATGTTTTTAAGATTATTTTGAAAATAACTCAAAAAAATAAAAATAACATTTTAACTAAGATCACAATTTTGCTTTGTCCTCTTGATTTTGGATGGTGAAGTGACATCAAGCTAACGGTATCTCTCCTCTATTTATTTGATCCACTTGGTAGGTGTTTGTCTTTGGTTTTTGGCATCTAGTAATCGATTAATTAATTAGCCATTAATGAATGCATCTTATCCCATAAGGCTCTGTAATAATCATTTCCTATATATATATATATATATATAGTTCTTACTAATGCTCTTCACGTTATTTATTTGCG
Organism: Salix arbutifolia; assembly: GCA_025169955.1. Lineage (NCBI taxonomy): Eukaryota > Viridiplantae > Streptophyta > Magnoliopsida > Malpighiales > Salicaceae > Salix > Salix arbutifolia. Next base: position 2,051,275 of record CM045911.1, read on the forward strand.
TCACATTTAAAAAAAAAATCCTAAATCATGTTTAAAATTTATTGTAGTTATACTCCTAATTTACTGTAGATTACTATAGTATAATTATTTTTATGCTCTTGGTTCATAAAAAATATTTTTTTTATTTTGAGGGTATTGTAGTCTTTTCCTCTTCCACATTTAATCCATAAATAATTGTTTAGGGTGTTTGTGTCTTTTCTAATTTTTGTAACGGTTAAAATACAAGTTTGCTCTTGAAATCAGAAGAAGAAAAAAATTGTCGAACAAGGATATTTTAGGTATTTCATAGTTTAATTAACGGTTAAATAATAAATTTATCGTTGAAAAAAACAAAACATAAGAATTGTTGGCAGAGATATTTTAAGTGATTCCCATTTTATAAACAGTTAAAGCACCAATATATCCTTGGAAAAGACAAAAACAAAGTGTTAACATTGGGGTAGTTTGGTATTTGCATATGGATTATTTCGTTATTGGGACAACTTCAGGGGGTATTTTTCTATTTTAATATTTTTTAATCCAAAAAGTTGTTGCATGTGTACCATACGCGCCATCAATTCTGAGCCGTCTGCGCCATACAAGCAACGCATGGAGCTTCATGCGGTGAGTAAAAATGATCAACTGTTGTCTCATTGGATACACAACCTATGTCCTCTACCATATGATGTGGAGCGTGTTGTCATATGGTGGTTAGAGTGTTGCCGGTGATCAATGGTATTATCTCTCTCTCTCTCTCTCTCTCCCCTAATATCTAATATATATACATGTTCTTTTTTTGTATGGTTTGTACACTTCATTCCTTAGTCTTTTTTATTTTTTCCTAACTCCTTGTATAAAAATTTTGATTTGTTTTAATTTCATCTTTCAATTGAATTTGTTATTTTTTTTTTATTCTTTTTATAGTTTTATTCCTAGGTTATAGCATTGTAAAAAATCTTCGGACTATTAAAAAAAATATGATTTTGCCCGCGACAAAGCACAAAGAAATTGACTTAGTATATGTTATAACTAGATCATCTATCAAGTTGCATTGATAATCAAATAATTTTCTTTTAATATATTTTTTTGCCTTATAATTTTTATTTTTCCAATAATTTTCATCTCATGAATATTTTTTAGAAAAAGAATACACACACGCCACGAAAGATACCTAATTTTACGAGAAAAATCCCCTCCACCATGGCCCACATGTACCGTCCATGATAGACTGACTGGAGGAAGCTGTTTTCTTTACAAATTTTTTTATTATTATAAAAGATTTAGAAAACACGTTTTCTTGTTCGAAAAGTAGAAAATTCCCCACAAGGTGAAAACACAAATAATATCTAGGGTTTTTTTAATACTGAAAATAATTTCAAGGTGTGCTGACACTGCAATTCTCCCGAAGTTAACATCGAATGGACCGAAGTGCTCAAATAAATTCCGTAGAAACTTGCAAGAAAAACTACAATTTCGGTATAAAATACGTGATCTAATTGTTTCTTCATCAACCATTCAAGTCTAGTTAACGAGAGAGATTTGCTTCAACTCCATGAATATGCTGCAACGATCCTTAGAACGAGTTGAGCTATTCTAATTGCTTTAAGGATGTTTGAGAATACGTATGAAAAATACTTTTAAAAAATGATTTTTTTTTATTTCTCTACTTATTTTAAATTAAAAAAATTTAGTGTTTTTAAATATTTTGATGTGTTGATGTCAAAAAAAAATTTAAAAAAAAAAATCACTTTCGAAAACAACCTCAATCACACTCTCAAACAGCCAGATCCAAAGCCTATACACAAGCTAAAATAGAACTGCATGGAATATATAAGCAAGCAGAGGATTCGTAGCAGTACCACGCAACTGTTTAATCTTGCATGACTTGTTCAATGAGATATATACATCATGGTTTTAGGAACATGGAGGATTATCCCCACAAAAATATTATTTATTCACCATACAAAGCAGCCATAGTGTGTGAAGAAATGTAATCTCTGTACTGATATAACTTCTCTAGATCAGCAAATGATGCAACTCATGTTAAATAAGAATCATATGCAGACTAGATTGCTCAGGTGGTGTGTTTCAAAAGAAAACTCTCTAAATGGAGAAATTTGGATACTTTCTCCCAAAGTCGATAGTATAATCAGTGAGAAGGCGGCAGAATTCCAGGATTTTCCCATTTATGCACCTGCGACCAGCTTGATCTGAGATTTAGCTTTTTCTTCCTGTACGTCAGCTTCAGGTTTTTATATATGGCACTTGTCCTCTGCTGGATCGCTGTTGAAAATTATTCAAAATGAAAGTTGGTTTGGAAAGCATAAGGTATAAACCTGATGACACAAATGCAGATAACGAGAAAGTTGATTTGGAAAGAATAAGGTATTAACCCTAGCAACTTCTTGCTCTAACAAGATTGTATCCAGAAAACATATTTGTCAGCTCCTGCTTTGAAATGAATGAACTAGACCATAGGTAAAATTCTAATAATTGTTAACTTTAGTTATATCAATCCCTCAAATAAATGCTATGAGGACCTCAGTAAGGATCCATAAAATTTAGATACTAATTATTTTGTGCACAGGAATGATGCATATTGCGGTGACAAGACATGGAATTGGAATGAGTTCGCAAAAAACTTGGCTTTAAACAAAATTTTAACCAGTTCTTTTATTCAAATAAACTAAACTGGACCACTAAGTCCAATACATCATCACCAATGAAATAGCAACTATTTCATTGGATATAAACAATACATTCGAGTTAAATTTCAGCTCTACGCTGGTTGTAAAAAATAAATGATGAATATTCAAGATATTGCCAACACGAAACCATGCTAATTTCAAGAACATGCAATAATGATAGTATGAAGAAATAGTATCAATGAAAGCATCGATTGAATGATGAATTTTGGCTAGAATTGAGAAATATTTAGGTGGAAAATCAATATGAAATGGGAAAGCATATGGTGCCATTCAAAAGAACTACTAGGAATCACTTGCAGCATTTCAGATATTTACTAACATAAATATTTTGCAGTTTGTAGTTCATTGCCATCACAACACTTTGTCATGACACCACCATGGAGGATTTTTTGATTGATTTTCAAAGTGATAAAAGAAGGAAAAAAAACAGCATCAACCATCAACTTCTAAAGAAAAAAATTGAATAGTAAATTAATCACCTGTTGCTTAGTTTCATCTCGACTTGTGTTATTTGCCATTTGACTTGTATAGAATCCAGAATTCCGCCTGTTTATGCAGGAAAAATCGGCAGATGTGTTCGCAACAAATCCACCCCTATTCTGATGCTGGCTTCTTTGGCTTCCTGGGTTGCATGTTTCAATGCTGGCATTCTTAACAGGAACATTGCAAGCATACCGATATTCTGTTCTCCAAAACTTCGGACTCAAGAATTGTGCACCAGGAAGATTGCAACATGTGCTGCTCTCTGCATAGTAAGTTTTAGGAATTCTTCCACTTGATACTGCCAAATCATGTGAAATTTCATTAACTGCCATCTCCAGGCCTTGAACACGTGTCTCGAGAGAGTTTATACCAACCTGGGACCTCCCGATGTATCCCTAAATTCAAGAAAGGATGGGATGATTGAAGTCAGCTTTTACTTTTCAACATTTGAGCACCACAGTATTTTCCACCGAAGTGATTGCCAAGAAAGCATTAGGAAACCATAGAGCACGCAATAATTGGGTGTTCAAGGCAGGATTTCATAAGATAGTAGATGGATGGTGGGATGTTGACGCATGGAAAAGGGTTTAATCTATTGAGTGGGGTTGCAAAGGTGACCATTAATTGAAGAAATCATCACAAAAATATTTGAGAAAACATGCTTTATCTCATCTAGAAAATGGTCCCAATAGAGCAGTAAAGTACCGAGAAAGCAACAATATGCTGTAGACAAACTGAGGAAATGAAAGCCTTTCTACACAATTGGCATGAATGACTTGTTAGTTATGGATAAGAGAGGGAAGACACGGAAGGAGAGATCAAAATTCAAATATTTTTTGCACCTGGAGAAGGTCTAAAAGACTGGACTGCTGGTGTTCAATCTGAATAAGCTGTTCGCGGATCAAAGACAGATCCTCATAAGAATCTTCAGTAGAACTGCTCACTTCAACATCTTTGCTGTAACAGCTTTCATCCTCCTGAAATGGAACCACGCGTGACCCAGATTTCAAACCACCGAACTTGTTCCATTTATCATCTCGGATGCTACTGAAGAGGACGCATTTTGGCATAGAATTTGTTCCATCCTCTTTCTGCCCTGATCCCAAAACTTCAGAACCATGCTTTGTACCATCACCACTAACTTTTCCTTGTGGTGTAGCAATTTCAATTTTCCAACCAGAGTTTCTGTCATGGCCCAGCTTATGTAACACTCCTGTCTTTGAATTGTGGTCATTGCTCCTTGCGGGGCTTTGTTTTTTGGCAGCTGTCACAGATGAAGCATCAGAGGGAGGGGACCTGATTGCAGGGACTGTTTTCTTAGATAAGGGAGTTCTGAAACCAACGTCTTTAGAATTTTTGGAGGCAGTGGAGATGCATACACCAATATTATTATCTGGTCCCATGGCAAAATCCAAAAAAAACATAAATTGATGGTTTGAAAACTTCCAAATTTTGATTATCTTCACTACGAAGACTAGTAATAGTAAACTAACTTCAACTTTATGCCATGCTTACCAGGTCGTTGAACCCTTCTGAAATCATAAATCATAATAAATAAGATTTGTAAAGAGAGAAAACAAGATGATGATGATACCCGTAGAAGAGCATGTAGATTGAGATGGAACTGAAATTTCCTGAGAAATGCCTGGTACCTCCTTCCACAACTCCAATGTACGATTCATAGTCTCCCTGACCACCTTCACCTTTATATATATATATATATATACACACACGCACCCACACATAAACCATATCAGTATGAAATTGGCAACTTTCAGAATCAAACACTAATTGATCTATTGCCAGCAATTTAATTTATTTTCTTACGATTCAAATTGCAATCTCTTCAGATTAAAAAAAAAGAGAAACTTATAATCTGTACACATTTTCTCAGCGACCAAGCAAGTCCAAGAAAATAAAAACAGGGAATATTAATTTCACTCCATACCTTATCAAACCTCCTGGTCTCTAGAGAAGTCAAACAGGTATCTTTATGTTCCTTCGCCAAAATCTTCTCCATTGATGCCACCTTCCCTAAGGCCTCGGCAGCGGCTTTTCTGGCGGCCCAGTCTTCACTACATAAAAACTCAACCAAACACGGCACTAACCAATCCAAAATTCCCTTACTTGACGCCCCACCAACGCCAACAATACTCGAAATCACACTCAACAATGCCGGCTTAGCTTTAAACCCCTCTCCCTTAACAAGTTTTCCAAGCCTCGGCAACACCTTCCTCAACTGCTCTACCTCTGGCTCTGGCGCTGCCTCAATGGCCGCCGCCAAACACAAGGCTGCCCCGATCTGAGCGTTAAGATCCTGGTCAATAGTCAGCAAGTCAATGAGGGGCTTGGAGAGAGTTGAGAAGGGGGGTTCCGTGATCTGAGAAGACATGGAGAAGGTGGCTTCGACGCAGGCAGAGCGGACGGCAGAGTCGGGGTCGCGGAGGCGGCGAGTGATGGTGGATATCATTTTGGAGAGGTGGGGTGAGAGGGAGTTGCCATGGGAGCGAGAAAGGAGAGTTAAAAGAGAGACGCATTGTTTTCGGACAGGAGATTTAGAGGAGGAATCAGTGTTGTGAATGCAGTTTAGGAAATGTGAGAAGGAGTCGTGAGTTGATAAGTTCTTAGCTATAGACTCGAGCTCTGTGGTGGCAACGGAGACAGTATCACGGTCAGATAGCTTGTTGAGACAGATTATGACACGGTGCTTGAGATCACAGGCAGCCGGTGGTTTTTGGAGAGGAGACATTTTTGTTTGGTTGTTAATTTTCTAGTTCCGATGTTTATTTTGGCCGTGGCCGTGGCGGGTGGTGAGTAGGTGGTCGTGGTGCAACCGTGCAAGTTAGTTGATGCTAATTTTCAGGCATGTGAGAGACTCTTGAGTGCAATGTTTGTAAATGAATGCGTCGATATTCATATTTAAAATGCTTCCCTTTCCAACATTGAATTGCAATTTATTTTTCACTCCTCTTACTTTTACTTCTTAAGCACATTGGTCTCAATGTTTTCTTTAGTAAATAATATACGCTATATTTATCACTGTGTTTTAAAAATATTTTTGAAAAATAATAAAAATAAAAATTAATTTTAATTAATTTTTCAGTATTTTAAGATCATTTTCATGTTAATATCAAAAATAATTTTTAAAAAATAAAAAAATATATCATTTTAATATATTTCTAAACGAAAATATTTTCAAAAGCAACTGTAACCATGTTCCAAACAATCACATAATATATAGATATATTCAAAAAATATTATTTTGATATAACAACCCATTAAAGTTGATAAATAAGAGAGAGAGAAAACTAAAATCAAGATTATTGAGTTTGAGCTTTTTCCAGGGAGTGTTTGGAAATGCGTTTGGAAAAAAAATAATTTTTTATTTTATTTTTTGCTTAAAATTAACAAAAATAATATATTTAGATTATTTTAATGTGCTGATGTCAAAAATAATTTTTAAAAAATAAAAAATTATTAATATTTTAATATATTTTTTATAAAAAAACAATTTAAAAACAAATAAGCATTAATAGAAAATTACTACACTATCAAATAAGCATTAATAGTCTTGTTGTAGACGGTCGAAGGGGAGATCTTATTATATTATATACTTTTTTGAAAAATAAAAGTAAAGAAAATTTTTCTACGAAAAAAAAGAGAGAGGGGGGTGGTGGAATTTTGTCGAGTAAAAACTGTGTACCCGTAGAATTTGACTGCAGGTGGAAAGTAATTTAAAAAAAGCAATGATAAGGATTCCTTAATTTTCAAGGTCTAAGCCCACATGGGCTAAGCACATGGGAGGTCGGTCGGGAGGTCTTCCGACCTGCAGGCTCAGAGTTGAGACACACACAAACAAACAAAACATGTCTTGTCCGCACCACGCTGCAGCTTTGCTTCATCAATTCCCTCTCACTTGTTTTGGTGACAACTTGTTCGAACTTCTTCACCCTATCAGTATCTCTCTCTCTCTAGAAACTATCAATATAGATAGAGGCCATATACAGTTATCCCACATCGAAGAATTAAGAATTAATTCATGTAAATGGCTGTAAAAAATAAATGTTAGTCATGAAGTGTAGTATAATTATCTCATATTAAAAAGTTAAGAGAAATCATTCATGTGAATGTAATCTAAAAAAAAAATATGAGGTTAAATATTCATAAATTAATTTTATATTTTTAGGTTTATTAAAAAAATAAAAATGTAAAAAAAAAGTTTGGTTTTCCTCATTACATTGGGTCACTCGAGTTTTTAGGTTGACCCGATGAGTTACCCGGGTTTGACCATGTCAATTGCACCTTCATTTTTTTATGGTTTAAGACCTGGCTAAATCTCCAAGTCACCCAAATCAACCCACTGGTTGATTTTTATAACTATGGTTTTAATAAGCTCTTGTAATTACAACGAGAGTTCATAAATGTTGAGAGTGCTTCGCAAATGATTAAACTTGGGATTAGAAAATGTTCTGGTGAGGGTATTTGTAAGTTGATCATGTGATGAGATGAACTTAATATGAAAAGCATTAAAAATTACTAGATCACATATAAGGTGAAAATCAATATCAATGTGTTTTGTTTGTGTATGAAACATTAGGCTAATAGTTAGGTAGGTAGTGTTGATGTTGTTACACCATCGGGTAGGGAAAAAACCAAGTTTTCATAATAGAGATCATATCAATAAAAGCTCTATAGTCAGGTTAGCAACAACATAATATTCAGATTCAATGTTGCTATAAGAAATATTAGGCTACTTACAACAGCTTCAAGAAATGAGATTTGATCAAAGAAAGATGCAATAACCATTAATAGACAATTTATCATTAGTAAAACTAGCCTAGTCTACATCATCAAAGGCTTTTAGTTGAGAGATGTTGTTGCGAATGAGAAGTAAACCATAATACATTGTGTTTTTAAGATAGCATAAAATTCATTTAACATCACTCCAATGGTTAGTGGTGGGAGAATACATGAATTGAAAAATTTTGCTAAAAATATTAGGACAAGTGAATGGTAGATATTGAAGTAAGCCAATGGTATTACAAAACAATGTATAATCCAAAAATAGAGCACTTGTGAATTGAGATAGCTTTATGGTGAAGGGAATTAACAATGGTTTGACATCATACTTATTGGTCTTGTGAAGAAGATCTTTAATGTAGAGTTGTTGACTTAGATACAAGCCATGAGAGTTAAGAGAGACTTTAATGTCCAATAAGAATCTTAATTGGCTAAGACTTTGAGTGCAAATGTAAAGTAAAATTAAGTAATAATACATACATATATACATACATACATTTAGGATCCATGACAAAAATGTTATCCACGGAGTATGTAAAATGAATAAAGATGAGTAATTCTTAAAGTTGACAAAACCAAGAGAGTGAGATTTGGAACTTAAATGAGAAAACCATGCTCACGAAGCTTATACGAGACTATATAAAGCTTTCTTGAAATGAAAAATATTATCAGGAAAGTATGGACATGAGAATTTAATTGGTTAAAACATGTAAACATCTTCATTGAGATCATATGTAGGAACATGTTAAGTTTTAATACTGAACTACATTAGATAGAGTAACTTGAATATTAACTAGTTTGATCACTGAACTAAAAAGTTTCACTATAATCAATTCCTTGTTATTGGTGAAAACTTTTTGCGATAACGTGAACTTTGTAATGTTTAATGGTACCATCAACTTGTTACTTAATATAAAAAAAAACCTCATTCATAGCCAATAATATTATGTGTGATTGTTGAAGAACTAAAATCCAAACTCTATTCTTTGTAAGTTGAGAATATATCAGTCATGACGTTACAACATTCAGGAAACTTTGAAGCACAAGTGAAATTGAGGGCTTAGTGAGGGGAAGTATGGTAGCATAAAAAAAATACAATTGCCTGAAGCAACCATATCAAGAAAAAATTACTTTGGCTTAAAGATGTTTTTGTGTGACCTAGTTGTCATATGATAAGTATTGAAAAAAGCAATCGATATATGACTTATTGATACTACTATTGAATTAGACGAGGTTGAACAAGGTTGTTATGATTCATTTGAGATGTTTGTCTAGATGATTGTTGTAATAGGATTGATGTTTCTAGAAAATAAATAATCACGAGAAGTTGTTGAATCATATACCTATGAAATAAAATAGTTATTTAATGGTAAAAGATGAGAGACATGATAGAGTGAGCTTAGGTGGGAACTAGATTTTTTACATGAGGTATTGTGGTGAAGTACAATTGATATTAAAAAAAAAACATGACAAGAGAAAAGGATACAATTAGGACATTTGTATCCTTTATGGTGTGAACTATATCCTAGGAATGTATAGAGAGAGGAGGAAAAAATTAAGTTTATGGCATTGACATGGCTAATATACATACTCAAATGTTTTCAAAAAGGGGTAGACATGGGTGCAATGATACAAGAATTACGAAGCATAAATGTGGGATAGTAATAGAGAGGGAATATGATCAATAAAATAAGTGGTAGTAAGAAGATTAACATCCTAAATGTTTACATCCCAATACCATTTTGTTGGTGAGTATGGGGAAATTTTTTTGATATGAAAAGTAATTTCATGATAGATAAGTGTGAAAACGGTGATATTCATTATCATAATCATTGAAGAGTCTTTATTTTGTTAGAAACAACTTTACCTCATTTTTTTTTCTTTTTTCCATGTGAAAACCAATAATAATAATAATCAATCATTTAAAAAATAAGGAGTAGAAAATCGGAAATTGGGCCTATTTTCATTTTAACTTTCATCATTATTAGTAGTAAATCAAATTAATGCATTTTATTGTTACTTTAATTTAGTTACAAGCTGGCTAGCTAACTCATTCAATGGCATTGCTTTTCAAATAAATCGCGTAGGTTAAAAAAAAAAGGAAGGTTAGTGATATATCCTTATAATAAACACATGTCTTCTCAATTATACAATTATATATATATATATATATATATATATATATAATCTTTAATTATCCATGCACATTCTCAAATATGACGACCATCCATCAGTTTTTTTTATCAAAATTAAAAATGACATATATTCCATATAATTATCAATTAACTTAAATGACTTTTTGAAAGTATATATAAAGAAACATACAAATGCTTTATAAGAAATGATTTATTTATACAATAATAATATTGAATTCATGCATGCGTCTACTCTAGACTTTTGATCGACGTTGAGCACAAGACGCGATCCATTTTGTCCAATAAGATCCTCGTAGCTAAGCCAATAATAACTTTTTATTATTCCTCTTACTGATTATTATGAAAGATTCAATGGTATATATATACCGAAAGCTCATTATCAGATAGATTTAGTGATTGTTTAACAGTGCAGCTGAGAGATTGTTTTTAAAAATATTTTTATTAAAATAATATTTTTAGTTTTTAAAATTAATTTTTGACAAATAAAAATAATTTAAATTTCTTTTAAAAAATTAAAAAAATAAAATATAACGATCTCACATTCTTTTAAAATGTGACATGCAGGCAAGCAAGATGATAATAGGGTAGGTTTAGATGGGACCCGCCATTTGTAAAACAGGAGGCAACACCCAATCGATCCATGTTTTATATGATGGAATAATGCCATGGACACAATTAAGGAATCCGAGCTTTTCCAATGATGGAAAGTTGATGGAGTAGGTGCGAAATTATTAAAAAAAAGAGAAGGCAACATGGTAGTTTCGAGCATGAAAAGAGCATCACTACTTCAATGCAATAATGTTTAGTTTCCCTAATTTGAAGGGAGGATGGTGACACAAAATGGGCTTAAGATTCCTTTTTGTTTCGGATATAAACATATCAAAATTATTTTATTTAAAAATTTAAATTATTAAATTAGATTTTAGTATATAATTTATATAATTTTTTAATTTATATTTTCAATGAAAAAATTTTGGACTTGAAACTTGCACACAAGTATATACTATTTTATATTTATTTTTTATCAAATAAAATAAGGTTTGTGAGATTCGAACCATCAGGTGAGATTTCATGATATAATTTATATTATTTTTAACATATATTTTTAAATAAAAGAATTTTGAACTTGAAACATGAACACATATATAAATTATTTTATGTTTATTTTTTATCAAATTAGAATAAAAATAATAAAATTAAAATTTTTGACTACTTAGTGCCCGTTTGGCATTGCGATCCCACCGGTTTTTTGCCAAAATTTGGAAAAAAAATCATTTTAAAGACCGGCGGTTTGGTGTTTTTAAATCATTTTGATGTGCTAATTTCAAAAATAATTTTTAAAAATAAAAACATTATTTTGATATATTTCGGCACGATAAGCACTTTGAAAAGCTACCGCAATCACACTCTCAAACAGACCCTTAATGGAAAAAGTTCAGATAATATATTTAGCAATCATACAATCTAAACTTAAACTTTAAAAAATATAATTAATACTATATTTTATCAAATGATTGTAATCTATCGGGCTTTGTGTCGTTTTTGTGGCAATCATGTTAAGACGCCAACGAGTTGCTAGTTGGCCTTTGAGAATCTTTTCTAACTTTTATGAAGAAGAAACTTGACAATTAATTAATTCGACACCTTCTCAAAAACTATTCTTTCAATTACATGGAGGCGTGTAAAGTAAAGACAAGGTAGGGCAACTTTGGAGAGATCTCCTCATCTACCAGCAAGGTGGCTGGTTTGAATTCATTTATCACCTGGATGGATCTTTAACTACTCGTCTCACATCAGCCAGTTGGAATGGCTGCGCTGCAATAATTAGGCCTGTTTGGAAGAACTGATGCGGTTATTTTTTAAAATATTTTTTGTTTAGAAATATATCAAAATGATATTTTTTTTATTTTTTAAAAATTATTTTTGATATTAACACATTAAAATGATCTAAAAATACCAAAAATTTTTTGTTTGAGATGAAAAGAAAAAAATTGGTCAAACACCGGTTTGACCGCAATGCCAAACAACCACTAAGTTTCTGCTCTCCACCCAGCATTTTTAGATGCTGTATAGATTCAGCCCTCATGCTTGCTTGGATTTCTAGAAGATATTGAAAATTACAAGAATTTATAGCACAACCTCCGCTAACTTCCACATCAATGTCCCTTGCTTGGCTATTTATGAAAAGTCTTGTTTGTCATTTGTATTTTTTTTTAAAAAAAGAAAATGAAAAATATTTTTTATTTTAAATTAATTATTATTAATATTTTTAGATCATTATGTTGATGTTAAAAATAATTTTTAAAAAATAAAAAAATATCATTTTAAAATATTTCTAAAAAAAATCACTTTTAAAAACAGTTTTAACCACACTTACAAATAGATATAAAGTTTCAATATATTTTACAATTCAAATCTTTCTTTATTTAGTAGCCTAAAAAATACAATTGAATTTTATTTTTTTAGTAAAATCATAAACCTAAAAACACTTCATAGTTTTTTTATAGTCTATTTATGTATCGTATTGCAACTTAACTATTTCATAAAATATCTGATCGTTATAGAATTATGATATTTTTTATAGTTGTTTTTGAGTCATAAAAAAAAGATAATTAATATAGTCAACTCGCAAACATATATATATATATATATATATTATCTTATAAAATATATTAAAATTATCCCAACTTAATTTATCTAGTACGCTCCAACTAAAAAATAAATAAATGAATATAGTTTATATTCTATAAAATATACAAAAAATTAAATTGAATATAATTGTAAAACAAAACTCGATCTACTCTATAAATACCCAAACTGACGGCTTGAAATAAGACTCGTCAACTCATCAATCACGCTGCTCGGTTACTTTTATGGTTCAATTTATCTTCAAATCAATCACATTGCTTTAATTTAAAGCATAGAAGTAACTTGGATTTTATTCCAAGCTCTAATTGCGGACCTGCAGACGATGGCCTCCCACCATCTTAGCCCGGGGAATGGCCCTCCATGAGTTCAGAAATTAACACATGCTTAAAACCATGGCATAATTTACAGCATGGATATGGCATGGCATATTCTTGGATTGCTTGGCCTTCACACGAGGAGGTTGAAATGTGACAAAAACCATCGAGTGTTCTTCTCGAACAATTTGAAAAATAATCTTAATTATAGTCTCAAACAGTTTCTAAAGTTAGTCAAACCCCATCAATTTTTCCTTGAATCACTTTGAAATTATTAGTGATTATGACACAATTGTAACAAAATACAAGGATTGATTAGTGAGTTAGGTTTTATAAAGAGCTAATTAAATTTATAATTAAATCCCATATGAACCCATGTATATCTTTGAAAAATCTCAAAGACATAGACATAATAGCTGGACCTGAATGTTTAGCCCGCAAAGAAAAGCAAGAAATTGACCTCTAAAAAACACATTTAAAAATGAGAATGATGAATTCTCCAGTATCCATTATCTGGAAGATTGTTATTAAATCTCTGTGTATTTGTCTGTGTTGAACTTGTCCTCGAGTTCTAGGGCATACCTGCATATTATTTTTATGTTGGGGCGTCTATTTCTTAGGTGTGGCTCTGTGTCCACTCCTACCATATATATGTGTGTGTGAGAGAGATAACGGTGGTTCATCTGAAAACAATAAATTAATGCCGGCTAGCATTATTAGGGTTATGGGTTACATCGGCTACAATGCTCATGATTGCAACGGGGGAACTGCATGACAATAATCGACTGGTTTTGGCTTTATATCTGAATTTGAAGGTGTGTGTGTATGTATATATATATATATATATAGAAGAAGGTTCCATATCTTTTTTCAAGAAATTAAAAAAAAAATAACAATTTCACTTAAAATTAGGCTAGTTTGGTTATATGAGAATATAAAAAAGCTTCCAATATTATAATATTTGGAAAGCTAAGACTATCTACCCGTTAAGTTAGCATGCAAATAATCACTCGTCATCTGCCTAAAGATCGTGGTCATATGTAAGGTAGGGTAAGATGATAGTGGGAACAAGAACAATGCTTTGACACTTAAAAGCTAGGTAACTAGATTGTTGTTACGTGTTTTGTCGAGAGTTGGAATGTTTTTTTAATAATTGAAAGAAAAAACTAAATTGTGTGGGGGTTAATGATCAACTTGGCAAGATAACTTAAACGATTAATGAAAATAGAGTTTGACTTAATAAAATCAAGTTGATATTTCTAAAAATATTATGATAATATTATATTAGATTGATCAAAGTCAACAATGATTCAAACTAGTAACCTCAATCATGAGACCATGATGATACAATATAACACAAATTATGAGGTTTAATCTCAATTAATACATTATTAAAAAATGAAATTAAAGAAAATGACATAAAAAAAAAAATCCTAGTTAACCCCCAGTAAATAAAGACGTAAATTTACTATAAAAAAAGGTAACAATGATAATTATTTCAATAAATGGAGTTTTAAAGATTTAAAACCTAAATATGATTAATTTTTTAAATGTCAATGAGACGGGATAACCGGTTAAAGAACAAACACTAGATTTTTTTTAATAAAAAAAGGCATAATAGTAAATTATGGTACATAAAATGATTTAAATACATTATTGGCTTCTAAAAGAAGTCAAGGTGACCAGCCGATGAGGAAGGATAATGAGGGGGGATTTTGCCAAAAAATCTTTCAATTTTCTTTAAACCTTTCAAGCAAACACTTGAAATAAAAAATCAAAAGGGAGTTAGAAGGAATTTTAGCTGGGGAATTAAATAAAAGCCATGGAAATGGATGCTAAAAGACAAAAGAAGTGAAGGGGAAAAAAATCTTGTCAAATCATTCTTAGGATATTATGGTTAAGAGGTAGGAAACCTTAATAAAAAATTAATTTAAAGTTTTAGCATGATTTTTATTGGATTAAGTATTGTTTTGTGTTATGGAACATTTTATTAAGGGAATTGATTCATTTAATGACTTGTTTAATGTTTAGAACATAGTCATTAAAGTAAATAAACAATGGAAAAATATCAAATTAAGGTAAAATGAAGAAAAATCATGCTCCTCTTATTGTCCAAGAGATCAACCAAATAGGTTAGATGGGAGCAAATAATGGTTTTATAAGTTAGCATATAAATTATATTATTGACTATTTTAATGCTTAATGAATATTAATTAGTGCAAAACAAACAAACAAAAATAAAAGAGGACTCGTGACACAAGTATATTCATGACCTATAACATAGTTATTTAAGGCATTATTTAATTATAAAATGCAATTTTTTATAATTGTATTTAATATTGAGAATAATTTATTTGAAGACGGGGGAATAACAAAAAGTGTAAATCTTCATATAATAATTGGTAGTGTTACACTTGATATCTGAGCATTGGTATAATATCTCATGGGATGATGAGATGCAAATATGAAATTGAAAATGTGTTTTGGGATGGTTCATACAGACAAGGAACCAGGACTAAACCATCTACATCTTAAGGAAGGGAGCATGTTATATTATATGATGATGATAATGGGGAGGAGAATCCATTGGTATATATCAATTCCTATATACATGTAGTATCAATGTACTTTGAACAAGATCAAATGATAGGACTCCAAGACAATGTTATATCTCATTGAGCATAAACACTAATGTGTGGGACTACTCATATGCATGAGAGACACATGGAGCCATATCTATGGAATCAGATTTCACGCTTAGACTTTATTCCGACATTTCTTTCCTGTAACAATTAGTTAAAGTTATGGAAACAAAGGTGGCTAAAGCATTTAATACTACACCTATAACACAAAAGTGGTCACCCTGGTGTATTAGGTTAAGGGTATAAAGGAAATAGGTTATGTGTTGTATTCAAGAGAAAAAGATACTAAGATTGTTGGGAATTGGTTGAGAAAAATAGAGAGAATGATAAATCAAATGTTGTTGTAAAAAACTCTAGGTTGATTATATGACCCAATTATTGTTTAAAAATGCTCATTTTTTTATTAGAGACAGATAAGGAAAGGAGATTTAGAGAGGTGTTGGTGTGGAAGGATTTTAAAAAAGAGTTTAAGGAGTTTTATTAGCGTGTGTGTGTGTGTGTGTCTATATATATATATATATATATATCAGGGAAATAAACTACTAATTCCTATAGAGATAATGTTTTCATTGCGGGGAGATAGGCTAATGAAAAAAAAGTGTACTCGTAAAATAATTAAGGATACTTGGGAGAAGATGATGGTTACATATAGTTAGTAGCACTCTGTAATAGTGGATAAACAAGTGAGACTTTCTTAGTCAAAAGTAAATGCCAACATGGGCAAACCCAGGTTTCATAAAGATAGGACCTAGGGTAAAATATACCAATTACTCAAGAGGATATGAAAGTTATATACGATGTTATGGCATATATATTATAGTTAGAATCAATACAAGTTTATGTTTTATTTAATCCTAAAGCTAGTCATTTTTCTTATCTTGTGTTTGTTTGACATTTTATTTTAAAAGTGTTTTTGAAAAAATAAAAATCAAAAGAATGAAGATCAAATTTGAAAAAAAGAAAAACAAATTGAAAGATGAATAATTTTGGATTGAAGGGCTAAACTGAAAAGAAAAATCAATTTTACAAAAGAATTAAATAATAAATCTCCAAGAAATTGAGGGCCAAATTAAAAAAAATCTCTAAAAAAACAATTGAATTGCAATCGAAAGATCACGAAAGAGGTAAGAAGAAAATAAAGGGAAAAAAGTCAATACCAAATTTAAAAAATTAAAAACATACAAAAGAGAAACTCATAGTTTAAAAATTCAGAAGAATGAACATTGTACTAAAATATTCCAAATCACGAGGAGTGCCCTGAGATTCTCAATGGTATGCATGAATTCGAAGGGAAGAGAGAGAAAGCAAGAAAAAAATATCAACCACATCTGAACAAATAAAACCTGGTTGAAATTGTTTTTTAAAGTATTTTTATTTAAAAATATAATAAATAATATTTTTTAAAATTTAAAGTATTTTTTTATTTAAAAATATAATAAAATAATATTTTTTAAAATTTATTTATAAAATCAGCATATAAAAATAATATAAAAAATTAAAAAAAATCATTTAAAATTAAAAATTTTCTTTTTTTTCAAAATTAAATGTAAAACGAAGTGCCGAACAATACCTTCATCGAGTCACAACCCAGCATGCGCTGCCTTTAAAGAAAGAGAACGTGGTAGACAATCGACATAGATAACGGAGAAAAGTTTTTCACCACTACATAACACTCCACGCGCCACTGAAAATCTGTGGAACCTTCCTTCCACGTGCCTTACATGTATGGAATACGCTTTACATGTTTGAGTTTTTATTAGTTTTTAATTATGGTAAAGATTATTTTACCTCTTTTTCCATCCGACAATAACAAAAACAAATCCATAAAAAAATACCTCTAAAAATCCTAAACAAATTTTGAAAGCGAGGGAAGTCAACAAATTCAAGGGGCTTTGAGTTTTTCATATATATTTCTTTAGAAAGATAAATTTGCCCCTTCGATTTTTAATTTGAAATTGTGATTAATGTTGTTTTTAAAAATATTTTCTGGTAAAAAAATATCAAAATAATATCAAATTTATTTTGTTAAATACTTTTACTTCCCCAAGTACCGACAGCTACATAATTAAATGGGCATTGATTAATGATGATTATTAGCTTGATCCACCTATCTTGTCTGAGTAGGTGGAGGTGGAGGCAACATTAAGATACTTGGTTCATCTTGTGTTGAGAGACAAATTAAAGCAAGTACCACAATTAGTTCAAGTTTAATTTTGATCTTTAGATTCTCCATTATCGATTATTGAGGACCCATTATTATTATTATTATTATTATTATTATTATTATTATTTGTCATATGGATATCTAGGTTATGGATATCTAGGTTAGCACATCTTGATTAATTTCATAAATCCTGAAATGAATGGTCAATTATCAATCTCTGATGATTTTAATAATTATAAATCTTGAACTAATGATTTTTAGAGAATAAATCTAAAAATAAACCATTAAGGGGGTGTTTGGGAGAGCTTTTCAAAAGTATTTTTGAAAGAAAAAATTATTTTGATTTTTTATTTTATTTTTTTTTGGTATTTTTAGATCATTTTGATGTGTTGATGTCAAAAATAATTTTTAAAAAATAAAAAAATATCATTTTGATGCATTTTTAAACAAAAAATAATTTTAAAAATAACCGCAACCACACTCCAAACCGGCCGTATGCAGCACCCCTGAGAATTGCCCATCATTATCCACTCCTAAAAAACGTTTCCCATCATTAATTCATCCCAAAAATTTTATTTTTTTTTCTAGAAAAAAAACCAAAACAAAGTCTTCTTGTATTTAAAAGAAAGTTTTTTCAATTATTCAAAGCAGTCCGGGTCCTCTTCGATGGGCTTCCTAAATCACCATGTTAGGCCACACCGGCTCTCATAAGTAAGGCTATCAACAGAACCTAGCTCCATGCTAGCTTGAGATTTGTGGGCTGGCAGGATGAATGACGATTGTGATTTGTGGGCTCTTACAGGATTTAGTCCGGTTTAAATCCTGTAAAAGCCCTACACTGATCTCTCTACTTGCATCCAAAGAACAAAGAACCCAAGTCAAGGTGCAGCTGAAGAAAGCTTGGGTCACCAATGGAGAGTGTCAGTTAAGGTTAACTAAGACTCATCCTCAATATATTTATATTAAAATAATAAAAAACAATATCATTTTAGTGTTAGTTTAAAAGTGTCGTTTAAATTACTTTTAAAAATAATTTTCATTTAAAAATATATCAAAATAATAGTTTTTTATTTTAAAAAAATTATTTTTGATATTAGCATATGAAAATGATCTAAAAATATCAAAAAATATTTTTAAAATGTAACGTGGGATTCAATCTCTTCTCAAAAAAGTTGACTCCTCATTTTTTTTAATTGTTCGAAGCAGCCAGATTATTATTTGATAGTTTATTAATTACCTGTTTATCTTTGCGTTTCATTAGATTTTTTTTTAAATTGCTTTAAATTAAATTATTTTTTAGTATTTTTAGATGATTTTAATATACATCAAAAATGATTTTTAAAAATTAAAAAATAGTATTTGAATATATTTTAAAAAAATGAAAATCAAACACTGCCCAGTAGCTAAGTACTACATGAAAATTTTGGACTTGCAGGGTGCAAGAAACTGTAGCGCTATGTGGACGAGGAATAGGGTCATAAAGGGTGTTCGCTAATTCGAAAATATTTTTTTAATTAAATTAAAAAATTTGATGTTCTAAATTATTTTTATATATCAATATCAAAAATAATTTTTTTAAAAAATAGTTTTTAATAAAAAAAATTAAAAAATATTTTTAAAATTAACTTCAACAACATTCTCCATCCGTCATAATGTGAGCGCCCATCGTTACTGAATATGTCTAATATTTGTCCGAACAAGTAATCGATCCAGGCCCATACAGCTATTTTTTTCTCCATTGCTGTGGTTCTGATCCAGAGCTGACATGAAAATTTGTCCGCTCAAATATTAATTATTTTTTAAGTTTTTTAATTTTGCTATAAAAAACATAGGGATGGGTTTAATGAACTCGGTCCTCACAAACATAATACAGAGATATCAATACAAATTCACCATAATCATGGATAATACACAGGGTTTTTTTTTCATCCATCAATTTTGGTTTGATTGGCTTTCGGTTTGTTTGCTTCGGTTAATTAAACAAAAAGAAAAACCTAAATTTTCTTTTTACATTGAGTTTTTTATTTAAAAAATAAATAATAAGAATATGAAAAATATTAAATTAAAAATATATTTGAAAAATTCGAAACCGGTCCATAATATTTCAGTTTCTATAATTTGGTTTTTTTATAAATTAGGTTTGGTTTGATTTAATTTAGTAAAATATCAAATTAAATGGAGAAAAAAAAATTATGTTTCAAAACTTGGTTTTGTAAAAGCTAAAATAACATTTGTTTTGAAGACTTGTTTTTGCATGCAAAAATCCATCTCAATATAGTTTTAACCAAACATATATTTTTGTATATTTACTTTTTAAAATGCACTAAATATGTTTTTCTTAAACCTATTTTTTTAGAAAATAAATTGTAACAGCAAAAGTTACCATAATTTCAAACATGCTTATTCTACCACACCTTTTCTATGTAGAAATTCTTGTTTTGATTGTGTGAGTGAGAATATTGATTATATATATGATTGCTAGTACGGATGTTTGCCCTACGTTACAGGCCAAATCAAAAGTAAATTTTATTGTAAAAAGAATTATATAGATAGGGTTAAATTTTGTTTTAACAATTAAAAAATATGAAATAAGCATTGAGAAGTTTATCAATGTGTTAAATTAAAATAATATATGCAAACAAAAACACTAAGAAAAAGTTATTAACTATAAATAAAAACCAGAAAGAAACACTAAGCAATGGATGGCCTGGTTACCATCTTACCATGATCTTAGATAAAAGTATCTAAAGCAAGAAGTAGATCACACAATTAATTTGTTTAAGTAGTATAAGCTTGAATGGAAAAAAAAACAAGTTGTTTAGTAATGTCTGATGGATAGACTGATAAGAAAAGATGTTCTATTTGTAACTTTTTGGTTAATAGTCCTAAAAGATTATTTTTTTTATCATCTATAGATACCTCTAATATATCTAAGACTATTGATAAGGTATTTGAGATGTTGGGTGTTGTTGTGAATAGGATTGGAGAGGAGAATATGGTGCAAGTAATCAATGATAATGCTACGAATTATAAAGCAACACAACAATTAATGATGGGAAAAATAAAAAGGATTGTTTTGGAGATCAAGCGCTGCTCATTGTATTGATTGATATTTGAAGATTTTGAGAAAAAAACTGGAGGTTCATTAAATAACTATTGTTAAGGGGAGGAGAATCACCTAGTACATATATTCAAGAACTATTCTTATATCCATATTAAGACACTTTATAAAAGGAAAAGATTTGATAAGGCCTGCTGCCAATCAATTTGCTACTGCATACTTGAGTCTTGGATGCTTGAAAAACTCTAAGATACAATTGATGACAATATTTACTTCCATCCAGTAGAGGTCATTAAGGTTTTCAAAAATAGAAGAAAGGAAGAGGATTCAAAGTAGTGTTTTGGACACTAAGTTTTAGCATTATGTCACTTTATGTATTAAGGCAGCATAAACTCTAATTAAAGTTCTTCGAATAGTTGATTCGGATGAGAAACCAACTATGGTTTCATATATGAAGCAATGAATCAAGCAAAAAAGTCGATACAAGTAAATCTTGGTTCTATGAAAAAAAGGTGTCAATTATCTATCTTGCTAGTTATTTATTTAATAGAATGAGTTAATACATAATGATTATTTTACTTTTATATTATGTAATTTAATATTGATGTAAAATTCTAGTTATATACCTATATGGAATATTATTGATGCAATGAGAACTTCAACTTCACAGACCTTTACATGCAACAATTTATTATTTGAATCTTCATTATCATTATAATCCTAATTTTAAAGTTAATGTCACCATTAAAATTGGATTATATTGATGCCTAAAAAGGATGGTGCCTGGCATAAATGAAATGTGTAAAATTGATTTACAACTTGATTCATTCAAGGATGCAAAGGGTTGTTTGGTATTCAGGCTGCCAAAACAGCAAGGGATAAAAAAAAAACTCCATCTAAATGGTGAAACTCTTATATGGATGAACGTTTAGAGCTATAAAAATTTGCAATTCGAGTTATAAGCTTGACTTGAAGTTTATTTAGATGCGAGCGTAATTGGAGTGCATTTGAGATGACACATTTTTTTTAAAAAAAATTTATGTTTTGATATTTGATAAGAATCTTATATGTTATCAATTTGAATTGTTTTCATAGGTTCATATAAAACAAAGAAATCGTTTGCAACAAGAAAAAAAAATGAATGACTTAGTATTTGTAATGTGTAATTAAATTGAATGATAACCAAGTCAAAAATCAAGTTAATAGTTTTAATGAAGTTTTAGATGATCTCTCATCTGATGATGATTGGATAACTGTAGGAGAACAACACAATGGTTCATCACACATTGATTTACCTGGTGTTATTAATAGTGCAACATGAAGAAAAAATGGGAAAGAAGATGAAAGTTATGTAGAGAATTTTAATGATATTAACAATGAGACTCATAGTATTGAAGTTGATTTTGAGATTCATAATGATGTTAATGCAGACAAATTTAAGAAGTTTGGAGTTAAATATTGTTGACAATATTAATGTTGAAGTTGGAGCTAGTAGTAACAATAATATTCACAACATCGGTGTTGATATCAGTAGTAGTAATAATAATCATTTCAATAATAATGATTTTGTTGAATGTATTAGAACTAACGACAAGGATGAAGGTAATGAAGCTCATTTTTTGCTTTACATGGCATACCAAAAGACTATTTGTTTTAAACTTATTAGTTTTTACCTAAAGAAATTCTATGGACATAATTGTATTGTATTTTAAAATTATTTAAGGTGTTTGATTTTTTTCTATGATTTTATGATTTTTCTATGAAAATATTTTACTTATGATTTTATTATTTTACTTATGATTTTACAATTTGAGTTTATATTATATTTTTGTGTCATGTCAAAAAAACAATTTTGACAACCTTGGTTTTTGCCTTGGATCGGTCAAGTTTCAGGTTGACTAGTCAAATCAATTTGGGTTTTATCAATTTTTTTTAAAAAAGAAACTAGATTAAATATCATCATTTTGACTTTTTCTTTAAAAAATATCATCGAGTTGAGGGGTGAATTTTGACTCGATTTCACTTGAAATCAATTGAGTATTTTTGTAGATCATATCTTATTCTAATTTGTCCAAGCCTCAAGGCTTTAGTAAAGAAAAAATTATAGCATGTGGGATAATTAATGTAGTAGTACTCATATATTATTGAAGATTGTAATAGTGTAATTATCGTTTCTCCCCCCAGTGTGTTAAAATTTAACTCTTGACTTCAGGGGCATTTTAATTTTTCATAGGGATCGATTGGCATATTCTGATTGTTTAACTGCAATTGTGTCTTTGCATAGTAAAAATATGATTGTGCCCCTGCTATCAAGAAAACAATTTTTAACAGGTAAGGATATTTTCGGTTTTGCACAATGTTTATGAACAGTAAAATAAACACATTAATCTTGAATAAGACAAAATTTTAGCAGTTTCATATGAGGGTATTGTGTTTTTTTATCGTCCGACGCATAATTAACTACTAATATACCCTAAAAAACGACAAAATAAAAGGTTAAGTCTAGAGGGTTTTTTGGTAATTGTCTAATTTTTTATTCATTTTTTCTTCAGAAAACTAATGGTGTGTCTCACTAACATGCCAATAGTTATCATCTATTGCGCCTTTCCGATGGTGCTTTTGGTGGTATTCAGTGTTAAAAAATGTCCCATATTGACATATGCGTCGTCATGCCATTTTCAATATGATGGTGTGTGTGTGTGTCGTCGAACGGTGGATTGAGACTCGCCGATGGTTGGTTAATAATGTTTTCCTCCTTTTCTCTTTCTTGTAGCTGAAAATATAGGTCAGTCCTCTTGGTTTATGGTTTATTCACTTAAGTCCTTGGTCTTTTATTGTTTTTTTTTTGTCCTGATATCTATTATAATAGTTTTCATTTGTTTTAATTATGTCTTTTTAATTGAAATTGGTTAGAAATGTTATATTTCATTTTGGTCCTTTTGTTTTGTTTTTCAATCCTGTAATTATTCCGGTATTGAGGTTTTTATTTATTTCAATGTTGTTCTTCTATTGAAATTGATTATTTATTTTATTTTTTATTTCAGCCCTTATTTTTTTAATTTTTGGTTTATTTTGAATTCATGTTATTTTCGATCCCCATGTGTTTATTTGATGCAATTTTGTCTTTCAATTGAAATTAATCATATATGTTATTTTTCATTTCAGACCTTATTATTTTGATTTTTGTTTGGTTGTTAATGACTTTAATTTTTCCGGTCCCAAGGTTTTGATTGATTTTAATTTTGTCACTTAATTGAAAATTACCATCTATTTTGTTATTCATTTTGACACTTATTCTTTTAATATATTTTTTCCTTCTAGGGTAATGGCTATTTCCCCCTTCATATTTATGTAACTATACTCTTATTTTTTATTTTTTTATTTTTATCATTTTTTCCTTTTTTGGGGTTTTATTATTATTTAATCTTATCCTAAAATTTTAATTTTTCCAGTCCTTTTAGAATAATCTCTATTTTTGTTCGTATTCATGTATCTATACTCTTAGTTTTGGTTTGTAATTCCTATTATTTTCTCTTTTCATTATTATCATTGTGAAACATTTCCAAACCATCGAACACAATCTAAAGTTAATGCGTGAATTTTCTTTCCTGTTTGCCTAAAACACTCTCGATTATTTAGTTTTTTTTATGTATTCATTTTATTATGAATAAAGTGTGAAAAATTATGATAACAACTATTTTTAAAGTACTTTTTTTTTTTAAAAATCACTAGGCTGATATATATTTTGATATTTGTTTAATACTAACACATTAAAAAATATATATAAAATGAATTAAGATTTCTTTTTTAATATCATATTAATTTAATCGTAGTGTTCTGAAATACTTTTAATATAATAATATCAAGAACAAATCTTTTTAAATAAAAAATATATTTTAATTTTTAAAAAAATAAAAATCACTTTAAACTAAAAATATATAAAGTCACACATAGACAAAACAAATGAAAAAAAACATAAGGATACCATATCACTAACAACAGAACATTTACTATACATGTATAAGAGAGAGTTTCACTCTTACTTCACGCTACCAAACCTAAAATTACTATGTCTTTTAACGCAAGCTGTATTTAATACAAAGATAAATAATAATAAAAAATAAAAACCAAAATTAAGAATATAAATATATAAATACTAACAAAAAATAAAAAAATCCTAGAAGAACCGCTAAAATTAAAGGGATTAAAACTAAACTAAAAAATAAAAAAATAAGAACCAAAATGCAAAATAAAAAATTATATATATTAAAATAAGGCAAAAATAAAATTTTAATGTCAACTGGGTCTCTAATTGACTTGCGAGATGAGCTTGAGTTTTGAAACCGGGCTAAAAACATGAAAACCACCAAACTAACTGTAGACTAAAATCTACAAATTTTGCCCGAATCGCATGTTTTGCAATTTAACCAGAAAACTTAATTCTTGTGGACTCCTGAAAAGTCCCCGGATTTGGAACATAACCACCCTCTTGAGTTTCCAGTTTCAACCCTCTCTCTACCATGTTTCGCTAAAATTGCCGAAATTGCCCCTACATATATAAGACCATGGCCGTCCAATCCTTAGTTTACTCATCTGAAGTTGAACAAAAGCCCTAACACGTACGAGGAGGGGCAGTGGGGTAAAACAAACCGGCTATAACCTGTAATCTCATCTTAATGACTTTTATCTCCAGGTTACCACCCAGTTCTTATTTCCTCTCTTGCATTTTGCAAGCGATTTATTATTATTATTATTATTTTATTTAAAAAACCCATGTTTTTTAGGTTATGATATACATCAGGGTAAAAACAAAGTCCCCTGATTATAGAGCTTACCTCAATCGAGTCTCTAACTAATATAATCTCTCAATTGTACCCCTACTCAAATTAATTTCTCAATCTGCAGACCTGAAAAAGTTTTTGAGCTCCCTACAAACAACTTGTCATGAGCTCCTATCTACTCGTATAAAACTAATGCTATGTTATTCTACATGAACGAGCATAATAAAAAGACTTAAACGAGAATTTTAAAAATACGAGAGATCTAAGTGAGATAAATTTTTTATTAGAGGACTCATTAAACAAAAGTATATAATCAAGGGACTTATCTGATATTTTCCCTAAATTAACAATATCAACATTCTAAACTCTCCCCCTCTTCTTCTTTAACAAATAAACATAAGATTGCTGTATGTAAATGTATGCATCCTCTCCTCTCCTCCCCCTTCCTCTCCTCTCCTCTTCCTTTTTTCCTCTTCTCTCTTGCATAATACAGATTCAGTGCTCCATTTATCGTGTTCTCTTCCTGTTTTACATCAAAACTTCATCTTCTTCGTGTAGATAGAGCTTCGTGCTCTCGGGTCTCTCTTAAATTTAAAATAAATAAAAAAAGATTTTTTTGTGTTGAAAAAAAGTGTGTTTGCTAATCGAGAAGAGAGTAATAAACGATCTAAATGTTTGTAAAATTCTCCTCTGACAAGTTGCTTTGAATTGAAGTAAAATGGAAAAATTACTTGGTGTTTCGATAAGGTGATCTATATTATTATTATAATCTGCTGTTTTATTTTGATTCTAAAGTAAAGTCTCGGTTAGATCTGCTTACCGATTTTTTTGATTGCATGTTTCTTCCTGTCAGCAATTGAAGTTGTTCAAAGCATGATTCGTCGCTGTTGTTGTTGAAGAGATAGAGAGAGAGTTTTGTTATTTGTAAAAAAAAGAAAATAAAAAAAAAGAGGAAAAAAAGATGAAGAGGTCAAGAGATGATGTTTACATGGGGTCTCAACTTAAAAGGCCCGTGCTCTCTTCTTCTACTAGAGGCGAAACGTAAGTGTTTTTATTTTATTTTATTTTATTTTATTTTCTGTTGTTTTTAATTTTGCTCGTTTTAGAGCTTGATTTTGGAATAATTTATGTGAAACTTGATTAATTACATCACATGTGAGTTAACACTGTCTCTTAATTTATTTTTTGATGATTGGTGATTCTTCTAGGTTTAATTGAGTAGTTGTATTTTTCTTTTGTTCTTCCTAAATTGTCTTGGAAATTCCTTTCATTCTTGTTTTGGATGTGATAGAAAAAAGATAATTTTTCTATTTTAGGCACTGGTAACTGTACTTGTATAACTTTTATGTGAACGAATCTGGGGGGCGAGGGCGATGATCTGTTGGATGTGTTCTGGAATCTTGCAATTAAGTTATTAATTTAAATATATTTTTGTGCTGTGAAGTTCTGGGCAACCCCAGATGATCGGAGGTGGCGGACAGAAACTTACAACAAATGATGCCTTAGCATACCTCAAGGCTGTCAAGGATATATTTCAAGACAAGAGAGAAAAATACGACGAATTTCTTGAGGTCATGAAGGATTTTAAAGCTCAGAGGTTTGTTGTTGATGTGCATGCATTGAGCACCATTCTAGTGTTTTTTTTTTTTAAATACGTGTTTTGATGAAATTTTTTGACTTGTTGCCTTTTATTTTTTTTCTGTAGAATTGACACTGCAGGTGTCATAGCGAGGGTGAAGGAGTTATTTAAAGGGCACCGTGACTTAATTTTGGGTTTCAACACCTTCTTGCCAAAAGGATACGAGATCACCCTCCCACTAGAAGATGAACAATCTCCACAGAAAAAACCTGTTGAATTTGAAGAAGCAATTAATTTTGTGAACAAAATTAAGGTACAAAATGTTGTTTCCCAGTCAAACTGGAGGATGGGTTTATTGTTCTGGTCCCAAGCGTTTTAATCTTATGAATTTTGTTTCTCCAGACAAGGTTTCAAGGTGATGATCATGTTTACAAATCATTTTTGGACATTCTGAACATGTACAGAAAGGAAGATAAGTCCATCAGTGAGGTCTACCAGGGGGTATGCCTGTCATATCATCTCACCCAACTTCCTTTCTGTTGTTTGAATGCTTCATTGTCTGTTCTACTATGTTTAGTTATAAGTATTTTTTTGTCTGTCTTTGGACCCTTTGAATTTCGAGCAGAATTAATTAAACTACTTCTTTGCAGGTGGCTGCACTTTTTCAAGACCACCATGATCTGCTGTTGGAGTTTACTCATTTTCTTCCTGATTCTTCAGCCGCCGCCAATGCTCATTTTCCAACTGGTAGGAATCCTGCTATTCGTGATAGAAGCTCTGCCATGCCTACAATGCGGCGGATGCATGATGACAAGGTTCCTCCTTCCCCTTTTCATTTCTTTCAAGTTTTAGTTAATCATCAAGCTAATGCTTGGCTTTTTATCACTTACCAGAAAGAAAGGGGTTTAGCTTCACATGCGGATCGTGACTTCAGCGTTGACCGTCCCGATCCAGACCATGATAGATCTATGATCAGAGTAGATAAGGATCAGCGCAGGCATGCTGAAAAAGAAAAGGAGAGGAGAGAAGACAAAGATAGGAGGGAACGTGATCGGGGTGATAGAGATTATGATCATGATGGCAATCGAGACTTCAACATGCAACGATTCCCTCACAAGCGTAAATCTGCTCCTAAGGTTGAAGATTCAGTTGCTGAACAAGGTGGGGATGGTGATGAGACCTTTGGAGGAATGAATCCTGTTTCATCCGCTTCTGATGATAAAAATGCTGTAAAAAGTGAGTTCTTAATTGTTTTCAGCGCTTTACACTCATAGATGTGATTGGTTTTTGTAGTTTATATCAAGAAAATTCTGGAAAAAACACTTTGTTTTTGTTTTGAGGGTAGTGGCTATTTGGTTGTAACTGGAAATTATAATTTTGCTGGTGAACTTCTTTCTACTATTCTTGTAGCTCTTCTCAATTTTCGACATTTTGTTCCACATTAGTAGATTTGAGTTTCCAGTTTAATGTTTGCTAGGTCTGGTGGGTTTTTTTTTTTGTAACATGAAGTCACAGATTATGTTCTTTGGTTGGGCTGCTCTTTTCTTTTCATTAAACCTTCTTTTCGAGAGGTAGTTTTTTCTTATAGTTCACATGGCACATTTGTTACTGTTTTATTCTGTATTTGTACACATTCTCTTAGCTTTTTAATGTAATTTATATGCTTATGGCATTCCTAGTCAAAGAAATTGTTGTGATTTCAAATTCTAGTATTACATCAAGGCTCTTCCCTTTTAAATGAACTTTTAGGGCCTAGTTTTTTTTTATCTGATGCTGCTTGACCTGGTGCTTTATATCAATTGTCAATTGAATGAAAACACTTCTTTATTGTGCATGTTACAGCATAAAACGCCATCTCTATCACTTTTCGAGTTCTTATCATGCTTTATGTCTTTATATACTGCATCAAACTCATATGATCATCATTGCTTGTATCAATTATATTTTTTAATGGGTTCTGGTGCTGTTAGCACATTTGAATTGAGTTTACAGCATTTTTTATTTTTCTTCACCGGGAGGAGCTCCTTTTTCCTTTTTCAAGTTTCCACCCTCTTTGTATATTATATTTTGGGCTGCTTACCTTCTCCTTTCATTCACTGCTTTGCTGACTTGGTTTGTGTTTTGCCAGGTGCGTTAAGTCAAGAGCTTGCCTTTTGCGACAAAGTCAAGGAGACATTGCATGATCCTGATAATTACCAGGAATTTTTGCGGTGTCTTCATCTCTACACCAGAGAAATAATCACACGATCAGAGTTGCAATCTTTGGTATGGCTGATAGTAATTTTACATTGCTCCACAACAACTAATATTAACTAAAAGATATATAAACTAATTTATTAATTAGCATCGGTTATTACTGTTGAATATAAGAAAAGCTCATTTCAAATCAAGTGTGTCATTTATGCCCCCTATGGCACATAGGCTACTTGAAATTAAATTTTACTTCTAAAGTAGCTTTTGTTTACTTTCCTTGGACCCTGGCATCTTGGAACTGAAAACTTCACATTAAGATCTATTCGAGCTGTAAGGGATAGAGTTTTGGAGGTTTTGCTGAACCATTTTTGGTTTGCAAAATTTCAACTTGGCACTCTAAGGTTCTTTACATTTACTTGATAGGAATTAGATTTTAACTTTTCATGTTCCTTGTTTGGTGCCTTTTTTGTAAGTCTCTTCTTGTTGAATGTACAAGAATCGAATCGAGTGCACTTCAATATTATGTATAAAGAAATGGTAATCACGGTCCTGTCCATATGTCTGCATGCTTATAGTCAATATTGTTGAATAAATCTTATCATCAAAGTTGTTGGCATGGAACTGGTAAAGTATGAGGCTTTTGGTCTTATCAGGTGGGTGATTTGCTTGGAAGATATCCTGTTCTCATGGATGATTTCAATGAGTTTTTGGCTCGTTGTGAAAAAAATGGTACCTTTATGAATCAAATATTTATTTTACTTTCTATGGAAATTTCATTATTTTGACACTTTCTAATCAAAACTTTGTCCTGCAGGGGGTTTACTAGCCGGTATTGTGAGTAAAAGTAAGTAATGGATGTTCCTTCTTATTACCGTTTGGCTGGATGAGCCTCTTACCATTTTGTTTGGTTTAATTTGATTTTTTAA
The DNA here is from genome assembly GCA_025169955.1 of Salix arbutifolia. Lineage (NCBI taxonomy): Eukaryota > Viridiplantae > Streptophyta > Magnoliopsida > Malpighiales > Salicaceae > Salix > Salix arbutifolia. The sequence continues at coordinate 2,081,710 of CM045911.1, forward strand.
GAACCTGTATTCAGTCTTAGTTCAACTTTTACCAAACCAACCATGTTTGGCTCAGTTCTAAAATGATCTGACCTTTGTTGCAATCGGATTAATGTGTACTCCCTTCTTATTCCAGAATCCCTGTGGAATGAAGGTAATTTACCCAGAGCTGTTAAAGTAGAGGATCGAGAGAGAGATGACGGGGTTAAAGATAGAGACCGTGAAATCCGAGAAAGGGATAGGCTAGACAAAAGTGTAACCTTTGGAAATAAGGACACAGGAGGTCACAAGATGTCTTTATTTTCCAACAAGGATAAGTTTACAACAAAACCTATTAATGAACTTGACTTGTCTAACTGTGAGCGTTGCACTCCAAGTTATCGCCTTCTGCCCAAGAGTGTATGCAACTTCTTTTATTGTTGATGTTAGCACTTACAATAGTTACTGTTCACTGAGTGACTTATTACTGTATGATGGCAGTACATGATACCTTCTGCGAGTCAGAGGACAGAGCTTGGTGCTGAGGTACTGAATGATCATTGGGTATCTGTCACTTCAGGAAGTGAAGATTACTCTTTTAAACATATGCGAAAAAACCAGTATGAAGAGAGCTTGTTTCGATGTGAAGATGACAGGTTGGAGCTTGCCCCAGATGATGATATTCTGTTTTCTATCTCCATTTTTTTTTTATAAAAAAAGTAGGCTATTTTATTATTTTATTGTAGCTGGTATATATTCTCTTTAGGCATTTGCTTTTAACTTATTAATTCTAGGAGTCCCTACTTTTGCCTGATCTTCTCCTTGTGATTAACATCAAAATATAACATTCTGTTACAATGTCTCTTGTAGGAAGTTAAGACTGTTTGCTCAATCTTTTTCTTTCTCTACATAAATTATTGCTTTAAAAGATTCTAGTGTTTTACTTTTCTTGTCGTTTTCAGGTTTGAGCTGGACATGTTGTTAGAATCTGTGAATGTAACAACCAAGCGTGTTGAAGAATTATTAGAAAAGATCAACAATAACACCATCAAAATGGATAGTCCCATTCGTATTGATGAGCACTTAACAGGTCATACACTGATTGGTGTTTGATCAAGTTATTAGAATATCTAATTTATCCTATTCTCATTTGTTAGGTTCTTTCCTCTTCTTTTTTTTCTGATGAGATTGTCCTTTCTTCTGGTGTAGCTCTGAATCTGAGGTGTGTTGAACGTTTATATGGCGATCATGGGCTTGATGTAATGGATGTATTGAGGAAGAACACTTCTCTTGCTTTGCCAGTTATATTAACCCGCTTGAAGCAGAAACAGGAAGAATGGGCAAGGTGTCGTGCTGACTTTAACAAAGTTTGGGCTGAAATTTATGCCAAGAACTATCACAAATCACTCGATCATCGTAGCTTCTATTTCAAGCAGCAGGATACAAAGAGCTTGAGCACAAAAGGTATTTTACTAGCTGATATCTTGGTATGTTTGCATTCAGATTAAGCACATAATAAATAAATATTTTGATGTCGTGGCGTGAATGAGAATTGTGATCCCTGACCATAATCTTTCTGTTTGAGTACCAAGAAAAACCAGAGATGAGTCCTGAATAATTTTAAAGCTGTTTTGTTCCATCCTTTAGATGTCAGTTTAGGAAATAAACATCCAACTTACATCACCCTTGGTCATAGAATCATGGATTTATTGGAATTTGTGATTGCATACTGACCCATAGCTACATTAAACATAATGAACTCATCCAATAGACATTATTTATCCAATAGTTCTCATGGCCAAATTGCTCATATATGATATATTTTACAGCCTTACTGGTGGAGATCAAAGAAATTAGTGAGAATAAGCGCAAGGAAGATGATGTGCTTCTTGCTTTTGCTGCTGGAAACAGACGACCTATTATACCAAATTTGGAATTTGAGTACCCAGATACTGACATTCATGAGGACTTGTATCAACTCATCAAATACTCTTGTGGAGAAGTTTGTACATCTGAACAGTTAGATAAAGTGATGAAGATTTGGACAACGTTTTTGGAACCCATGCTTGGCGTTCCGTCTCGACCTCAGGGTGCTGAGGATACTGAGGATGTTGTAAAAGCTAAGAATCAGTCTTCTAAAAGTGGAGAGAGTGAAGGCAGCCCTAGTGGTGCTGGTGGTGCAGTCACAAACTCTAAACATTCAAACTCTTCAAGAAATGGAGATGAAAGTATCCTGCCTGAACAATCAAGTTCTAGCAGGGCTTGGATGCTAAATGGAGATAACGGGATTAAAGAAAATGGTTCTCCTGATGCAGATCTTGTATTTCGCAAAAGTGATACTTCCACGAGCACTCTTCACCATGATAAGGTGGTGATTATTGCAGCTGAAGAATTGTCAGGGATCACTAAACAACCTACTTCCAATGACCGGCTGCTAAATTCAAATGTATCTCTTGTCACTGGAGAGTTAAGTAATGGGCGAACTCTTGTAGAATCAGGTTTGTCAGATGCTTCCAGTCTCATCTAATTTGCATTATTTCCTCACATCTCTCTCCACTATTGCTAGCTCCCGCCTCCTTTTTCTCTAAAATTGATGACTAGATATTTGAAATGTAACATTTTGTTTCAAGGGCTTAGTTCTACTCCTTCAAGACCAGGCAATGGTAGTACTGTTGAGGGAGGGCTTGGAATAGGTTCGAGTAATGAAATATTACCTTCAACAGAGGTATGTGCTTTCATATATTAGTTTTTATCAATTTCCTAAGCATGTTCTTGATTAGACTGTGAACATGGATGAAGTGGTATTGAAGGATCTAAAATCTTGCAGTTTTGAAATGGTTTGTGATCTTGCAGAATAGTGCAAAAGGATTCACATAGTGGACCCAAATTAGTTTGGCATTGAGGCCTTGTTGCTGTTGTTGTTCTTGATAGACCACTTACCACATAGTCAATTGGAATTTTAAGCCATTAGACTCTGTATCATATGGGTAGACTTTTAAGCTGGATTATTTGCCCAGACATAACAGTATAAGCTGTTAAGATGGTTGCTTGACAAGTATCTTTTACTGGTTTTGCAATTGAATTAAAGTTTTAGAAAAATACTCCTATTGACTGCACCACCTGATATGGCTTAGGGTTGTTGAGAATTAAACATCAACTAAATGAACAGCATATCAGGTTTCTTATTTGATAAAAAAAATAAATTCAAGTGGACTTGAGATCAAAGATGAATGTGTATCTATTGCTGACCTAACAGGCTGGTGAGTTTTCAAAACCCGTTGTATCCACAAATGGGGTAGCAGCTGAAGTCATCAAGAGTCACAGATATAATGATGAATCTGGTGCACAATTTAAAATGGAAAGAGAAGAGGGTGAATTATCTCCAAATGGAGATTTTGAGGAGGATAATTTTGCAGTTTATGGAGAAGTTGGTTTGGAGGCAGCGCATAAGGTGAAGGACAGTGCTGCTAGTAGGCAATATCAAGCCAGACAGGGAGAAGGATGTGGAGAGGCTGGAGGAGAGAATGATGCTGATGCTGATGATGAAGGTGATGAAAGTGTTCAAAGGTCAACAGAGGATAGTGAGAATGCATCTGAGAATGGTGATGTTTCTGGAAGTGAATCTGGTGATGGTGAAGATTGCTCTCGGGAAGAGCATGGGGAAGATGGTGACCAGGATGAGCATGATAATAAGGCTGAGAGTGAAGGTGAGGCCGAAGGAATGGCTGATGCCCATGATGTTGAAGGAGATGGAACAATGTTACCATTTTCAGAACGATTTCTTCTAAATGTGAAGCCTTTGGCAAAGCATGTCCCTCCTTCATTGCATGACAAAGAAAAAGGTTGTCGGGTTTTCTATGGAAATGATTCCTTCTATGTACTTTTTAGGCTTCACCAAGTAAGGCTTGTTTTTTAATTCTGTTTATTTGACTGGGTTTTTATTCAATTACGAGATTGCTTTTATTAACATGGTATCTCTTTTTATTAATCTGACAGACATTATACGAGAGAATACAATCTGCAAAGGTGAATTCATCATCTGCTGAAAGGAAATGGAGGGCTTCTTCTACTAGCCCTACTGATCTCTATGCCAGGTGCTATAGCTTCAGAAATTCAGGAGGTTCTATCAACGTGAACTTGATCAGTCTTTATTAATCCAAGTGTGCATGTCTTTGCAGATTCATGAGTGCACTTTACAACTTACTTGATGGCTCTTCTGATAATACAAAATTCGAGGATGATTGCCGGGCCATTATTGGGACACAGTCATATGTTTTATTCACATTGGACAAACTAATATATAAGCTTGTCAAACAGGTAAAAGGCACAGGATTTCCTTCCAACATTTTCATTCTCCAGTTTTCTGCCTTTCTTGCCCTTGTCCTCTCACCAAATAGTTCCTTTTTTCCCCAGCTCCAAACAGTAGCAGCAGATGAGATGGACAACAAGTTGCTCCAACTGTATGCATATGAAAAATCAAGGAAACCTGGAAGACTAGTGGATATTGTTTATCACGAAAATTCTCGAGTGCTTCTTCATGATGAGAACATATATCGCATTGAATGTGTAGGTCTCTAGTGGTTTTGCTTCTGTCTATTTTTATTGGACTGTTATGAGTTTGAAGGTTTGTTAATTTTGCTGCAACTGCAACACAATAATTTTCTCTGCAGTCTTCCGCACCAACACACTTGTCTATTCAGCTTATGGACTTTGGACATGATAAACCTGAAGTGACTGCTGTTTCCATGGATCCTAACTTTGCATCTTATCTGCTTAATGATTTCCTCTCAGTTGTTCCTGACAAAAAAGAAAAGCCAGGGATTTTCCTGAAGAGGTACGCAGACCCAATGGACAAAGTTGTCTGCTTTGTTTGAGCTCCTCCTATGGCTAATAAAAACCACTGTTTACAGGAATAAAATTAGAAATGCAAATGCTGATGAGCGCCTGGCCATGGAAGGTTTCCGGGTTTTCAATGGTCTAGAGTGTAAAATTGCTTGCAATTCATCTAAGGTATCTTGCATTAATAGCCACGTTTCAGTTTTGCTTTTTTGCATTCATGTACTTGTAATTAATCAAGCCCTACACTATACTTTCTTGTTCGTTATCTCTTCAATCTTCAGTTTATCGACTGTTACTGTGTGCATGCAGGTATCCTATGTCTTAGATACAGAAGATTTTTTGTTTCGAACGGGAAGGAAAAGCAGAACTTCGCCGCAGAATGGCTCTTGCCACAACCAGGAAAAGATTTCCAAAAGAGTACAGCGGTTTCACAGATGGCTATCTAGCAAATGACATGCCTACCTGCAACGAGAAGTGGATATGGTGCGTGTGCTAATCTCTGCATGACTGATTGGGATTTCTTGTCACAGTATTCAAATTCCCTCCTTTTTTTTTAACTTCCTTCCTCTCTAACACCTGCGCTCTTAGATTTTGTTCCACAGCTGCCGCCATGAATGCAACTGTGGCTGCCGCGGCCAAACTAGCATTGATCTGTTCTCATATAGCTGTCTCACCAAGTGAATAAGGAATCATGGAGATACGGCTTTGCAAGATTGTAGTATAGTGTTAGCTCGTGGCATTCTGAGCCACCATCATGCATGTATATAGGGCTGACGTGGTGTAATATTTGAGATATATGTTCATTCCATTCATCAATATTTTTATAGTCTTGTGCTCCACTTTTTGCAGTCACTGTGCCATAATTTGCCTTGCCCATCTACCATGATTATGGTAGTTGCGTGCCATGGAGCAGTCGAAACTTGTAAACCAGCCAGCCAGTGTAGAGAAGGTTGGGTTTGTTGTTCGGGACTTGTCCCCCAATGAATTTGGCTGACCCGCTTGAGATTCTATTGAACCGGTAGATCCAGTGAAAGTTGGTGAAAACTTGACCGGTTTATCTTCCAGAACTTTAGGGGGTTTCATCTTGGGGAGTTTCTCATGCATTTTGCTTTTAAAAATAAATAGAAAATTGTGATTTTTTATTTATTTCCGGCGCATGTATTTTAGTTTACTTTATAAGAATTTATAACTTAATAAATTTAAAAATTCTCGCATAAAAGTGAAAGTAAATTTATTTACCCTATGTGTAGCGTGCCATGGAGAAATGAATTCAAATAAGAAAAAAAATTGAGAACTTTGGGGTATAGTTGTAAATTTGAATAAAATGGTTGATCCAGGCCAGCATAAATCGCATGATGTTAGAGTCAAACTCCTAAGAAATATTTTTAAAAAATATTATATTCATAAAAGAAACTCAAAATTAAAATAAATTGATCGGCATCAATTTTTTACCGGGTCAGCAGGTTAACTAACTCGAGTTTTTTACAGGACCAGTCATATTTTTTTATCTTATTTTGTTTTATACGTGTGGTTGACTTTTTTTAAAAAATAATTTTTATTTAGAAATATATTAAAATTATATTTTTTATTTTTTAAGAATTATTTTTGATATAAATATCTAATAACAGAAAAAAAATAATAATTTAAAATAAAAAAATATTTTTTTAAATTTTTTTTTATATAAATATTTTTTAAAAACAATGTCAAGATCTCGAAAGTTATATCCGAGTTCAACTATCGACCCGGTTCAAATTTTATAGATATACTTGGGGGTATGGTAAGGGGGGAAATGGATTAAATACAGCAATAATTAAGCAGGGAGCTACTCCGTGACCAGCCGCGTGGTTTTGAATGAAATCTACAATTTATCTTTTATTTTCCATCATTAAAATCAAAAGAAAAATAGGGGAAGTAGATAGATTGACCAATTATGGATAGGAGACAGGAGACCACCACAGGACCGTTGCAGCAACGTTAAGAAAAAAAAATCCCTAACTTTTTTTAAAAAAGTAATCTTTGCCACCATCACCACCTAGTTACCGTTAGCACCACTCAATTACCCTACAGCCGCTCCCTCAAAATCCAAAATTCCAGCCCGAAAGTTGAGCACAAGGAGGAAAAGGAAGTGCAGTTTTTATCCAGTTTTCATTCTTTATGGCAACTTTGGCACCTGGGATTCTGTTGAAGCTACTAAATGGGATGGATACAGGGACTAAACCCACCAGCGAGCACCGGAGTTCACTTTTGCAGGTAACTGACATAGTACCGGCTGATCTTGACGAGAAGAATCTGTGGCCTAAACAAGGATTCTTCATTAAAGTATCAGATTCCTCACACTCCATCTATGTCAGTCTCCCCCCTGATCAAGATGATTATGTTCTCAGCGGCAAAATGCAGCTTGGTCAGTTCATTTACATTGACACACTGGAGCCGGGATCTCCAGTTCCTGTTGTCAGGGGGGCTAAACCACTTCCAGGGAGACACCCATTATTAGGAACCCCTGAACCACTTATGGGTCTTCGAGGAAAGGGAGAGAGAAGTGAACAAAAACCACCCAACGGTCAAAGGAGAGGTTCTTGGGGAACAGGGCAAAATTGGGCCGATGGGGTTTCATCTCCAATGGTTTTAAAGCCAGTTCCTTTGGATTTTAATCAGTGCACACCGGTGAAACAGCGATTGGCTATGAGTTGTGTGAAATCAGTCTCGCCGGTGGTGAGAGGGAGAATTGCCAGAGATGGAGGTACTGATCGGGTGGTTAGGTCTTCTTTTGCTGGTGGTGGATTGCTGGCTAAGATGGTGGACAACAAGGTGGAGAGCCCTGCATGGCTTAGGAAAAGTTGTGCTGCACCTTCTGCTAATTTCAAGTTTCTAAGAAGCAAGAGTGTCTGTGAACGAGAAGCTAGAATTCCAATTAGCCCCTGCAAATCATCTGTAGGTGCATTTTCCTCTCATTTATTCGGTACTTTTCCGGTTCATCAAGTTACTGATGAGCTTGAAATGGTTGCTTGATAATAAATATAGATTAGCTTTTGGAAAAAAAACCAAAGCTTTTCATTGCCCTATAACAATATAGTAAATCTTCTAGTATTTCTGTTTTTGTTTTCTGTAGGAAAAGAAAAGTTCAACTCCCCCACCGAGGTTAAGAAATGCAAGGGCTGTAGCTTCTCTCGGAATGGGCGGAGAAGCACAAAACTCTTCCAATTTAAAGGCCATCTCAGAAACACAGTGTCAGTATGGTGATTCAGCCTTTGATACCAGTACCGGGCTGGCCATGAATTTACCAGGAAAGCTGAACCAATTATGCAAGGTGAACTCTTGATTCCTCTAGATGAAATTTTGTTTCTTTTTTGCTTTATCTTGTTTGCTAAACTTATGTGGCTACCAGGAAGCTGTGCAGCAAAGAGAAACGGCTCAGAAGATAGCCCTCCAGGCGCTAAGAGATGCCTCCGCCACTGAGACTTTAGTTCGGCCTCTCAAGTATACTAACCTTCTCCTGTCCTTGTATTTGTGCATTTTTTTTGGCTCCTTTCAGTTTAATCATGTTATCATGATTTTTGGAAGTTTGAAACTAAGTTTTACTGACATCAAAACGATGACTACTTGTGTAGGATGTTCTCGAATTTGAGCAGATCAGCGAGACCAGATGCTCCAGCAGCCTGTTTTGGCCAGTTTCTGGAGTTCCACCACCAGATTGTGAGAGCAGTTACTGATATGGTGTCCATTCAAGCAGCTACTTCAGCTGCTGAGGTTGGTCAGAACACAAATATCGAACAGCGTGGAGAAAATTCCTCAATCTTACATGAAATTGCACACAATTCTATGGACCAATGTGGGAATTCTGTATTAAAAAGAAGAAAAGCGTTGTACAAATCAATTTCTAGCTTCCCTGAAAGAAGTGATCAGACGATGAATTTCGAGAAACTCCAAGGATCAAATGCTAATCATCAAAAGGCCTTTCCAGAAAGAAAAGGGCCATCAACTCCACAGGGAAAACAGCCACTTAAAGGTATGATCGAGAATGATGAAAACAAGAAACCCATCTCCTCTTGCAGCTTAAGCAATACAATTAGGTTGGGTAGGCAGATTGAAAATGAAGCTGGAAATTGGTTCATGGACTTCCTAGAGAAAGCTTTGGAAACTGGAATGAAGAAATCTAAAGGAGCAACAGCAGATGGGGATGCTAAGAAAGTTCCTCAATCTCTAATATTGAAGGTTATAAACTGGGTGGAGGTAGAACAGTCTGACTGCAATAAGCGGCCAGTTCATCCAAAAGCAGCACAGATTGCTCGGAAGTTGAGGATCCTGGTGAAGAATCCTTAGATGGGCTACTGTCTAATCTAGATTATAAAGAATTCGAAACCCTCTGCAGTTGGCTTTTGCTCCCGGCTTCCCTGTCGGAAATAGCATTCCAACTCGTTTTCGTTATGTGTGGTTGTGGCTGTGTATTCGGATTTTTGGGACATTTTGTTTGGAAATGATAGTGCATTGATTGAACTTCCACGCATGTACCTATACTGTTATCCAGCTAAAGGCAGATAAAAAAAAGAGAGGGTATTCGGGGAACTACCTGTAAGCTCCTCCACCCCATGATTGGTCAAATCGGCTTCCCTGAACAACACAGATTGTAACTATTCAAACTCAACAAACGCTTTTTTTTATATATATTTAGTGGTAGAATTTGTCGAAATGATATGATAAAGGTCGACAGACTGTGGAAGAGTCGGCTGATTGATCTATTGAATCTGATTCCAACTAACGCAGCAGGTTGACAAGCCATTGAAAATGCAAATGCAGAGCACTTCTCTGAAATCAGTTAGTTAACTAATAATGCTTCGAGGGAGAATAATCTACTGGAGCATGGTTGCCTAGCTTTGGCAAAACTGAGCTTATATAAAGACCCTGATTTTGTTGCATGGTTGTAATAAGAGCTTTGTTTTTCCAGCCTCACACGGCCACATCCTTAATTTGTTTTAATATCATCAATTAGATCTTCATCTGGGGAGAAAATAAAAAGAAAGAAAGAAAGCTGACCCCGGAAATTATTTTCACATGCACCGTCTCTCACTAATTTGCTACTATGAATCCAGAATCCGTCAAAATAATGTGGTTGAGATTTTCATTAATTTGTATTGCTAACAAGGACTAGGGCAGATCATTCTGGAGTAAATGTATATTGAAGATTAAATAAGAGATATCTTCCATAAGTGTTCACCTTAAAGGAACAAGCATGTGGATTTACAAATTTCTCGCAGGAATAAACCCTATCCAGTCAGTTCACTTATCGGTGGACGGTCCATGATGCTGGATGCTGTCTTTGCATTGCTTTGCAGAATTGGGTCAATATCAGGTAATTTAGGAATCTGTGCCAATATATCAATTGTTCGTCGCAGGAGGCGAGCTAAATCCCCATCATCCATTGCACAATCCATCATCATTTCCTTCCAAGTGAGCCCTGCAGCCCAGGCTTCAACCATACCTGAAAATTGGCTATCCAAACAGCAGGATATCTCCACCCCATGTTTTTCTTGAAGCTTCGAAAGGTTACTTCTCTGTTCATTTAAGATGTTGATAACATTGATTACCGCAGAAGAAGGTTCGTAGATGTAGTTGTTATTTTCCCATGCACGAACTTTGATCCCTTCAGAAACTAAACTTGCACAGACAGCAGCAAGTTGTCCAGGTTTCAAATCTAAAAGGATTCTACTTCGAAGAACCATTGCAAGCCACAGTTCATTTTCTCCTCGAATTGCAGCTGCAGTTTCACCAAGAGGAAATATTATTTGTGTATTGAAATCCAAGGCCCTGCTTTCATGTACAACATTGCTGATCTTTATGAATTCTTTCCAGCCAGATGGTTCAATTTCCTGCAGCCGTTCACTCAAACGGTTTGATCTCATCTTCAGGCGTTTAATCTTATCCTCGGTAAAATTCTTCCAGTCTATGATCCTCTTATATTCTTTAAAGCCTTCAGTACGCGCTATCGTTTTTTTCAAACGTGCAACTTTGTTTCTTTGATCCTTGTAGCTTTCTACTGCATCATGGTAATCTTGTGACATGTGTAAAACCTCATCACTCTCAGAGAGACTATTTAAAACAGGCACATTTAAGCTCCACGACCATGTCTCAAGAGATCCTTCCATGTACCATAAACCACCAAGTTCAGATTCAGCAAGCTTTTCCCACTGCTTCTCCTCCCTATCAATAAGCATCCACATAACTTCATGTGGCAGATCATCCCCTAGAGCCAAGGCAACATTAGGAAGGCCTGTCCTATAAACAGTTTTGATCCATTTTTCAGTAAACAGATACCAAGAGTTATCTGAACCAAGAGCTACATGATACAATGGCTCAACATCTTTATGAGTTTCAACTGCACTTACATTTGACTCAGTGAGTGCAACGGTCGGTACTAATGAATCAATGTCAGAAACCATGTTTTTAAGTTTTGAACCATCAAATGAATCAGCATTCCCCAAATAAACAGCAGGCACTGAATGTTCCACTCCTTCAGAATCTTTGTATTTCAAGCACAAAAAGGGTAAACGATCATTTCCTAACTCTTTCAATAAAATTTTCAGGGCATTTAATCTCTTTGTTTCCATCTTTCTACGTAATTCTGTCCGCAGGCGTTTCTCCTCCCTCAATTGTTCTTGTAAAATTGCAATCTCCTTGTATGCCCCATCAGATAGGATTTTTCTGCTCTTTCTATCTATAGCATCATCACTGGTTTCTGAGGTCAGCATTTCAATCTCTTTCTGTATTCTAGCCAGCTCCTCTTTTGAAGCAAGCATCACATTGCTGCCAATGTATGTTCCAAAACTTTTCTCAACTAATTTCCTTGCTTCTTTCAAAGTTCTCCCTGCCTTAAGAACCTTCATTTCATCTGATTCATTTGATCTACGAGTAATTTTTGCACCAGCAAGAAGATTCAGCACCATCCCATAAGAAGCAGTAAACTGTGATACAAGAGGTTCTAGTCCAGCAAATAGAAGCTTGCAGCATTCTTCCGCACCTTCATTGGAAGTCTGAACCATTACAACATGGCCCCTTTCATCAATGCCTCTACGGCCAGCTCGCCCAGCCATTTGAAGAAGCTCATTTGGGCTTAATGGGATACGTCCACTACTACTCCTCCTGCTGAGAGACGAGATAACAGCTGTCCTAGCAGGCATGTTGATTCCAGCAGCTAGTGTTTCTGTAGCAAAGACAACTTTAATAAGTCCTCTCTGGAACAGCTCCTCAATAAAAGACTTCCATAGAGGGAGACATCCTGCATGATGTGCAGCAACCCCTCTTAGAAGTCCCTTGACAGCAATCTCCCTGACAGCATCAGGATTCTGAAAACTGAACCTCTTCAAAGCCAGTTCAACCTCACTTGCCTCACACTCATCTAAGAGCCTGCAACCTTCAAGGTACTGCACAGCCGCATCACATCCTCTTCGGTTAAAAATAAACCAAATTGCAGGCAGCATATCCCTTGCCTTAAGCTGTGCTAGTGTATCAACAACTTGAGGCACCTGAAAATCATGATTTATTTTAGATGACTACGGTCCTTTTCCATTCTTGAGGACAGGTTATAAGTCAGCTAAAACAAACTAGTATACTCAGAAGAAAATGAAAGAAAAAGAAAATGACACATTATCAGAAAAACAATGGATAAACTCATTGCCTGTGAACGGCGTATTCTGCTTATATCATTCTTCGAAAGAGGTTCTTCAGACATGTTACCAATATTATCAAAGCCAGTGTTGCTTCCATGTTTTCTTGAATTCCGTCTTCTCGATCCACCATCCTTATAAGATTTAACTCTAGAAGCAGAAAGTTGTAGATAATTGAGCGAAAGCTTCCTGTTTCAAATTAAAGTCAAAACCCGAAATTAGCATCATTCCATCAATAAGAGGATCCAAAGAATTCTTTATATAAATGCTAGAGCATTATGCAACTATCATCAACACAACTGTGACATAAATTGAATTTGGAGTTCAGACTAAAAAAAAAATTGGGAAAAGATAAATAAGATGACAGAAGACAGGCAAACCTATTAATGTGCTTTCCTTTCTCATCAAGAAGAGGATACAACGAGTGCCTAGTAGAAAAATGCCAAGTCAATGGAACTGGACGCCTTGACGATGTCACCAGTTCAGTTTCACCATGAACCTAGAAAGTAAATTGAAATAAAAATCAATACCTTTCTCACTGTGAAAATATTATTTCCATAGGTCACCAAACAAGACAATACAGAAGCCATGCACGACTAAAATGCAGAATTGAGTTCAAGCATGTCACAATTTTCAATCCCGTTGAAAAAAGATGCATCCAGAAGTTTTGTCCTCATCTAAATGGAAACATATGATCATTCAATCCATCTGAAAAGGGAGTTATGGTAGAAGTTTTGTGCACACTTAATTTCACATATCACTCCAATATACCTTAACTTTTTTCCATAAACAGGTTTCAAACTAAAAGTAAAGGATAAATCTAGTTCAATAGTAGGACAAGAGTTCAGAAATGAAATAAATAGCGGAGCCTTGGTAATGATGCAGCCAGCCCAACAGACAACTACTTCAACAGTGAAATGAAAAACAGAAGAAACACCTCACAGCCAACAAGAACAATGTCTAGACATGTAAGCAGTTGTTTTTATTGGAATTATCAAATCAATGGTGAGTTCTTGGGTTGGATAGTGTGCTGATGGGCATATGTCATGTGCAAGTGCATGCATGCATGTGTTCATTTTTTATATTGCTAGATAAAGCCAATCCTTCAGAATGTTAATTGTCCAAAACCAATACAGATGCTAAGGATGCAAACTGATCAAGTAGCAAGAAAAATTGCCAAAAATCTCATCCACCATTCATAGTGCATGCACTTCAATTCTTAATTTGCAAACCTAGGAGTCTACAAAAAGTCAACAAATGCATCGAAGACATCACTTCTGGTTCCCTAAAGGTAAGGGTGTATGAAAACCATTCAGAATTCAATCTGCAGCAACAGGCTTATGCACCCGCATTAACCGCAAAAGGCATCTTCCTTAACCAAGACAAAAGACTTGCACTCTATTTGCACACCCACAAACTTGTTTTAGAATGTAGTCAGTGTGATCCTTCTGCCCAACAATCACAAAATATATTTCACTATTTCTATGGCCTTGGACTCTCAGAAACAAAGCAGAAAAAAATATAAAATGAAAGAAGGATGATAAAGCGTTGTTTTTTAAGGATAGTTGATGCTTAAATATGCTACACAAATAAATAAATAAACCAATGTTAGCTAGATCATTCATCAATATATTTTGGCCAACAATTTTCCACCATTTTTATACTAGATATCCATAGAAATCAAACATGTCAAAGACCTCAGCTGGAATGAGAATGGATCTATTCCATATCAAGAACAATTTAAATGTATTTTCAATAAAGATCATTAGCAACTAAATAATTAAGATGAAAGTTTCTGGGAGATGTAAAATTGAAACAAGATATTAAAACTATAAAAGTCAAACTCTGGATGAAAAGTAATTTCTGGTTCTGTTGGGTTCTTCAATAAGAGGAAGTGGAACAAGCTTGGCATTTCATTAAATTCCTTAGCAACAGTTCCACAAATAATTTGTTAGAAGTAGAACAAGTAATAAATGGGCCAAATGGAGCATCTTGTTCCTGGCAAACAATTATTATCCTGCAAGCATTATTTTATAACTGACATGTCTGTAAGACAGCTCCATACAAGGTGGTATAGTGGACATTTATAAAGAACTGTACCTCACGAATCCACCCAGACAGCTCATCTGGGTTCTTGACCGTTGCTGATAAACATATCAGTTGAACTTCTTTTGGGCAATAAATAATCTGAAAATTTAACAATGAACATCACACTATGCAATGCGATGAAATTTTGGACTGTAAATGAGATGTTGAAATATAAATTATACTTACTATCTCCTCCCATACAGTACCACGAGATATATCACTTAGAAAATGAACTTCATCTAAAACAATCACATCAACATGGAAAAGTCCACTCCCAGAAGAAACCATCCCAATGCTGCATGAGAAGTTCAACTACCATTTATGTACTTGATTCAAAAGATAAATTGAAGTAACAAAAGAAGTACATGGGTCATAACTGAATGACGAAAAGGATAACAGATTTTCTATACACAAACCAAGTTTCCAGGTAAAAGAAATTCAGGTCTACAAATCATTGCTGACAACTTATCTGCTTTTAAACTTAAACATCGTGGTACTAATGATCTAATGATTTCATAAAAGCTAAGCAAGGCGGTTATCATCCTTCCATTGTACAGTACAGTTAAAATTGAAACCGAGACCGATTTAATATAAAATATACCTTTGATACAACATGTTTCGCAAAATCTCTGTTGTCATAATCAAAACTTGGGCATCTTTATTGATGGCTGAATCTCCTGTTAGAAGACCAACATTCTCATCCCCAAACGTCTCCCTGTAAGTGTAGTTTCAGAGAAATAGTGCTTATCAATTAATAAGCAAAACAAACCAATCTTGTTATTATTAGAAGTGGAAATTGCAAACCGAAAATCACGAAATTTCTGGTTGGATAAAGCTTTAAGAGGCGTGGTGTAGAAAATCCTCCTTCCTCTAGCAACAGTAGCAACTGCGGCAGCTTCAGCTATCAATGTCTTTCCACTGCTTGTTGGTGCCGATACCACCACCGATGATCCCTTCAAAAACGCCTCTATCGCCAACCGCTGCCAAAAACTATAAATATAGCTCATTTTCACCAATTTCATTAAAAAAAAACAAGAAGAAGTACCTGAAATTTATCGATGCGGAAATCGTAAATGGAAGCAAGTTCATTAGCGTCAATAATTTCACTTCCAAACTCTTTGACTTCGTTACAGAGCTTTTCAACTCTCTGCCACTTGGATTCCTTGCGCCAATTTGATACTTCACTACTACTAGCCTCGACCGATATTTCGATTTCAGCTTCATCTTCGATTGCCTCCAAAAAATCGTCGTATTCATCAGCAGCTTCGTCTTCCTCTTCGTCCTCATCATCTTCGTACTCTTCGTCGTCGTCGTTGTCGGCATCCGAGAGTTGCGAATCGACCGGAATGAGAGAGTTTGGGGAGTTGGGCAAGGAAAGGAGCCGAAATGAATTGAATGATCTCGGTTTGGGTTTGGATTTTTTAAGGTGGTAGAATCCTAGGGTTTGAGGAGGAGGAGGAGGGAACAGGGAGGGGTAGAATTTGGAAACGTATGGAGAGGAAAGGATAGAGAGAGTGCTGTTCATGGCGCGCGGGAGAGGTTTTGTTTGGATACACTGCTCCTCTCTCGCTCGCTCTCTCCACAATATCTCATTTCCTCCTTAACGTACAAATTGCGAAGTCTCTTCAGTTTTTTTTCATGGTATATTCTTGTTAATATAAGCATAATCAAGATATTAACAAGAATATACCATGAAATAAAACTTAAATATTACAAAAATACAAAAAAAGAAAATAAGAGTATGAAACTTGATATCAAAACCAAGATGTCTAAGCACCCGTTTGGCAACGTGGTGCGTTCCACGTTTGCCAAACGGGATGGGGTTTTGGTGTTTGGTTTTTACCAAACACCATTTTGTTTTAATGGGTCCCACCCTATTTATACACCCGAACGGCGTTTCAAAAAAAACACCTGGAAGGTGCTTTTGAAACGCCGTTCGAAACTGCGTCTTCATCCCCGTTTTCTTCTCAAAAAAATCAGACCCATTTGCCTGCACTCCTCTCATCTTCTCCATTTCCAGAAATCATCTTCTCCCTTCATCCCTGCACGTCTCTCGTCTCTCCCTTCTTCTCTGCACGTCTCTCTCTTCTTCTCTGCACCCATCTTCTCCCTTCATCCCTGCACGTCTCTCGTCTCTCCCTTCTTCTCTGCACGTCTCTCCCTCTTCTCTGCAACAATCTTTAGTCGAACACAATCTGCAATAACGAGCGTTTCTGCTTAATCCCTACTACTCCAATAGCTCAAAACCATGATTGAGCACAATCACATCAAGAGAAATAGCTACAATAAACTCGATGCTTAACAATTGATTTGAAGCCCATTTCTTGTCAATTCCATACAAATCTAACAAAAGATCTTTCTTTTTGGAAAAAAGAAAGAAAAAGAAAACGAAAACGAAAAACCCACCATAAGTTTGAGCTCTATCAAGTTTAGCCAAAGAAATGCATCCAATTCAATCGGTTGAATCCTGAAATGGGGATTTTTTTATATTTTTTGTTTTAAAAATACACAAATTTATATTGTTTTATATAATTTATCTTTGTTTTTTTAATTTAATAATAAAAACTATTTTTATAGTAATTTGTACATGAATACTTAAAAAACATGTATGCTTACCGTCTCAAAATATAAAAAAAAAACATGAAGATAAATAAATATTTTTTTATATTTTTTGTTTTAAAATACACAAATTTATATTGGTATATATAATTTATCTTTGCTTTTTAATTTAATAATAAAAGCTATTTTCATAGTAATTTGTACATGAATACTTAAAAAACATGAAGATAAATAAATACTTTTTGTTTTAAAAATACACAAATTTATATCAAAATTGTTTTGAAAACAAATTTACTTCATGTTTTTGTCTCCTCAACCAAATATGTTCTTATATCTATTTTTTTTCTCCATACAATAATCAAATGTTATAAAAATAAATATTTATATTATTATATTTAGTGTATAATTTTTTTATATATATCAATATATTATTTCACCATTGTTGAAAGCATTTTTTATGATTATTATTTTTTATTATGTGCTGTTTGTGATTGTAATAAAAATTATTTTTAAAAATATTTCTCGTTTTGAAACATATTAATATAAATTGTTATTTATTTTTAAATTTATTTGTAGAAGTTACATATATATATATATATATATATATATGGATGGATGGATGTATGGATGTATGTATAAATGTGTGTGTATATTTCCATGCCCTTTTAAGTAATTTTACAAGTTAAAAGCAGTTTGTAAAGTTTGGAAACCAAACACCAAAAACTGCTTTTTCTTCAACCTCCAACTCAACCACAGTTTTAACCAAACACTTAACTGCTTTTTTTGAACCACAGAAAAAGCACTTTTTTTGAAACTCCATTTTTTTAACCTCAACCGCAACAGCAACCGCAATACCAAACAGGCCCTAAATGAATGAAAAATGTCTTCGTATATAGGATAAATTTTAGGAAGCTGTTTGGCTCTGCATTTCAGCCGGCATTTCATGAAAATTTGAAGAAAAAATCATTTTAAATGAATATGTTTTAGTGTTTTTATATCATTTTGATGTGCTGATGTCAAAAATAATTTTTAAAAAATAAAAAAACATCATTTTAATGTATTTCGACACGAAAAACATTTTTAAAAGCTACCACAACCGCTCTCCCAAACAAGCTCTAAAGCTACTAGTCTGGTGGCTAATTAATTTGGTGATTACCTAACTTGGTGGCTAGACAAAACATAATTGATAAGATCATAATCCAATAAAATTTATAGGTATTTGTCGTAGACCTTTTTTTTATGAAAAAAAAAAGAGTTATTTTAACTTATAATTTTTTTATGACATTCTAATTGGATTAAACCAACTCACCTATAATTATTATTTTTCTATAGGCCTAACCCTCTCCTTATCTCTTTATGTGAACCCTAGTTTCAATAATTATACACGCCAATCAGTTCTCTAAATTATGATATACATATATTTTACAAATATGCATTAAAAAATAAATATTTACCATAAATTAAAGATATCTTTTATTATCAAATTTGTTTTTCATAAAATATACTTAAGCTAAAGGATTTGGTGATATTTTAAGTCCAATATGATGATATATAACCTTAATAAAAATATTTTTTTTAAGTGCTTATCACATCTCCCGACGAGCTTGTTATTAGTCCTTAGTAATTAAAGCATTAAAAATGAAAAATACTTTACAAAATCCAAAACCAAAGCATTTGTCATTTTACTTTCACTAATTAATTCAAATAAACAAAATCTCATTGTATTTATATTTTTTTTCCACTTACCACTTAATCAAGTAACTGCAATATGATGGTATATAACCTTAATAAAAATAGACTTTTAAGCATTTATTACACCCCCTAATTAGCTTGTTATTCCCTAGTAATTAAAATATTAAAATTGAAAAGCAATTTACAAATTACAAAACCAAGACACTCATCACTTTGCTTTCACCAATCAATTCAAATAAATAAAATCTTATTATATTTATACTTTTTACATTTACCTCTTAATCAAGATGCTAACAAACCTTAGTTTTGTGTTCAATATATCAACACATGGATATCGGGCTTTACTTGGAAAAAAAAATTTGCTCTATTTTTTTTTATAACATTAAATTTCTTGGGTTAGAATATATGTATATATATTTAATAAAATATTTTTTAAAAAAAGAAAAACAATGCATTATTAACACATGTAATGATTTATGCTAACGACTGCTAAACCAATTAGCATTGAGACATTAGGTGTTGAAACCCCCCTATTAGCTTAGAAACTTGAGTTGTAGATACTTAAATATAGATAGTGAAGTATTTTATTCTTTTAAACTTTCTCATTAAAAACAATGTAACGAGCTTTGAGCTAATAACTCTATATTATTTTATTTTAAGGTATTATGTGTTAAAACACCCTTTAAGACTTAATTGGTTAGGTTATGGAGGTTACAAAACCAAACTTATTTATGCATTTATTATATTATTATTATTTTGTGATCTCTTATTCCCTTACTTGTTATCTTTGACAAAAAAAACACAACTAATATAATAATTCAATTTGAAACCCACAATAATGTTTTAAAGTGTCTGAGTGAAAATAATAGTTTTATAAATACTTGTTAAATAAGTATATGATCATAATTATGTGATAATAGTATGAGAGTTTGTAAATTTAAATAAAAATAACCTTTAAATTTATAATAAGAAAAGAAAAAGGAAATTATCACAATATTCACCTATTTTTCAAGGCTTTAAATGGTTTAGACTTATTGCACTAGTTTTGGCAAGCAATTTATATGCCAAGAATCAAATGGGTTGAAATATATTGCATAACCGTTACAAGGATTACATATATATAAATGGATAAAATTGACTTGAACTTCCTAAATCAATGTCATCGAAAGAAAAATTAGAGATGATATGTGAAAAATAAGGTCTATATTAGGATTCAAGAATTTAGTAATTTTTTTAAAGTAAAATTCATAAAACAAATCTTTCTTATTGAAACATTAAACTTAATAGAAAAGATAAATTAAATATTTTAAGCCTTCTTGAACATAATGAAAATATAGTTATTATCTAAAAAATATTATACTTAAAAACCCCTTGAATTCTCAATCTTCATCTAGATTTTGGAAATGTTAAGAAATGTTAGAAGATAATTTGATATTTAGCTGAAAAATATAAGCTTAATAGTTAGTGTAAATATAATTAAACCAATTTTCATGAATGTCCATGTAGTTTCAAAAAGAAAAGAAGAAAAATAAAAGGACATCAAAGTAACTTCATAAGTAATTAGATGTCAATTTCATAAAAAATAGAAAAACTAAAATTATCATCCAAAAGTTCTTTTTGCAAAAAAAGAAAGCAAGGTGAAAGAGTCACCCACGAGAGAAACTAAAACAAATGATTGGGGTGCGAGATTACATGCACACGAGCTATCTAAAATTTTTGTTTTAATTATTTAATAAGATGAATCCTTCTTTGAGCTAATACACAACCAATATGATTTCCTAATTATAAAATCTAATTATTTGAAACATGAAAAAAACTGTTTTCTTTTTCGAGTCGGAGATCCTGTCATTTTTGTAGTCTTTTATACTATTTTAATGTGTGATTTTAATGAAATAAATGAGTGTTTGAGAAGATTTTATAGACATGGAAAAAAAATACAATCATATCAGCTATATGGATAAGTTAGTTGGAGTTCCTTTTTTAAAAGTTTTTTTAAATTTGTGTCAACACATGTATATTTATGAGTAGTTATTATTATGGCTCACATTTTCTCTTGATTTTATGTCAAAAAACGACTTAAATTACCTTTATGGGTTGGGGATCGACTTCCATTCAGTTAAAACTGATAAACAAGGTATTTTTTAGTCAAATTCTCAAGACTATATCTTAATAAATTGTATTTTATCTTTATGGTTTATAGATATCATCTTTAAAGAATGATATTGTGTAATACAAGTCCATCTGGCTGAATTTTAAAAGAAATTGGAGGAGAATTAATCCAGTATAATATGCTTAAAATCCTAGTTTGACCAATGTTTCAGTTAACCTCAAGAAAATCCAATCAAACACATGGTAAAACTTGTTTACTATAAAATAGTATCATTTTGACTTTTTTATAAGACAAAAAGATATGATTGAATTTGGTTATCTCGAGCCAATCCACTTAACCTATAACTTGATAATTGTCCTAGATTGATTTTGGATAGGGCTTAAAAACAATGGGAAAATAGAGATCAAATCCAAATCAATAAAATGTCAAATGATTAAATAAAAAAATTGAAGGATAAAAATTAGCAATTAAGATAATGAGAACCCTATTTGAAAAGCAATTAGGAAGGTAAACTAAAATTCTGAATTGAAGATAAAAATTAAAAAGAAAAACTCAAATTAACAAATGAATCGAAAATAAAAAAAAATAAAAATCAAGAGAATGAGTATCAATTTATATAAAAAAATATAAAATCAAGATTGTGGATCTAAGTATAAAATTGAAAATAAATTAAAACTTCATAAAAAAAAGTTTAGAATCAAAATTATAAATCAAAACATTAAGGGTCAAATCTTAAATATAGAAAAATATTGAACTAGAGGAAAAAGTTGAAAAGAAAAATTAAGTTCACAGAAGAATCCAAAAAAAAAAACATATCAATTTTCAATGAACTCAATGATGATAGATAATATTTTTTAAAATAATTAAAGATGACTGAAGATAACTTGATCCATCTTTTAGAATTTGTGACACAAATCATAAACCCGGATCAAAATGTAAAAGGCAAACCCAAAAAATTAACAATGTAAAATCTTAAAACCAACCAGGAAATGAAATTAAATGAACAAATTAAAAAAATATAGTTTTGAAAAGAAAGAGAATCAAGTTTGACAAAAAAGAACCATATTTGACACACAAAAAAATTAATCATAAGGGATGAAATTAGAAAATAATTTCAATTAAAAAAAGGATAATAACAACTAAACATAACTATCAAAAGAATGAGGATCGTATTTGATATAAAAAATATATCAAGTGATGAGATCTAAAGACAAATTAATTCAATAAAGGATTAAAGATAAAAAAATAATATCACAATTAAAAGAATAAACGTCAAATATAATATAAAATCAAATCATAAAGGGTGAAACTAGAAAATAATTTAAATTAAGAAAAGGACAATAACAACTAAACATAACTATCAAAAGAATGAGAACCATATTTGATATAAAAAAATATATCAAGTGATGAGATCCAAAGACAAATTAATTCAATAAAAGATTCAAAATAAAAAATATCCCAATTAAAAGAATGGACGTCAAATATAATATAAAAACAAAGTGTAAAGGGATGAACATAAGAAAACAATTAACTTAATAAATGATACAAGACTATAAGACTAAATACATTGTAATTAAACAAAATGAGGATTAAATTTGATATTAAAATAAGGTATCGAGGAATGAAATTATAAAAAACAAATTAACTTAATAAATTATTCAAGACCAAATAAATTATAATTAAAAAAACGAGGATCTAATTTAATTTAACAACAAATAGCTAGACTTCTTTTTTTCCTGCAATGGGTAGAATGATTTCATAAGAGGAGAGGAGAAAGAGGGAGGAAAGGAAGAACTCCTTGTTGGAGCTCCTCTGCGTGCCATCAGAAAACAAGCGTCTCACCACCGTGACGGGTTGGTGAGGCGCATCAAACGCCGCCCCTAAAAAGTTGCATTCAATGTTGTGTAGATGCTACACGTGCCATTTGAAATGCGACTCCAATGACTTTTGAATTTTAATATTAATTTATATATATTAAAATATCAAATCAGTCATTGATAATGGGTACGTTTTATTTAATTATTGGTCATGGGAAAATGATTTAATTATTGCATGAGTTATAATGTTCGAGTGAAAGCACATTCAAATACTGTTATTACGTGGAAAAATCAATAGCTTACATTTCCCTTTGAACTTGCGACTTCATCGATTATCAACTTTGACTTTTCTTTGTAGTATTTATGTTATTTAAATTTATATATATTTATATATATTTGCACATTATCAATATAAAAAAATGAAAAAACAATATAATTTAATATTTTTGTTTTAAAAAACTATTTTAATCTTGTTTTAATTGCACCATTAACTTAATAAAAAAAAAATACGTCAGCAATAAAATATACATAGAGTAGTGATTTCTCGAGTCAAAGCAGACATTCTCTTCTCCACTTTTAAATTTAGTAGATTAAACATGACTCAATAATACAAATTTGAAATTAAAAAGTTTATTCTCCCTTTAATTTTAAATTCAAGTTTTATAATTATTATTAAATATTTATATAATTATTAATTTTAGGATCTATAAAATTAAATAAAATACATGTAATCTAACCCAGATATTAATATTAATAAATAAAAAATTAGTAGATTAATACCAATCAATTACTCTTTATTATTAATAATAAAAAAAACCCACCATCAACAGAATTATTAAGAAAATATCACAAGTGACCTTTCCAACCGCCAACAACCAAAGCTAACTATTCCTCGTGTCGTCTCGACCCTCACCAAACTCCTCCATTGCCCTTCAAATTCGAACCGCTCCCCACCCAGACAGAGAAAGACACCGTCAGTCGACATGGCCTTATCACACCTAAAATCATCTTCGTCCAGATCCAATTTTCTCAAACCTCTAGCCACCGGCTTTTCTCTCCGCCGTCCGATCTCTACCTCAACTGATCCCCTCACAGTCGAGACCTCAGTTCCCTTCACCACTCACAGATGCGATCCTCCATCGCGCACTGTCGAAACCAGTTCCCAAGAACTCCTCTCCTTCTTCCGCGACATGGCCACCATGCGCCGTATGGAGATCGCCGCCGACTCTCTATACAAGGCCAAGCTCATCCGCGGATTCTGCCACCTCTACGACGGCCAAGAAGCCGTGGCCGTTGGTATGGAGGCTGCAATTACCAAAAAGGACAGCATCATCACTGCCTACCGTGACCACTGCACGTTTCTGGGGAGAGGCGGGACCCTCTTGGAGATATTTTCGGAGCTGATGGGGCGACAGGGCGGTTGTTCCAGTGGGAAAGGTGGGTCCATGCATTTCTATAAGAAAAAAAGTGGATTTTATGGAGGGCATGGTATTGTGGGAGCTCAAGTACCGTTAGGTTGTGGATTGGCATTTGCTCATAAATATAACAAGGACGATGCCGTCGCCTTTGCGTTGTATGGAGATGGTGCTGCTAATCAAGGACAGTTGTTCGAGGCTCTTAATATCTCAGCTCTCTGGGATCTTCCAGTCATTTTGGTCTGCGAGAATAATCATTGTGAGATACATTATTATTATTATTATTATTATTATTATTATTATTATTATTATTATTATTATTATTATTATTATTATTATTATCCATTTGCTTCTGTTTGTCAATTGGATGAAATGTGTTTTTTGCGTAGATGGAATGGGGACAGCTGAGTGGAGAGCCGCCAAGAGTCCATCATACTATAAGCGTGGAGATTATGTTCCTGGCTTGAAGGTAATATACAATCTTGCATTTTTGCTTATATGTTCTGTTGAGATTTTGGGTTTTAATGGGAATGTTATCTGTGCTGTTGTTTTTCCTGTTGGACCTTGTTCCTGTTTTTTTTTCTTCCCCTGTTGTGTTGTCAAGAAACAAAGTCAGCATGCTATTAAGGAATTCCTGACTGGATTCACTTCAGTTTCTCGTTTGAATTGCTAGTTTAGAATTAGCCTAGAGTTGACTGGGAAATTTCATGGGCCAGTCATAGAGCTATTCCATTTGAAGACTATATTGTAACGGATAAGATGTTGTAAAGTATTTTTCCTTGTGCTTTTTGCTGTCTTTTCAAAAGAAAGGAATGATAGAATGTTATCACAAAATTGGTGCTGCAAATACTTGCAATGAAGTTATAACATTAAAAGCATGCAACCATGTCATGATAAATTCCAAATGATTTTTTTCTTATTTGATGTATTCTATTAGCAAAGTTGGTGCTGCCAATACTTGCAATGAAGTTATAACATAAAAAGCAAGCAACTATGTCATGATAAATTTCAAATGATTTTTTTTTCCTTTATAACGTATTTCTAACAGTTTCCAGTGTTTTTCTTTTCGTCTGCATGCCAGCACGTGGTATTCTCCATTTTTTCTGCATTAGATCAAAGTTTAGTTAAGGGGCGTCAATCCTGATAGAAAAAGTTTACCCATATTTTGCCAATGAAGCTGTGCTGTATGTACATTGTCAATATAGCATGATTTCTAAGTACTTTTTGGCTCCTTACATAAAATTTGTTTCTGGATGTACATTTCATTGATCTCAGACTCAATCTAGGACTTTTTTTGAAGCATTTTCTTAAAAATTGCTTGGAGATAATCTTGAATATACTTTTCATGTTAAAAAAATTTGCAATATTTCTCAAGACTGTGAAGATGTGATCATGATTTTTTTTTCTTGCTTGATTAATGCTTTTAGCTTGACTGGAATCGGGTTTTTTGAATGAAATGAAAATTGTTGAATTTGGGTCAGGCTGGTAACTGGGATTTTTCTACGACAATATAATAGGTTTTTGAGTTTGTTTCATACTTCATGGTTTTTGTTAACAGGTAGATGGCATGGATGCTTTTGCTGTGAAACAAGCATGCAAATTTGCAAAGGAGCACGCCTTAAAGAGTGGACCCATTGTGAGTTTTAATTTTGTTTGGTTGTTGCGCATGTGTTTTTAAGGTCCTTTGACTATGAGGCCTTGATCTTCATTGTTTTATCTTTAATTAAATCTTCATGAAATTATTCCAATGCATTGTTCTTTCCATCACTTCTAATTTGGATCTTGGTACTTAAACAACTATTTAATGTCATTTTAGTACTGTGATGCTTTGAATAACAATATTATATCGCTTGTTCTAAAGGGGTTCCAGTTTTTTTCAATACGATTTATGCTGTATTAGAGCCTGCTTATCTAAGAAGAAAGTGTATTCAATGTATTCACTTTCTTTGATCTGAGGCTAGGTTACCCTATCTTTTTTGTGTTTCTTTGGACAAGCCATGGTTTGATAGTGCAATTGAATATGTTCAGGATTCTAGCCTGAGTTTGAGATTTCCAGATCCTGGATAACCTTAACATTTCACAGAGTAATGACATGTACTTGCATATGATCTATTACCTTGATGCACACAATACTTTCTATTAGGTCTCGATGAAAAGAATTTGATAAGATGATATCCTCTGTTAAATAAATGAAGTAATTTGGTTTGCTTAAATTACTGGATAACTGTAAGTGAACTATATTGGGCTCAATAAGAGGGGCTGCAAATCTTTATATGGAACAAACACATCTGATACTCATCTAGGAGCTTGGATGGATGATGTCATGACTGTGCTTAGTAATTATAAGTTAGGTGAGTGGTTCTTAATTAAACTGACCAGCATGCCAGTGTTCTGGACTCTTTGTGCAGTTATCTATTTAACTGATTTTCAATGAGGCAAATTTCTAACCATTGATTGTTAATTTGATAATATCTTGTGATCTTGTTTCTTTAAACTAAGGCCATTGTTCAGGGAAAGATTGAAATATTTTTTTATTTAATAAATAATGCTGAAAGTAACGGAGCTATATCATCAGAACACATTTTTTTCATGAAAAATTTTGTTTATTCTAACTGTTGTTTTAAGTTAAACCTCTTGGAAGTGTGAGAAATTATGGGCAAGCTTCCTGTTATGAAGCTGAAGTTTCGGAGCTACTGCTTAAGATGTTGTCTTGAGAGCTTTGATATCACCAATGGGTCAAGGGATTTGCATGAACCTAGATGGGTCTGACAGAAATTTGGTTAAATTTGCTCTCTTTAAGAGAGTTGAGGATTTATCTGTTAATTGAGAGTCATGCCATAAAATGTTGGTTGATTGTATCACCTTGGGAAATTAAGGCTGGATTGTTTTATTGTTTCTTACTTTTGTTTCAGCCTTTTGGCAAAATTTGTTTAAGTGCAAGTTTATCTTAATCCAGAATCCAAACAAAAGCCATGTTGTGACATATGCTCACAGCTGAAATTGTTTAGTACACACTTTGAGTCATTAAGGCTGGGTTGGTTTCTTTTACGTCCTATAGCCTTTCAATAAATTTATATTTTGAATCAGCTAATCCAAATGCAAAAGAAAATGCCATGTTTTGACATCTGCTCATAGCTGAAATTATGTGAGGTGCGAGATTATGTGCTAGGATATGTAAAAAATTACAGAATTCTCCAAAATCCTGTCTGTATCAGTGTTCATGCAATTTAATATGGTAATATTATGTTATTGTCACATCAGCTGGCAATGGAAGTAGTTGATTGTATCCCTGTGCTGTAATCCTTGAATCTCACTCTATCAAGTTGATTTGTTTATTCATTTTTTTATTCTCATGTCAGATACTTGAAATGGATACCTATAGGTATCATGGTCACTCTATGTCTGATCCTGGGAGCACCTACCGTACCCGTGATGAGATCAGTGGTGTTAGACAGGTTATTGCTTGCTATTCAGCATTTCTTTTTCAAAGGCAAAAGTTTATTCACTATTTCAGATGTTTCATGTATAGTTTGGTCTGTGATATGATCCTCAGGAACGTGATCCAATTGAAAGAATAAGAAAGTTGATAATGACCCATGATCTAGCTACTGAGAAAGAGCTAAAGGTAATTTTGTGAACTTGGATTGCATTCTTACATGAAATCTGGACAATCATTTCTTTCGTTGTCAAGTAATGTTACCTTGTAGATTTTGCCCTAATTTCTCTCTTCATGTCTCGAGAAAGATTCTCAAAAAAACAATGAAGTTCAGAACTATGTTAAGGTGATCAAATGTAAATAGATTTGCATTGCTTTCCTATACTTTTCAGGATATTGAAAAGGAAGTGAGAAAACAAGTAGATGACGCCATTGCTCAAGCCAAGGTAAGAACCATATATTGTTTTAATTTTAAATGCCTTGTAACCTTACTGGTTGAAGGAACTCTTTCCTTCTCTCACTGGTTTTGTTTTTTGAGTTTTCTCAAAATTTTCATGGTTTTGATGCCTTGTTTTTCCTTTTCAATTGTTTTTACAGGAAAGTCCTATGCCTGAACCTTCAGAACTTTTCACAAATGTATACGCGAAGGGTATGGGAGTTGAGGTAATAAAGATTTCCCTTCTTTTTTACTATCTGTCTGTCTATCAATTGTTGTTTGTTCCTCGAGATGTTTGTTTCCTTCTAGGATAGTTCTGAACATATAAAAACCTTCCCAAGTACTGCTAGTACGAATTTCTTGGTCACTTTTGTCCAATATGTCTATTAAAATGCGTGATGGGGATATAGTATCACAGAGGGCAAAATAAGGATGGTAAAAAACAAAAAGCACTTAAAAATGAACTCTCTCCCTCCTCTTGTGAACACATTTGGATGTTATATGTTTATTCTTTTAACACAGCGGATGATTATTGACTATGATGAAGACAATTTACTCCTTCCAGTCTGAGTTTTCTTCTTGTTTCCTGTGATATTTCTAAGTTTACGCAAAATGTGAGGACTTTAGGGTCTTTCACATGAGCAACATGAATTTTTTTCCCTTTCCGTTTTCTTTTTCCGGCATAACACGCCGGTATGAGGGTTTCTAGCAGATAGCTTTCTGCTGATAGTGATTGTTTCATGGTTTTGAATTGCAGTCATATGGAGCTGATAGGAAAGAAGTTAGAGCTGTGCTTCCCTAAGCTAAAACTTAGATGGGAAGTTTTCTGATGCCCCACAGCCTCCAAATCTCCCAACCATGGAACAACTGAAAATGAGAGAATAAGTGATGGTGAACATGCATTTCTTCCTGCCTAAATTTGATTTCCACACTTTTGTATAGAAAACTTTTTCTTCTCAAGTTGTGGGGCAAAACTATTTTTTCATGTGTAGTTTTTCTTTCGGTGAGCTACAACAATTTTCTATGATTTTTGTTGAATGAGCTGCTGATGTGCTCAAGAATACAAGAGCATCCGGACATGATATGCCAATAATTTTTCAGCTTTTGTCAAATTGACAGCAATAAGACCACCTCAATTTGTCTCAATTTGACTTGGAAAATATACCCTTGGTATTACTTCATTTAAAAATTAATGAATTACCAACAATGGTTTCACTTATAGATAAGTTGATTAATCAAGAAAACATAATTTTCTGCGGTCAATGTTTGATTTGATTGAATGTTCTTAAACTTGGTTTTTTCACAAGTTTATATACACCACAACTTTGATTTTGATATCAAATTTAGCAATAGATTGTGTATAATAATAACTTAGAGTCCATTCTAGTAATTAAAATAAACAATCGTAGTAAGAATAAACATAGGAGAACAAATATATTTATCATATAAACTGGAGAGAAAAAAAGGTAAAATAGATCTCACGGTTCTTGAAATCTGAAAGTTTTTGTATCCTTACAACCAAGAAAAAGAGTTTAGTCTTGCATGTTTGTCGAACAACTAATCAAAAAAAAGAAGAAAACATGATTTCAGGTTTGCGGAGGAGAAGGGGTGTTTTCTCTCTCTTCCAGTCACCTATTCTCTCTTATTCTTTCCTTTCTCTATTTTTTTTTATAGCCTAGAAAACCCTAATCCTTACTTTACAAAATATTCTTCCCTTAAGTAGATAGTGTTACATTTAAATATTTAAATAACTATTTTTCTAAAAGGGAGAAATAATCTTGTATGAAATCTTCAATTTTTGAATTAGAGGAGATAAGTTGCCAAAATCAAGACTTGGATGTCGGCTTAGATGCTTCGAAATGTCATTTGAACTCGTTTCTTCACGAAACTTGTTTGTCGTCAGAATTTAGTTGCTATCTTTGAAAATCATTTCTCCATCATATGACATTGTTTTGGTGTGGAATTATAAGCGTTGATAGGTATCGGAGTCTGGAATCCAAAAAATTACTTTGCAGACTTTTGTAGCTCCAACTATTTAAGTTGGAATGGTCAAACATCAACGCTAGCAAATTGCGAGATTTGACTTTGAAGTGTGCAATTTTCATTCTATTTCTTATTTTATTTTTCTTGCCTTAGATTTTCAAAAAGATATGGATGGTATATTTTTAATGTCATTGGAATCATTTCATTTCGATTTCTAGAGCTCACGCTTTGCATAAAACATTGACTAATGGTCAAACATGTCAATTACCTCTAATTTACTCCTTTTTGCATATTTCATCCAAAAGTTCATCCAAAACATAAAATAAAGAATCTCAAGATATTTTATATATAAAACATAATTGTGTCAATTAATTAGTTAAATATGAGTGAAACTATCGAATAATATGGTTGTGTTAATTTAAAAAAGAAATAGTTGTAATTTTAATGTTTTTTTTTTGTGAGATTGCTTTGTTTTTAATAAATGCACAAATTTTTATTTTTTATTAAAAAAAGCTGAAATAGAAGACAAAATAGTTTGATGTTAATCTAGTGCGTATCTCTGATAGTGGTCCATGACAATCTTATTAACTCAAACCTGTTTAAAAGTATGATTGAAGTTGTTTTTCAAATTATTTTTTATTCAGAAATGTATCAAAGTGATATTTTTTTTATTTTTAATATCAGCATATTAAAATCAAAAAATTTAATTGAAAATAAAAATAAATATTTTTCTAATTTTTTCAAAATTACTTTTCAAACGTGGCACGGGGTGGGGGCAAGAAACATGTTTGTTTTGACGGTCGAGATGGACTTTTAGAAATTAAGCAAAATGATAAATACGAGGCCATCACTGCTACCAAGTGTTGGAATCTTGTGGTGATCAATTTACATCACAGCCTAACTTAACCACCATGTTTCAGTTCGTTTTGTTCCTGGTTTATTCTATTTTCATTTCAGTCCTGTTTGAAAACTGAAAAAACCAAATCCCCTCCTTTTCATATCACTTTTCTAAGAATATAATAAAAAAATATATATTTAAATTAGAAAATATTATTTGGAAAAACTGAAAACCAAACACTAAAAAAACAGAGTGAGGTATTTTAGTTCACATATTTATTTATTTTCTTATAAATTAGATTTGATTCCATTTTTGTAGGCTTGGATGAACTCAATTTATACTAGTAATTATAGTTGTAAAATCCGTATGGTTGAACTAAATTTGATTTGGTTGACCCGATTGATCCATTAAATTTAAATTTTAAAATTTAGATTTGAGTTTTAAGTTGAACAAAAACAAATTTATTGACATCTATCTAAAATCTAATTTAATTGACTTTATTTCTTTTTTTAAAAAAATAATTGGTATGAATTATTGGGTTGATTTAATAGTCATTTTTGGACCGGATCCTACAACTATTCTAACAACCACATAATGACTCTTAAGTCTTAACAACCACATAAAGCCTTGGATTGATAGCAGTTTTATCCCACAGATAAAATAATTTTATGGTGTTGGATTTAGTAAATGGTCAACCGATTTCCCACCAAAAATATTATTTAATAAACTAAAAAAATATGTTTTATGAGTCGAAATATATTTTTTTGTCCAACTTGTAAACTAAAAATAGACTCCAATTAAAATCTCAAAAAATATTGGTCACGCAGTAGCTGTTCTTTGTTTTTTAATTTAATAATATAGTTGAGCTTGCATGACAAGTGATTTTGAACAAGTAAATGTGAGTCATATATCATAACTAAATAAGAATATGTGTAATCCAAGAGGAAATATGATCTCACCAAACCAAATTAACAACTCAAAAAGATCATAACTCTTGTATCCGATAGTTGGATTGCGCTTAAATTTTTACAAGAGTTTTCTCATGTTGTTTTCTCTATAGCAGCCATTGCGTTGCTGCAAGAATCGTCAAATCTTTAGATATCAAAAATTTTCCTGAAACCTAGTTTTAGTTTTTTAAGATTTTATTTATTATTTTTAAAAGTAATTGACTAGTTAATCTAATTAATTGGAGTTTTATATTGTCACGTTTTAAGTATCAATATTTAACAAATATGACTAGAGGTAAGCAAAAAAACCAATTAAATTGAGAAAACAAAAAAGAACCAATCAAGAAAAATTAAACCATTAAAAAAACCTGATTAAACTTATTAGAATATTTTAAAAACTTCCTATCCAGTTTGGTTTCTAAGGCTAAAATCAATAAACCAAAATTGAACCAGTTCAAATTAAAAAATACACTATTTTTTTTTTATTCTTCCAATTAGGTTCAATTTTTTTTGGTTTGATCTCATTTTGGTGAAATGTGAGAAGGGAAACACTTGGTTAAAGTGGAAAAAAAAAACCCTAAAAAATATTGTACTATTTTTTTTAATATAAAAATCCATACCAAACCGAAACCGATCAATTTAAACTGATTTCAGTTTTTTTTTAGTTAATCATAATTTAATTTAGTTATTTTTATAGATAAAAATTGAATTGAATAGAAAATGATCACATGAATATAACACTATTAATTATATGTTTGAAAGTGTGGTTGAAATTGTTTTTTAAAGTATTTTTTGTTAAAAAAAAATATATCAAAATGATATTTTGTTTTTAAAAATATTATTTTTGACATCACACATGAAAATAATCTAAAAACATAAAATTAAAAAAAAAATAGTGTTCTTATAACATTTTCATGTACTAATATAGAAAATAAATTTTAAAAAATAAAAAATATTATTTTAATATATTTCTAAATAAAAAATAATTTTTAAAGCAACGAATCGGCACTCTAAAAAATTGGCTACGTGGGACCTCGACCATCTAAAACGAACATTCTTCACGGGAGGTCCCACTTGTCCACGGGGCTTAAACCATGGATGTGGACCCCATGTAGACTCCTCCCTTTCCCTTTCCCTTTCCCTTTCACTTCCATGTTTCATCCTTCCGTGTACTTGTATTGTTTCCACGTGGCTGGGTTTTCATCCCCTAAAGACTCACAAGCTGACAGGTACAGTACCGACCTGCTGCCATCGGCCAGTGCCCTTTGAGAGTATCATGAATTATCAGTCCGTAGAATATTATTCATCAAAACTCACATAGCTGTATCGAATAATCATCAGTCTCGAGAGAAAGGACAAGACATCAGCATCCTATGCACCCACCTCCCCAAAACGCACTTTTTTTTTTTATTTCTATAATTTTATTATTGTGAAAAAAACCCATAAATAGAAAAGATTTTTACCATTCTCTCTAAGATTTTGTTTTTTCCCTTGAAAAAATTCGATTTTATTTTAATTATTTTATTTTTTTAGATCATTTTAATGTATTAATATCAAAAATAATTTTAATCACACTTCTAGACCATCTGAAAACAATACATGGGCAACAAGAATTGCTTGTTCTTTTTATTTTAAAAATAAACAGCACATCATTATTATTCAAATTAAAAATAGAACATCACCACCGCAATACAATTATTTCTTCTTATTAAGAAGTTGTTTGGGACAGTTTTTGAAACTGTGTTTCCAAAAAATTCATTTTTTCTTCATTTTAAATGAATATGTTTTGGTGTTTTTAGATCATTTTGATGTGCTGATGTCAAAAATGATTTTTAAAAAATAAAAAAGCATCATTTTGATATATTTCGGCACGAAAAGCACTTTAAAAAGCTACAGCAATAGCTGTCCCAAACAGACCCTAAATATCATATATTAATGAAAATATGAAACTATAATATCAAGTTTTTTTTATTTAAAAAAGAAAATAGAGAGAACCAACTGGTTTAAGGCTGACGGATTGTTTTTCTATTTTTAAGAAATAAATATATTTTATTATTTTTTTTACCTTCCCTTAAATCTCACGCCTGTGGATAAAGAAATACCCACAATTTAATTATATTCTAGCAGAGAGTGGAAAAATAAAAAATGAAGGCATAATAATAAGGCCAATCGTGTTGGGACTTTAAAAGACATTTGCTTCCAACGGGAGGGAGGGGAAGTTAATTTGCTTTGCCAAACGAGGTCTTGAAGAAATAAAAAAGAGTTTATTTATGGCAAGGTGGGTGGTGATTGCAATATGTGAACCTGCCCATTTCTGATCGCTCGACTTATTTATACCTAATGCCTCCAAATCATGGCGATGCTCCTGTTTATAAAATCAATACCATCCTTGTTTTTTATATTTATTTCTTAATTTAATCCTTGTTTGTATTTTAATATAATATACAAAATAAAACTACTAAATTTGTTTGGGATGTGAGGAAACTTCACTCTCGAAAAAATGTATTTTATGGGTTCAAGTTTTTATAAAAAATATATGCTCTGACTTGAACTCGAAACCTGCTGTACATATCGTAAATTTTTTGCTATCAACCATGTTCCTGGGAGGTAATGAGGAAAAACTAATTATTGATGATTATTTTTTACTTATTTTTATACTATAGTAATTAACATACGAGGGTTGATAGATTTTTCACTTATAGATGTATTTAAAAAATATTAATATATTTTTAAAAAATATTAACTTAAAAAATGAATGAAAATCTTCCAGCGGATCAAACCCTGGGGGCTTGCCGTTACAGCACACAAAGGAGACGAAGTCTTCTCTCCCTCTCCACTTGAGGGAATAGTCGGGGCTGGAATGCACGTGGTCACGTGGGTGGGGGTCCAGGACCAAGACAGTGGGGCCCATGCCAGGCTTGATCGGAGCCGTCAATGTCGATGTCGCATACATACAGCTGGCTGCATATGGAGCTACAGCTGGCTTTTCATTACTGGAGGAAAGGAATATTACTTGTCCCAATGACATGAAAAAGAGAGATTTGGAAAAGTGATTGCCTTTGCTTTCATTATTCTTCTCTTCTTTCTCATGCCTCCATGCTCTTTATGGCCTGGCTTCCTAACCCTTTTATTTTTATTCACCAAAGAGATTTTTTTATTAAATAAATTAAGTAAACTTGTGATTACTTAATCAATAAGACTAATATCAAGTCAATAAATTAATTTATTTAAAAACATAAGTTATTAATTTATATTATTTTTATCCGGTTAATGTATTATAATAAATACAAATAAATTCCAAAACATCATACAAGTCAAGTGTACATGCACCTTCATCCAATTACCTTCTTCACCGTCGTTATTTTAACGCAAGAGCAATCAATTTCTAAATTCAGATATCATAAGCCGGATATATGTTGTTAGGAATACATGAATTTTCTTGTAATAATATCTAAATTAATTTTATTTTTATGATATTTTAATTAGTTAAGAAATTGGTGGAGCTACGGAGTTTTTAAGTTCTTTTTAATATATAAGCATATGAAATCATTATTTTATTAGTGAAAAAATTAAACTTTTAGAAGAATTACTTGTAAATATTGTGATATGATAGAGTTTTTCTTATTCAAATACATTGTAGTACTTGTAACTAGAAAAGTGGAAGTAAAGCATGATTTAGAAACTGTTTGTCATTTCATTTCAAAAGTATTTTAAAAAAAATTAAAAAGTTATTTTTTATTTTAAATTAAGTATTTTTGTGTGTTTTTAGATTATTTTCATATATTGATATCAAAATAATTTTTAAAAAATAAAAAATATATCATTCTGATACTTTTCTGAACAAAAAAACTTTAAAAAGCAATCTCGACCATACTCTAAAAAAGAACTTTAAATGTAGAAAACAAATTTTATGTTTTCATATAAAAACTTATTTTGTTCATATTCTACAAGATTATTTTTTCTCTAGAAAAAAACAAATAAATTTGAATTTGAATTTAAAGATTTATTTTTATTGGCTGAGGAGCATCTTTTATAATTGATATTACAGGAAATTGTTTTTTTTTTTTATCATTTTTCAATAATTTTAGATCTAGCAGTATAAATATGATGATTTTTTTTTGTTTTATTATATAGTTTATGCGGGTTTTTTTTTATCCCTCTTGTGTAAATTTGTTACCACGATGAAAAAAAAGTAATTGAAAGATTTCCACATATTGAGTGGAAGGTGTTATTGAGTATTGTAGCTTCACCGGCTAGATTTTAGGTTTATTTTTTAGAGATTCGAGTTTCATTGATTTTCAGGTCATTAGAAGCTTACATGATCGTTGATTTTAAAATTTATAAGATTAGTTAAGATGCACACAAGTTGTATTGGACATACATGTTAATAAAAAAAACATAGTATTTAACATCTTATTCATTAAACTAGTCGAACTTATGTCTCTTTGTATTACAATTCAATGAAAAATGATTGAAGGCAATTCCTGAAATTGGCCAGGGGAGATTGACCTTGAAGAGGTCAACTAACAAACCCCCACCCCCACCGAAGTACGCTGCACGTTACCTCATTCTATTAGCGTCATTGAGTGCTCAATTCAACAACATAACACATTTCCAAAGAATCTTCTCAAACTATCAATGTCAAAAAAAAAGTCATTTTCCCAGCAAAGATATAAGCTTAGGTCTATTTGGGAGTGTGGTTGCGGTAGTCTTTTCAAAGTGCTTATCGTGCTGAAATACATCAAAATGATGTTTTTTTTATTTTTTAAAAATCATTTTTGAAATCAACACAGCAAACTGATCTAAAAACACCAAAATATATTCATTTAAAATGAATTTTTTTTTTCAAATTTCGGTCAAAAGCCGGTGGGATCGCAATGCCAAACAGGCATGTAATTTGAAAATATCCTTCATCGCTATATAGCTTTTTAAAAATATATTATGGTCCCTCAATTTATTCAACCGTTCAATAGCATGCAACCGTTAATGTTATTGATTTTTCCAACGATGATTTATGAAAACAAAATGCAATACAAGAAGATTAAAAAGCACATGGAGGAGCCAGCAAACCCATCAACGGTGGATGATGGAGTTAAGGCAGAAGAGAATCACTGCACTCGTAAGGCAGGACTTTTTTTAATATTTATTTATTTATTTTTCAAAAATGAAAAAGTCTTAATTGAGCCGCGTAGTTACGTTGTGATCATAAATTTAAACTACACGCACTAATACGTATCTAATTCAAACCAAACCCTTCACGCTTATAAATCGCGCGTGTCGGTACAGTGACCCTTTTGCCCCCCCTTCTTTAAAGGATTTCAAAAGGACCAAACTTCATACTGGCATCTCAACTATACATAGTTTCTTGATTGGGTCCATTAACGACGTTCTTTAATTAGAAAATGTTAAACATCACAGAAGATTGCCGTATATTTTCTAATTAACTCCCAGTACTTGCTCTCTTTCACATCGATAGTAGAAGGACTCGATTAAGAAAATACATATAAACGAGGACTAATATGAGGTTTACCCAATAAAAATGGAAAGAAAGAGAATCGCAGGAGGGATCCTATGCCTTCCTTCCTTGCTTCCTTGTTTTATTAGCAGCTTCTCTCCTCCTCCTCCTAGTAAATGGAGTGTATATAAAAACCTGCAAACTTCCATCTCCATTTCAACAATCCAGAGAGAGAGAGAGAGAGGAGAGAGAGGGAGAGAGGCACATAAACAGAGCTGCTCAGAAATTTCTCTGTCCCTCTCTGGGACTGAAGAAAGAGAAAGAAAACCGCGTTTTCTTGGAAAACGCATGCATATGTAGAATTCATTTTGCCAATTCTTGAATTTTTATGCAAGAACGCCCTCAAAAGGAAGCAAACCCTCTCCGTACTTGTTCTCTTTAAGAGAAGAAAAAGAAAAGCCTGACCAGGATGGTTCATTTCCGGTTTCACGCCGGCGTTTTATTCTACACCTTCATTGTTCTTTTCCCTCAACTTTGCCGCGGGATTCGTTCCATACCGACGAGGGAGACGGATACCGGTGCAGTTGAAGTACCCAACGGTTTCCGATTCGCTGAAGCGCCGGATTACCGGAACGGGAGAGACTGTCCTGTTTCTACAACCGATGGGCGCTCAGTTTCCACCTGCGACCCTTCTTTAGTCCACATAGCCATGACTCTTGATTCTGAGTATCTACGTGGCTCAATCGCTGCCGTCCACTCGGTTCTCAAACACGCTTCCTGCCCAGAAAGCATCTTTTTTCACTTCGTTGCGGCAGAGTTCGACCCGGCAAGCCCACGGGTCTTAACCCAACTTGTACGATCCACTTTCCCATCGTTGAATTTCAAGGTCTATATATTCCGGGAAGACACTGTTATCAATCTAATCTCTTCGTCAATCCGGCAAGCGCTAGAAAACCCATTGAATTACGCAAGAAACTATCTTGGTGACATCTTGGATATCTGCGTGGATCGGGTCATCTACCTGGACTCCGATATTGTGGTCGTCGACGACATCCACAAGTTATGGAACACCGCACTTAGCGGGTCTCGAGTGATCGGGGCACCCGAGTATTGCCATGCGAATTTCACCCAGTATTTCACTCCCGTGTTCTGGTCCGACTCGTCCATGTCTGGTACCTTTTCGTCGGCGAGGAGGAAGCCGTGTTACTTCAATACTGGGGTTATGGTGATGGATTTGGTGAGGTGGAGAGAAGGGAATTATAAGAGGAGGATAGAGAAATGGATGGAGGTTCAGAAGAAGACGAGGATTTACGAGTTGGGCTCACTGCCACCATTTTTGCTCGTGTTTGCAGGGCATGTTGAACCGATAGACCATAGATGGAACCAGCATGGACTTGGCGGGGATAATGTGAGAGGGAGCTGCAGATCATTGCATCCTGGTCCTGTCAGCTTGCTACATTGGAGCGGGAAAGGGAAGCCCTGGGTTAGACTAGACGCTAAAAAGCCATGCAAGCTCGATCATCTCTGGGAGCCGTACGATCTGTACATCAGTAGCATCAAAGGGCATTACTATGCTCACAGTGAGCACCAGTCCATGGCATTTTTTACAGGCTCTAGTTACCTGTGATGGATTCAGGGGATGTGGGTTGCGTTTATTCTTTTTTAATTTTTGGGTTTGCTCACAGCTTCGACACATTTTGAAGAAATTCTATTCTTTGGTATACTTGTGTACAGATAAAAAGGCTGGGGTTGATTTGGGGGTTCAAATTCTTTTTGAATGAATGAATATTCTTCGTGTTCATCTTCTTCGCATATAGATTTCAATTCCTTGTTCCTCAGGCCCCAGTGCCCGGAACAGTTTTGCTGGATTTGGTTTCTTTGCATGTGATTCGCGATCAAGAGAGGAATAACATACATACATTCACTTTAATACTTCATTGATTTCGAGTTCTTATGTTCTTCCAACTGAAGCTGTTGGAACTTGGAAGTGCAGGGCAGTTGTTTTTTTCTTAAAAAAACTATCTTAGAAAATATAAAATAAATTAATTTTTAACCACACAGGATTTAATTAACGACCGGTCAATCACTCACAGGATTCAACAGCTCACGGGCCTTATCGGGATGGGACGGAGTCTTCTCTGATTAAAAGTATTTTCAACAACTCAAGGACCCACACCACGAGGAGCTTCTTCTCTCGTTTCCATCGCAACTAGCCAGTAGAAGTAGAAGTTTTTTTATTCACGGTTTTGATAGTGTAGATGAAGATGTGTATAGAAAGTATTTTTCGGTTTTAAATATATTAAAATAATATTTTTTAATTTTTAAAAATTATTTTTAATATTAATATTAAAATGATCTAAAAATATATATATATAAAAAAAAATTCCATAGAAAAGCAGTGATTCCTAATTCCAGAAGTTGAAAGGAGGCTTTCGCCAAGCTTTTGATCTATTCAGCACTCAACTGCCCGATTGACCTTGACTAACAAGCACTATTATTTTTCTTACACTTGTCTTGCCATTAGGTCAGAGGAATTTAGTGTAGTGCTGGAGGAGTCTCCTGGACACGTGGTC
Source organism: Salix arbutifolia (assembly GCA_025169955.1). Taxonomy (NCBI): domain Eukaryota; kingdom Viridiplantae; phylum Streptophyta; class Magnoliopsida; order Malpighiales; family Salicaceae; genus Salix; species Salix arbutifolia. The sequence goes on from CM045911.1 coordinate 2,121,514, forward strand.
TTCAGTTCTCAAAGTTCGAATTGCACTTGTAATTTCGTGGGGAAAGCGTGTGCGTGTGATTTCTTAAATAATATTTTTTATTATTTGAAACCGAGTTATTAACTTCATAAAATTTAATAATCTAGTTTTTTTTTCAGAATTTTTTTTTTATTAAATCAATAATCAAATGAAAAAAGGGATCAAAATGAAAATAAATAAATAAATAAATTTGCAGATTACTATTGTAATCTATTATGCTAATAGGTGTGGGTAAACAATGTCTCACCCCACCTTTTTGCTTTATAATAATTATTATTATAAAAAAGAAAAAAAATACCTTGCTAAGTTTGTGAACTGAGGCAATCTAGGTTACTTTGTTAAACTCGTGAACTAATGCATAGATTCTATAAAGTTTAATAATCTAGTTTTTTTAATCAATTTTTATTTAACAATTTTTTTTTTAAATAAATCATATCGCGATGCTAAGATATTTTTCTAATATCTATTCGAAGATAAATAATTTTTTATACCGCGATAACCATATAAAAAATAAATTAAAATAAAATATCAACTCTAAATCTCCCTAAACAAAACATATAAGAACTAAAAAAATCAAAGAAAAAAATAGGGTCAGAATGCAAGAAAATAAACAAACTATAAATTAGTATTACAATACACGGTTTTAATAGTTGTGATGAAATAGTTTTATTTGAAAAGGAGATTAAATTGACAACCCTCTCCATTCAATTATACGTCTTACAAGTTCCTTTCTTTCTTGTGTTTCTTTGTCTATCAATTCATTTTGGCATATCCCAAAACGAAACTAAAAAAAGGTCTTCCTAATTTCGTATATACTTTTATTCGCACCACTTCCACACGCTAGCATGTGTGTGTGTGTGTGGAATGATTCCGACCTCCTACCTTCCAAATGCACACAGTACTACTACTACGAAGCCCTAGATAAAGAAGACATGACAGAAATAAATAAATAATATCATTATTATTGCTTTTCTGAATTGAGAGGTGTAGTTTTTAATTATCAGCCAAGGTTTCTACGAATTCTCGCGACATCTTGGTTAGAAATCTGAAATGATCTCTTCAAAACTTCATCAGGCAGAGGGGGCTTCGACGTGAAAGCAGCAAGAGAAGCTATTTGGGTTCCAGGATTTTGGCTGCTCAGTCCAGACACAGCTACTGCTGAGTCCACCGACTCCATGTTATACAGAAAATGAACCAAACCTTTTGGAAACACAAATGATTCACCGGGCCTTAAGAGTTGCGTGAACAGATAATTGCTTGTATTCACAAAGCCCACAAGGAGGGTACCCTTGATGCAAATGGTCACTTCCGAGGCCCGTGGGTGGGAGTGGAGCGGGACCAGCCCATTGGGGTCCAGGTCGAGCCGGGCCATAGTCAGGCCCATTGTGTTTAGCCCCGGCAAGTTAGTGACGTTGGTGAGCTTGACGCTGAAGCCGAAAGGGGTGGCTTTCGTGTTGCCTGGCTTGGACAGAACTGAGGTGGTGAAGTGGGAGGAAGCTGCGAGGCTCGGGTTGATGCAGGGAGCGCCGTTCAAGAAAAAAGGCTGAGATGCATCGGCAATGCAGTAATCTTGCAGGGGGTGTGGGTCTGCTTTGGCAGAGCCCAGTAGAAGAGCCAGGGTGACGAGCGAGTGAAGCAAAGAATGACTCGGTTTTTTCATGCTGAACTCGCCAGAAATCGGTGCAAAAAAGTGATTTTGAACGAGAAATTAGCAGGAGTTACATATATAGGAGATGGTTGATGGTGATTTTTCGTAAACCTGGTGCAGTAATGTGGAGTGAGAAGGTGGTTTTGAGTAGCGTAAGAGCATTAGAGGAGGAGACAGCAAGGCAAGTTAAGAGCGGTTTAGTTGGCAGGACCCGCGAGACAAGAATGACGCCTCGAAAATTATAAAGGAAAGTCTGGGTTTTAACTCTGGCTTTCTCTGTGGTTTAGTTGTTACTTAGATAATTTCCCCTCGAATTATTTTTTTTATTATAAAAAATATTTACTTTGCTAATTTATTTTCCTGTTTCGAGATCAGAAACTCATGTTCCTTGTCCTTTATATATACTATTTTTTGGATGCGATTAAATCATACCTCTCATAGCGTATTTTGTGGGCCTAGGCGAGTGAATAAAATTCCAGTTATCTCAGACTCTTATAAGTAATGCAAATCTTAACTCGTATTCTAGATCTGTTGTGCAGATCACAATCACTCGCCAAATCTTTCCTCAAATTCCTTTATATCCTCAAATTCCTTTATAAAATCTCTCTAAATCAGCATCTCACTAGACTTTCTTTCATTGTCTCCCACTAGGAGTGTACACTCTCACTCAACCAGTATTGTTAGTTTCATTTCATTTCAGCTGAAATAATTGAAACGATTTGTACCAGTAAAAAAAAAAGACAAAACAATATCGTTTTTGTCTCGGTTTAAATTCCGGCTTGCACTAAATTTTTTGGTCAAATATCGGCCGAAACGTGCCGGTATCATTTTGGCTGTGCTGTTTAGCCTTGAAAAAAAAAATTAAATTGAAACCCCCCACACCCTCAACCCCAAATCATTTCCCTCAAACTCAAATCCCTAACTTTTTCTTACCTAGATTTCTTCACTAGTGACTGGCGGAAGGCTTGAAAGAAACAATCTAAGGATATCCAAATCTTCTCAATTTAATTTCCAAATATGATTTATTCAACCAAACACCACAAGGAAATTTAATCATTTCACATCCCATAACATATCCCCTAACTCTTTATTATACAATATACATAGCTTCTATAAATACACTTATAATGAACTCCATTAAAACATCCTAGTTTCCAACTTCCTTCTTACATTTTCTGGCATATATTACAACAAGTCGACATGTATTTAAATCATGTATTTACTTCCATTTCAATTTACAAGGCCTTTAAAAGAATTCATAAGCATTTTCATTACAAAATCACACATATTCAACATTCACCACTTTTCCCTAGATATACACATAATATGGAATTCACATATACTAACAAATCTTTTTCCAAACATAATTTCTCATACCTACACACTAAATAAATACACAATATCATCAAAATTTAGACAATTTTTTTTTCTCTCCTTAATATCACCGATGGGCAACCTAACATAAGGGTTTGAAACCCACAATTTATTCTTCATTCTTTCAATCTATCTCTTAATAATTTCAAGTATCCATTTATCATTAATACAATTAATCCCATAATTAAATCACGTTTGATTAATTATTTTTTGTCTATATTCTCTCAGAACATACCCACAATGCATAATACATCACATACACACATATCAGACCAATACCGCATTCCAAACATAATTAATCATTTCTACACATTTAATGGACATGAATTACTTAAAAATAAAGTAAGAGTTTTATCTCTCTTAAAAACCTTATTATGGTCGGCCATATGACAAACCATTTATGTGTGTGTGTGTGTCAAACAAATACCCCATTCCAAACATAATCAATTCCATATACACATTTAATAATCATTAATTATAGAAAAATCAAGTAAGATCTTTATCTCTTCCAAAACCCTATTATCGCTGGGAATATGACAAATCATATGTCTTTGTTTTAATTTATTTTTTCTCTTAACTTTATCGTACTCATCAATCTCATTCCAAATAAACCAATAACTATCTAAAAATCATTTCCCCTATAATTTCTCTATAAACCCTAGAATTTATAAGAATTAGGGATCTCCTCTTCTTCCCCACAAAACAAGATTTATCATGGCTTTAAGTAAGAACAAAAATATTTACCTTTGCTAGAATAACTTAATTGAATGAGTTATTGTCAAATCCTTCACTAATGCATTGCTCCCCTCTTCAATCTAATATTTATTTCTAAAACTTTTCTTTACACTCCCTTCATGTTTTCTTTCTCTATAATATCTTCCATGATTAGTTTTCATTAGTGAAAACACCCTTGAACCCTCTTAACACCTATAACACCTATAATTTGGAAGAACATAATTTAGTTTTTCTTAGGAAATGAGCAAAATCAAGCTCTTCCTCCCTTAAAAGAGCTCCCATCTAAAACAATATTAGAGGGAATTTCTGATTAAATTATAACAATGCCATCAACTAGTTTAGGTGGTATTTTTTGTTCAAACTTTTATAAGGACTTCTCGAACTCTAATTGACTTGAAATTTTAACCCATGATAAAACAAATATATCAGAAGACTCCTCATAAAATTTATACTTAATTCAATGATCAAATTAAGAGTTATGTTTGATATTGTAAAAGTAAACAATAAGTAATTTTTATTATTTAATTATTGCAGGGTTTTTTATGTTTTTTATTTTGTTTGTTGTGTTTAATTTAAAATTGAATTATAAAATGAACTAATTTTAATATAGTGAATTCAATAATTCAAATATTCGAATATTCTTGTTTTTTTAATGATAATTATAATTTTATACTGGTTATTTCGTTGAAACCTACTAAACAAATAGATTTATATCAATTTAAAATTCATATATTTATAGGAAACTTGCACTTCATAAAAATTATGTACAAATTTATTATTTTGCTCAAATTTATATTATATAAAAAAAATATAGTTCTGAACGAGACCATTGCTAATTTGCTAGTATATTTATACACACACTCACAATTTATACCTTCTATCTCCAAGTTCCTAAGGAAAGTAAATGAACAGTACCTTAGATCTTTTCAGTTCAGCAGATTCAATCCAAGGGCCCACAAGGGCTGGCGGGGTATTAAATTCAGTGATCTGCCTAGCATCACCTGCTTTTACTCTCTCCTCTTCACTACCATTCTCAACTTTTCTTCCATGGTGGACCTCTTCCTATCTTGTTTTCATGCTTCATCTCATTTGTTTGACTACTTTTGCCTTTCAGGCCAAGACATATCCAACCCATAGGTACGAAGAAGAATAGGTAGCAATATTCGTGCAATCAATGGGTTTGCTTGCTTTCTTTTCTTTTCTTTGGTTGAATTGAATCTATCATAATTGAGCCAATCTCTCTTTTTGCGTAATCACTCAGCCTTAACGACGGCCCTTCCTTTTAACTGTTCCAAGTTTTTTTTTCCCCAATCTTTAGTACTAGAAACAAGAAGAAAAAAAACCCAACTTTTTGGAACACTTTTAACTTTGTTTATGTAATTGCTTTCTGTCTGATCATTGAGTTATTAGTAGTTTGCACAAGTACCAGAAACTGACAAAGATCTCATTACTGTAAAAAAGGTGAGGTGCTAATACAACTAAAAGCCCATTTGCTAAAGTAGAAAAAAGAATGGAACTTTGAAACACAATCATATGTGCCATCTCCACTTTCTCTGTCTTGATCCATTGTCAACAGCTTGTCCTCAGCCTTTTTTTTTTTTTTTTATTGTGATTCAATGAATTGATGGCATGCCATTGCTATTACAGGCCATAGGGATAGCTATTTGTGTCTTAGTGCGGTCATTCATTTAGCTCTGGAGTTGTGCTTTGTAGATATGGGTGAATCATTAGTTGCTGCCTCAAGTTATGAAGATAAGGTACACTCACTTGTCCCATGATCTGTTAAAATGCGGCCCCTTTATTTAGAAGTTAGTTATCATGATTGTCTACTTCAATTTATTTGCTTTTGTTATGGATTCTTGATTAATTTCCAGTCCGTGCTTGCAAAAATTCCCATGCTTTCTGTTTTTGTGTAGTTATGAGCTGTCATTCTGTTTCTTGCTTGATTTTTTTTTTTGTGATTAAATAAAAGATAGGAGGGACAAATGCCTCAGATCCTGCTCTTCAAGTGTCGGTTTCATTTGGTAGATTTGAGAATGATTCTTTGTCTTGGGATAAATGGTCATCCTTCTCGCAGAATAAGTACTTGGAGGAAGTTGAGAAATGTGCCACTCCTGGATCTGTAGCTGAGAAAAGGGCTTACTTCGAGGCTCATTACAAAAAGATTGCTGCTAGAAAGGCTGAGCTGCTAGACCAGGAGAAGCAAATCGAATATGATTTATCGAGGGCAAATAATCAAAACAGTGGAGATGTAATAGTTAAGACTGGCCAGATGGATTCAGACTTTGATGCGTCCAATGGCCAAACTTCTGCTGAAGGTATTAGGCTGGAAAGCAAATTGGATAATAAGTGGGATGGTGGCCATATAGACAAGCCTAATGAAGATGCTGCAATTGATTTACATGGTCAAGCCTCAATGAATGAACCTTGTGAAGACACTGCAATTGATGCACACGGTCAAGCCTCATCAAACAAGCCTTGTGAAGACGCTGCATTTGCTGGACATGGTCAAGTCCCATTGAATGGGAGAGTGAAAGAAGAGCAGGATAGTGAATTAGATAGCCCCGTGTCAGTCAAGCTGGAAGAAGTGGCTTTAATAAAAAAGGAGGAAACTGGATGTCAAGACATGAGGGAATTGCCAAAGAACTCAGAGAAAGAGATGGAAAGCATCCTAGTGATCAAAGAGGAAAAAGTGAAGTTAGATCATCAGAAGGAATCTCCAAAGGTGAACAATTATGCTATTGAACCATCCTAGTCATTGCCCAAGGGGGGGAAAGGCTAAATTGTGACAGCTTTTTATATAATTATTGCAACTTTGGTTTTCTATTAATATTGTTCTGTTTTGCTATATTGCTGCCTTAGATTTCTCCAATGAGCAAGGTTAGAGATATAGCAACGGCAAAGAAGAAACCAGAACCACCTGTAACTAAACGCCCCCAAATTTCCACTCTGAAGCTCTCAAAGCCTGTGTCAACTTCTAGTTCACTGTCTGCATCACAATCTTTCACAAAGAAAGTTAATGGTTCATCTTTACCAAGGAGCAAAAATTCTCCTGTTGGAGGGAACAAGAAAGTGACCTCTAAATCATTGCAGATGTCTTTGAGCATGGATTCTCCAAATTCTGAGACAGCTCCTCTTACAACTACTAGAAAATCATTTATTATGGAGAAAATGGGGGATAAGGACATTGTCAAAAGAGCATTTAAGACATTCCAAAACAATTTTAGCCAGTTGAAATCTTCTGCTGAAGAGAGATCTATTGGAGCAAAGCAGGTTTGTCATCTGATTAGGCTTATGACATGACCTTTAAAATCATTTTATTTCCCAACAAAATATGTATGGCTTGTTGAATCTCATATTTTCAATTTTCTTGAGCAGATGCCTGCAAAAGAGACAGGTGTTAAGGTTTCCACTTCTATGACACCACGGAAAGAGAATATAGGGTAATTTTCAAATTCTCTACTTTGTATCCTGATGAATGTATTTATCATTGCATTCATGCATTTGTGCAATAGTTTTGTTGCTGAAATGCATGTGATACTGGCATACTGACAATCATGTGCAAACATTTTCAGTTCCACATATTTGATGTCTGAATTTTGCTTTGAAATTTAATTTATTTTCTCAAAGAACAAACAGGCAGATAATGGAGAATGTGAAAGCTGTGGTTGGTGATAGGAGCCAAATTACAATCTTTTCTTAGAAATATATTTGTTAATTTGTGTTATCTTATTTCTATCATGCACATCATTTCTGATTAGGCAGTTTCAAGTATATATAGATCCAATATTGAGCTTATTAGGCACTACTTGTTTTTTTTGTGGTTCATAGGAAGCCCCCCCCCCTAATGCTTTCATACTGAAGCTTATCTATTTTGCCTTCTATATGCGGCATTTATTTAGAATTGTCTTTCTATCATCACAGAATTTGCAGCTTATGCTAATTTGCAAACACTTTCTGTAATTTGTCTGTCAGATTGATATCTAGTTTAACATTCATATCTATGATTTATAGAGTAACATCATGAAGAACTTTGAAACAATGTTGTCTTTTACTTCTACTAAGCTGCTTTTGTACAAGTACCTAAAAATCTACCACCTTATATGGAAAGTTCATTGTTGGGTTGATGTTGTGATAGGTCTTTCAAATCTGGCGGGGTGGATAGGAGAACTGCTAAGCTGTCCCCATCTTCATTTGTCTTGAAAAGTGATGAGAGGGTGGAGAGAAGGAAAGAGGTATACCCATTGTACTTCTGCCCTTCTATCTCCGTTGGACACAATTCTTTTAGGAAAGGCTATTCACATTTTGAGCATGCAACACTGTTTTCTGTGAGCCACTAAATTTAAGATCTCATTTAAAATAAATTTCAGTTTTCTAAGAAACTGGAAGAAAAATCCAAGTCTGAGGCACAGAGCACGCGCCTTCGAACAAAATCAAAGGTACATGTCCATATATCTTCATTTTTGTTGTTAGTATCAATTGCTGTGATGTGACCATGAACATAAAACAAATCAATATGATTTAAAAGAAGAATGCAGCCAAGTGTGTTTCTGTGAGCTTGTATGCATGAACGTATACCAATGCACAATTTTTTTCCTTCTATTGGTTTCTTGGATGATTTTGCTCCCAAAAGATTAGCTCCATTAGACCATTGAAACAATACAGTTATATTGTTCCATCTGAATGACTTTCATCCTTTATGCTTGGTACAGGAGGAAAGAGAGGCGGAGGTTAAAAAGCTGAGACAGAGCTTGAACTTCAAAGCCATGCCCATGCCAGGTTTTTATAGAGGACTGAAGGCATCAAAAGGCCCATTAGATAAGGTATGTACTGTTCCAGCTTATGAATTAGAAATTTTACATGGGATGGAAAACAATTTGAAACACTATACACCACTTTGAGGTATATGGCCAGGTCTTGTCTTTGGCTTTCCCTTTTTAATCCTTGTCTGTATGTTGGTAGGTGCTCAATGTTAGAGAACATCTATATTTATTTTCTCCCCCTATTTCAGTGCTCTGTGGAAATTAAAATTTGTATATCAATAGTTAGCTACCATTGGTGTAGAGCAACTGACAAGCTCACAAAACTATTGAACCAATCTTTGAGAAAACTTGGTTTTTATTATGATGAATTCTATGTTTCACCTTTTTTTCAATGTCTAGGTAGGGTGCTTATTCATGGACCAAACCAAATAAAATAGTAAAACTTATTAATTATTGGTAATTGGTAGAGGAAACTAGAATACACTAAATTACTACAACTACAAAATAATAAATTCTGATATTCCTACAAATATAGAAATCTAGAAAAATCAAACAAGAATAAAATTTCTAAATTGTCAAATGATAAATGTTTTTGTTGTCTTTCTCCACTCCCCACCAACTTTTTAGTGTTAATCGAGGCTGGATGACGTGGAGAGGCCTGTTGCTGCCTTGCTTACAGTTAAGCTTATTTTCTCTCAATTGACCATCACTCAAAATAGGTCACAGGGAACATGATAGATGAACTGTCACTGTCAGCACTTCATGGCATTTGACAAGTGAAATGCATCTTTTTATGTTGCATATCAAAATTGCAGAAGCATGTGAATTTAAATGTGCATCTGATTTAAGCTTTTAAACCCTATCCGCCTAAATTCAGGAGAATCCACTCTGTGAATTCTGGGGAAATGGAGCTATGAATTGAAAAAAAAATGTTTTGCTGAATTATCTTGAGACTGAAGGAGCATGCAAAAATGCTCGAACACTATGTTTCTTAACTTCAAGCAACTGTCCCAAATTTCCTTCTAAATCAATTTCATAAAATCACGTTCCCCACTTGATGGGTTTTTTTTTGAGGATTTGGAGAAAGAAAGGGACGGTTCGTGCGCATAAAAAACCCCAGTAAACCTGAGGGTTCAAAAGATGTAAACGAATGTGAGAACTGATAGGCTTATTGTCATGATGATGCAGGAGGGTTCCAAGACGCTTCAGATATAGAGATACACATCATCTACAGGAATGTGATATAATGAAACTTTTTCTGAAAGAAACAGTGAGCAAGGGTGGTCCATTCACATTGGAGGCTGCATGCATATATTTCTAGATGAGGATTGTACAGTTGGAGTGGAGTTGCCTTCTAGCAAGGATCCTGTCATGAGAGTATCATTCTGTATGTTGGAATTGCAACCAGCAAAACCAGATTTTCATTAATCATGTTGTCTAGAATAGATGGGAAATTATTTATGTGACAGAAAACACAGAGGTGAGGACTGCCACTCATGAACTATAGGCAGGCATGCATTACTGTGTGATCTCAGAAGTATCAGATCGTTAGGGATGCATAGTGGCCTTGAATAATTTAGATATATACTGTTACATGTATTTATTATCTCACCATGTTCTGCTTTTGTGAACATGTTTTTTCCATTTATCTTGTCTCTCACAACGTGTGGTTCAATCTTGCTTGTGTCGGGCTTGAACTTCAATGGGCATTAAGGAAATTGTTGTCTTGGTAATTAGGACAGGACAGCTTAATCCTGTTCCCTACTGGCCGCCTGCAGCATCACTCAATGGGAAACAAAAATCTTCTTCCACGTGAGGAAGGAGTAGATTTCAGCCACATCCACCAGCCTGTAGAGTATAGCCTATAGTAGGTCCAGCTAGAAATTCTTGCATTGCGAGCGACTGGGATTATTTCTAGGATTCGTCAAGTCAAAAGGAAAATCTCTCCAGCCAGGGGCAACGAGAAAAGAAGGCAATAATCGATATTGACGCTCTTATAATTCCATTTTCCTATTTTCTATTCAAACTGGCAGCATGGCATCAGTTAAAAAGCATTTGCACTTACACTTGATATTGACAAATTTAAACCAGATACAAAAAAAAAATGTTTTATTTACATGCAAAACAATTCAAAGAATTCAAAAATATTCACCTCTATATGTGTGGGAATGTTCATGTCCTTCAATTTTTTATCAGCTATATACATTGGTCCATTCCCTTCCATGTTAATTGACAGACATCCTTCAAAAATCTGAATCCGATTCACTAGAGCTGCTCATAGATTTTTCTTTCATAAAATGCTGGGGCAAGTTTGGGAACCTTACTGGCATCCTTGATGCTGGTGACTTGGGGGAGGATTCAATACTTGAAGATGATGTTTTCCTTCTTTGCAGATTTCGAGCAATTTCAATACAGACCTGGTCAACCATATATAGAAAGTCTTGAATGATGGTAAAAAGTTGCAGTGCGTGTGCTTGATCTTTCGTAGCTCCTGCATGGTAATATTCTGTTGTTTTCTTTACAAGATCCATCACCCTCGTCTGCTCTTTAGTCAAACCCTTTAGTTCTTCCTCGGCCGCTTCAAAAAAACCTTTCATTTCCCTGACAAATCCTCCTTCTCCATTAGCAGCAGCACATTGTGATATAAATGCCCTAACTTCTCTTGTGCGTGCTGCGAGAGCAGAGCAAGTTGCAGCAAAGGTATCATAATCTATCTGGGCTGCTTTCTTAACATTGGAGAATTCAGCACTGAGCCCTCCTACCGCAGGCAATCCCAGCATCATATATTCCTTCTCTCGTTCTCCTTTTGACCCTGAATCCTCAGAAATCACACTGCTGTTGCTTATTTGGCTGCTGTTTCGACTCAAGCTACGATTTCGATGAAGAACGCAACGTTTTCCTTCAGCTCGGACGACTTCTTCCACGACAAAGTGAAGTAAAGTAGTTTTTCCATCCATGCTTTTAACATCGGATAGCTTTCCAAGTGAAGTTAGTTTGAAAGCTTGCGCATTTCCTCTAGAAGTTCCAGCGTTCATGCGATTACCAGCCTTGAGAATCGCTTCTAGAAGTTTGATAAAGAGTCCTCGATTTCGAAGTTCCTTGCATCCTGATTCAAGTATTTGTAAAGATTCCTTGAAGTGAAGGATCTCTGCATCATAATTTGATCTGAAAAGCATGACATCAAAACGACTAAAAGCTGATGGAACAGCTTTCAGAAGATGGTAGAGGAAGGATTCAGCATCAGCCAGTCTAGTAGTATCTCCCCCGAATGCAAGGATTTGGGATTCTTCCTCTTTAGTTGGGGCAATTCTCATAAGCTTTTCAAGAGTATCCACACTTAGACCTTGTCCATTCGTCAATGCATCAAGGAGCTCATTGCGAGAGACGGCCAGGGATTTGAGAACAATTGCCATGTTCTGGGATTTTCGGGCATCAAGGATGACAATTTGTGCTGGTGAACTGGAAAGAAGATTGTTCGAATTGCTTGAGTTGCTGTCTCTTTTGGGGGATTTCCTGTTGGTGGCTACGAATCCGAAGAGGGCTTCCATAAGGTCATCATCAACCCTGAAACATTGAAAATCTTGAGAATTCATAGAACAGGACATCGAACTACTTCATTACTATAATCTTATACGAACAATCTTATACGAACAAAAAGATGAATCACAGTTACCTGAAAGAGCCACCATCGATTTTGTCCCACACCATGGACTGCCCAGCATTTTTGTTCACCTTATCCCAGTGCAACGGCTTCAGTTTTACATGGCCATTCCCAGCTGCTGCTGCAGTACTGCTTTGTCCAGATGAAGATTCCCCTGATTCAACTTTACTTCGGTTCCCTTTATGCAATTGAGGAAAATTTGAAGATGCCACCTTGGGTGGTGGAGGTGGCGCCGGCTGGTTTTTCTTTACTGGGATTGTAGGAGGTGGAGGAGGTACAGGACCTTGCTTGTTTGGAATTGCCATTGAAGATTGTAGTGGCGCCGGCTGGTTTTTCTTTGCTGGGATTGTAGGAGGTGGAGGAGGTACAGGACCTTGCTTGTTTGGAATTGCCATTGAAGATTGTAGTGGCGCCGGCTGGTTTTTCTTTGCTGGGATTGAAGGAGTTGGATGAGGTACACAAACCTGCTTGCTTGGAATTGCCATTGAAGATTGTAGCGGCGCCGGCGGAGCTAGAGACAGGGTAAGGGGAGGGTTTGAATTTGATGGTTGACTACTTGTTAAATTTGGTTTTTCAATGGCCTTGTTAAGTTGATGACCGACAGTAGAAATAGTTCTTTCTGGCACAACTTTTTTTTCAGAAGTTGAAGATTTTCCTCGAAGCAATGGAATTTCTTGTATAGGCTCAGACTTGGAATACCCCCTGCGTTCTTCTCTGCGAAAACTGTTTTTCTTATCATCTTCTTCAAGTTTTCTCCAGTACAGCACATCCAATCCATTCTCATCAACAATCACTCCTTTAACATTCCCTTCGATTCGAGAAAACTGACTAGGAGGCAGAGGCAGAGGCACCACTGCCTGACCTCCTCTAGAATCAGCACCATCTCCTCCACTTTTCCTTCGAGAAAGGATTACGAACCTGTGGATCAAGAAAAAAACCAAAGTGGCACCGACAAAAGTGCTCGCAGCAGTTGCAACCACTGCCCTGACAACGTTTCTGTGCGATGAAGAAGAAGGCAAAGGTGCTGCCGGTGATGGACTCGGTACAATAGAGTTCGGAGAAGTAGAGTTCGGAGAGGTAGAGGGTTTTGGTGGTGGGGCAGCAGGTGGAGTTGGAATCGGAAATGGATAGAAAGTTTCAATATTTTGAGAATTGGATTGGGAAGAAGAGAAAGGGATGACTGAGAGGAAAAACATTAGATGAAGAACAAGCAATGGCTGTTTAATGACAGCCATGAAAATGGAAATCGTTGGAGAATTGCAGAAGATTTTCTTCTCTCTTCTACTCTTCTCTCTTCTCTCTTCTCTCTTCGAGCTTGAGAATAGCAGTGGATGGATATTGATGATCCCTTGTCTTGTACTTTTGGGTTTGTTCGACCTTGAAAGTTTCAAAGAGTAGTTGTTCCCACTTCCTTATGGTAAGATGGCACTATTTTGTTTTTATTTGTGTTAGTTATAACTTAGTCCTTGTATATTATAATAACTAATTAATTAGTCCTCATGGATGGTTGGGATGTGTTTGTTTTTATGGTTTAACTTATTTCTCATCTAAAAGAATATTAAATTTATGGTTCTCATGTCTTTTTATATATAATTTTGATGTGATGGTTTAAAAAATTAAATAAATAATATTATCGTGGCGTGTTAACACTTTTATAAAAAATCATGCATCGCATTATCAGATACACATCTAAAAATAATTAAAAACCCTTGTTTTTCATCCTCAAACATTATTTATTTGTATTCAAAAGTACAAATGATTTATTGATGTATAGTATGCATCTAAATTTATAGAGTAACGTCAACAAGAGATCATTTACGACTATTATTGTATCGTATTATTTTTTTTATTCTAATAATATATTCTTTATTCATCAAATATTTTGATGCCATCTACATCTCTCTTCTTCTTCTTAATTTTTAAGATAGAATTGATGAAAAGAGCAAGTTTATAAAAAAAAAATAAGGATTAAATAATATATTTTAAAGCAACGAGGACTAAAATTAACTATGTTAAACAAATGACAACAAGTTACAATTAACTAACCGATTTGCAAATGATTTGACCAAACCACCTTCGAAAAGAGAAGAAGAAAAAGAACACCGACTGGGTTTGGTTTGGATTAATAATTTACTAATTAAATAAATCAATGGATGACAACAGTAATTTAATCGAGCTTATGGTGTGTGGACTTGAACAAAGGGCTTGCCAAGTCAGGACCAAGCGGTTGTTGCCTTGCGCTTGCTGGCGAGGTGCATCTTGCAAGGAGTTCAAATGTGTATTATTTCTTGAAATTAATTTTTATTGCTGGGATGCGTTAATATTAAAAATAAATATTAAAAAATTATTAATATATTTCTAAATAAAAAAGGCATCCCAGAATGATTCCATCAAGATCTTCTCGACCACTGGTGAGGTTAATGGGCATGTAAATTTAAATGGGGTGGTTGAGAAGTGATAGAAATGCTCTCGCTGACTCAAGTATCTGACTTTGATAGTAGGTCAATCGATGAGACCAAAGCTAATAAGTAGGCGCATTCTATTGACTAAATCGTTCGCTTTTTATTTATTTGAATTTCTGAATTATTTTATATATATTTCGATTAATCTTATAAATTTTAAAATTAATGATAAAATAAATATATAATAATTATTATATTAACAACTACTAAATAATAAATTTGAAATTAAAAAAAAAATTAATCTCAAACTCTTATCACTGGACATTTATTAAAGGGTTAATAATCTAAGTTGGATTCCATTGCGCTAAACTTTTTTTTTCTAGACATTTTAGGGCTCGCAAAACGGGTCTTTTCTTTGCATCTTTCATTATTATTTGGTTTGTTTTTACTCCATCACTTCAATGTTCGTTTTTTTTCCCTACAATGAATGATACGAAACTGAAAAAACTTCTC
Organism: Salix arbutifolia; assembly: GCA_025169955.1. Lineage (NCBI taxonomy): Eukaryota > Viridiplantae > Streptophyta > Magnoliopsida > Malpighiales > Salicaceae > Salix > Salix arbutifolia. Next base: position 2,136,628 of record CM045911.1, read on the forward strand.
AAGAAAAAAATGAACTTTCAATGGTGTAGACATTTTAAGAGAAAATAATTGTAAATAAATAAATAAAAATGTTTAGGAAATGCATACATTGATGTAGTTGGTGATGGTAGGTGTGCTACCATTAGCAATTATGCCAGCGTTGTTTGACTTCTTTTGTTCCTCTCGGTTAAAGAATATTGTTGTGATTAGTGTTGATGTTGTCTACTTGCATAAAGTTTGTGCATGTAGAAATTATCAAAAATAAAAATACATAAATATGAAGATTTTTTTTATGCTAGGAAATGTTATTTTTTAGAAAATATATTTTATGGGTCCAGATAAACGAGTAAAACTCTGGTTGTTTCAAGTTTTTACAAAAGATGTACGTTGTAACTCAAACTTAAGACCTGTTTTGCAGATCATAAGTTCTTTATCATCATGTTATACTTTTTAAAGACAAATAAAAAAATGATAAAGGGAGAAGGAAAAAAAAAAGAGGGAACATAAAACAAAGAATTATTTTTAATTAAAAATTGATCTCAACGATGAGTTTTTTTCAACCCATAAAAATGGATGAACGAGTTTTTTTTATAGAAAAATAGATGTTTTATTATTATTTACTATGGTGTTTTTCTAGTTTCATTTCTTCTATTTAAAGGGAATATTTTTTTTTCTAATTATATTCAAAACTATTAGGGTTTTATAGTTATTTTTCTATATAAATGGTTGGGATGGTTAATTTTCTATATATGTTTTTATATATTTTCTCTCATTTGCATCATTTTTTTCATTTCTCTTTAATAATTTTATTAAGATTAAGATAATATTAAATTAAAAAGATTTCTTAAATCTAAAATACTAATAACTAGAAATAACAATGGATCAGACAGTCGATTTGAAATACTAAAATAAAATATATTACTCGTTTTCACTTCAACTCGGTTGAAACCGAGTACTTATGCTTGGATTACAAGGTAAAATAGATCGAACTCTAATTTGATCGATTATGACTCGGCACATCGTCTTTCTAAAAACTCCCCGAGTGTGGAAAAAAACTCGATGAAAGTCGTTGCTTTCTGCTTCCATTATTAAATTTAGAAATAGTTGAAGCGGTTCGTGCTGGATTTGCCTTATTCTTTGAAGGAGTAAGGGCATCTCCAGCAGCAGGAGGCATCCAGGAAGCCAAAGCCAAAAATTCAAATATTTGGCTTTTTTGGGTTAAATTTCGTCTCCAGCAGGAGGAGCCAAGTGAAGAGCCAAAATGGCTTCTTCATTTTCTGGAGGCATCCGGGAGCTATTCCCACATATATTGTCTGCAGAGGCAAAAAAAATATGACCGTTGAAATAGATCCGTTGGTCATGTACAATAAAAATCCCAGCAAAGAAATTGGAAACACAACTCATTCAACAAACGACATCAACCCAGAACAAAGCAATACCCATAAAAAAAAAACAACGAATTCAACAATTGAACACCAGCAACCCACAAAATTAAAAAATTGAAAAAACACAGAATATTTTGCATCCAATCCGAAGAAGAATTGGCGAGAAAATACCTGCATCAAAGTTCAAAATCCAACGAGAGATTGCATCTTCGGTTCCTGTCAAACCTTCTGCCCCAGAATCTTCGGTTTGTTTTCTTAACTTGATATAATTTTTGTCTGTACAATTAGGTTTGTTGATAAAAAAAAAAATAGAACCTGTATGCTAGAAACTTGACAGAGGGGGAGAACAGAGTGAGAGGGAGTCGAGGGAGAGGAGGAAAAGAGTAGAGTGAGAGGGGGGAGCGCCATGGGAGAGGCTTGAAGGAAAAGATTGTGAATTTTGTGGAATTTTGAGGAAAAGATGAGAGATGGTGCGATGAGAAGTGAGAAGGAGTAAGCTCCCCTACCGCAGCTCTATGCTGCAAGCCAAAGGCTTCTTGTTTTGCAAACAGGGAAGCCTGCTGTTCTGCGGGCCCTGGTCCCGCTTGCTCCACGACCTGGGATGGTTGACCAGGAGCCACTTTGATTATACCCAGTGGATCTATTCGAATCAACAAGTAAGTAGCCTCTTCCGAATCGAAGGGAAACGGTGTAGGATTTCCGTTAGTGCTCACTTTGAAATGGTGCGATGAGAAGTGAGAAGGAGAGATCGGCGATGAGAAGTGAGAAGAGATGGAATTTTGTGGGGGGGCTACGGCGCAAATGTGAATTTTGGAGAGGTGAGCTGAAATTTTGTGGGGGGCGGCGATGAGAAGTGAGAAAGATGTAGGGTTTCGGGGGGTAGTATTTAGGAATATATAATAATAATATTTAGGAGGAAAAAAAAGTGTAATTAATAATAATATTTAGTAAAAAAAATAATTATGAGAAATTGAAAATTTATGATTTTGTTTATCAATTAGCTTAATTACATGTTTAAATTTGCAGTTAGATTTAAGAACTGTGTAAATGTAGTTTTTTGAACTGTTGTGGAGGTGATTAATAATAATATTTAGGAGGAAAAAAAAGTGTAATTAATAATAATATTTAGTAAAAAAAATAATTATGAGAAATTGAAAATTTATGATTTTGTTGATCAATTAGCTTAATTACATGTTTAAATTTACAGTTAGATTTAAAAACTGTGTAAATGTAGTTTTTTGAACTGTTGTGGAGGTGATTAATAATAATATTTAGGAGAAAAAAAAGTAATGAATAATAATATTTAGTTAAAAAATAATTATGCGAAATTGGAAATTTACGATGTTGTTGATCAATTAGCTTAATTTATACAATGTATTTTTTATGCAGATGGACTCAGATTTGCCAAATTCATTCACTGACTTTCTTATAAGTGAGTCTGAACAGAATGTTACTCAACAAAGTGATCATATTGTTCATACAACAAAAAAATCCCAAAGAAGTAAAAACTTCTCGCCAGAAGAAGATTGTTTACTTGTATCTGCGTGGTTAAATACTAGCAAAGATCCAATCACGGGAGTTGATCAACAAACAAGAGAATTTTAAAAAAGTTGAAATCCAAAAATTTTAAAATTTGGCGGTTATTCTTTCAATTTTGAAATTTTAAATTTGAAAAGTTGGTGGCAAATCAAATTTTGGGAGAAGTTTTCAATATTTTAGAATTTCAAATTTAAATTATTGCGGGGTTTTTAATTTTAAATTAATTTTTTTAATTTCATATTAAATCTGAAAAATTAATAATTATATTGTTGGAGGGTTTTTTAAAACTAATTATTTAATTATATAATTTACTCCTATTAATTGTATAATTAATTGCATAATTAAATTATATACAAAATAATTGCATTACATTAAAATAATAATATAAAAAAATGGCTCTTCAAAATGCCTTTTACCATTAAAGTGCACACCAAAGCCAAAGCCATTTTCACACTATTCAAACATCCATTTTAAAGATTTGGCTCTCCAATATGCCTTCTACTGCTAGAGATGCCCTAAAAAGGGACCATTTCAAATCGCGCATGGCATGATGCTGATGTGTGTTGACCATTTCTTCAAGTCATCCATGCTTTATTAAAATAAAAATAGGAATGGAGCAGCTTTGTGGCCAGAGGGCTCGGCCGAAACTTCACTCCTAGCCCATCGTTATTATTTTTCACGTCAAAGAAAATTCAATGATGGAGCTATTGGTCTGGGCCGCCCAGCAAACCTGAGGCGAGGGGAAGATGAGGACGTGCATGTCGTCGTCGTCGTCGTCGTCAACAAGCCTATCTAAATGTCATTTCACAGTGATAGTTCTAAGCCTAGTTGAATTCTACAATTACATTTTTTTTTTATTCTATAAAACTTCACTATCTGAAAGCGTAATCTGTAAATATAAATGAGTGATTAAAATCCAGATTGTTTCAGTTTTTTTTATAAAAAATACATATTCTTATTCGAACTCAAAATCTGATATATAGATCATAAATTCTCTATCATCACGTATGGTTCCATGTTCGAACCCTGAGTAAGCGAAGAGGCAAATTTTAAGGAGTTAGCCATGTTTTTCACCTCTTCTTCTTTTTAATCTCGAGAGAAGAAAAAAAAAACATGTAATTACTTTTTCAAGCAGCCACCAAGAGAAGCGTCTTCAAAATTATAGAACAAATTACAATTTCCACGGTTCTCTTTATTGTTTGACTTCAAGACCACACCTATGTTGTTGCTGAAGCTTCTTAATCAAAGGGTTTTGGTATAAAAGTAATTAATATATCCATACTAAATTATATATTAATTAACAAAAACTAAAGTAGGAGAGTGTTTTACGGTACCCTCACTCATTTAAAATTTATTTTTTATATATAGAGTTATTATAATCTCATGATTTAGAGTGTAAACTGATATATTAACCTAGATAGATTCAAATCAATCTAGTATATTAATGTTCTAATACTTATTAAAAAATCTTATTTAAAACATTTATTTTAAGATATACTATGTCTTTTACTAGTTATTTAGTTGTCTTTGGATTCATCAAAACAACTTAGTTATATGGAATCAATTCTAATATATATATACTAGCCAATGTCCCCGCGTCTCGTTGCGGGCAACACTAACGCAAAAAAATATTAATTGTGTGAGATTTTTTTATTATAATATAAATTTGACAAAATAATAAATCTGTGCAGAATTCATGTGAAATATATTTTTTTATATAAAATATATGAATTTTCAATGGATATAAATTTATTTACTTAATAGGTTTCAATGATATAACCAGTATAAAATTATTATTATCATTAAAAAACCAAGAAGATTGAATATTTGAATTATTGAATTGAATGTATTGAGATTATTTTATTTTATAATTCAATTTAAATTAAACACAACAAACAAAATATAAATTGTGAAAAACCTGAAATAATTAAATAACAAAAATAAGAAGTTAATTTTCAATCTCCAAAAAAAAAAAGAAAACATAAATTAAAAATACATCCCTACGTCATTGTCATTATCATTACGATAATAGTTAAAATTATTATCAACATCCCTACCCAAACAGTTAAAATCATTAAATTGGCCAAAAGAATAAAAAAATATATATTAAAAAAAACAATAAAAAATAATCACTAAAATTATTATTATCATTGCACAAACAATAAAATCATAAAATCATTTGATCCAAAAAACAGATAAAAATAACAGAAAACAAAAAAAAAGAACAAAGGAAAAAATAAGCAATATTAATTTTAAAATGATCACCAATATAAATTAAAATATGGATAAATATTAAAAAATTTAACCAAATAAAAATAAAACCTCAATAAAAAATAAAATGATAAATATTAAAAGCAAAAAGTAAAAGAAAAAATGAATAAATACAGGAAAAAAAAACATTGTCCAAGAAAGACCAAAAAAACAAAGGAATCAATACTAAATAAAAAAGTAAAATAATAAGTGTCAAAATAAAAAACAATATATATAACTAATTCTAAATGAAGGAGAAAACCTGCAACAAATCAAAACATTGAGACTGAAAAACAATAAAGAGATTTTTTTAAAAAAAAATACAGTGTAATCAACATAAATTAAAATTTCATAATGGAACCGAATAAAAAGAAAACCCCAACAAAAAATAAAATGACAGAAATAAAAAACTAAAACTAAAAGCACAAATACATAGATATGGACAAAAAATAAACACTATCAAAGAAAAACAAAAAAATCAAAGGAATTAATACCAAAAAAAAATTAAAAGAATAAGTGCCAAAATAAAAAATGTAATTAATTCCAATTAAAGGATAAAAATAAAACAAATCAAAACTTCGGGACCAAAAAACAATAAAGGGATTTTAAAAAATCAGTAAAGTGCAATTTTTTAACAAATTAAAAGAATGAGGATCGAAATGAAAGTTGTATATATGACCAATTTCAATTGGAGGATAAATTTAGAACAAATTAAAACTTGCATACCAAAACTATTAAAGGAACCAAAAACAAAAACAAAAGTTGAAGGACCGAAATGAAACTTACCGTATACAATCAATTTCAATTGAAGGACATAATTGAAAAATAATAGAAATTTGAATTGAAAAATCAGTAAGAAAATCAAAATCAAAACCTCAGGGACTAAACTGCAACTACAACAAATAAGAGGGACTTGACCGTACATTCCCTGGAAGCAGGAGAGAGAAAAGAGGGGGGAAAGAAAATTCGTCCACCGACGACGATATAACCACATTCAGGTTCCACGCACCACTCGGGGATGGAGAAGAAATTAAGGCGCACCTGGAGACACGGCGGAATGCTAGTTTTAACCATCGTATGACACTACACACGCCATCCAAAGGACATGTGCGGCGGAACACGGCAGGCGCGTCCGTACGACGCGCCTGCAGTATTACTGACACCCTTGCAGTATTCATGATAAAATAATATTTAAAAATAGGTGAATTACCCATATACCCCTGTACCCATTGGTATCTATGAAAAAACCGGTTGAATGGTCATTTAAATAGGCGTGTCCTATGGAAAATTCAAAAATGCCCCTGCTCCTGGAGGCTAAAAATTTTCTGACCCAGGGGTAAAATGGTTATTTACTGTAGTAATGAATAGTAAATTGTGTCTAGGTGAACAATGAAGAATTGAACAGTAAAATAGCCACAAGATTTATTTTATAGTTAATTTTCTAATAGAAAATAATATCTTTTTACATTAAAAAAAATTAAATTAAATTAATATGCAATATAACACGCGGAAGAAACACAATTACATATAACTAAAACAGGTCGTCCTTTCTACTGTTCACCGTGACTCATTGCCACTATTCACTGGCAATTTGTCACGGTGAATCGCGGGTGTATGTGCTCTTTTATTTTTATTTTTCATCTGGTACTCTTCTTGTATTTTTTGTGGTGAAAATAGACAGATGAGAGGGTGTGGCCGAGCGATTGTCGCGCGCGCTGCCAACACAGGCGCGCGCGAGTTCGAGACGTTCGGCCACCAATTGTGTTTTCCTTTACGTAATTGTGATTTCGTTTTTTTTTTTCAAATAACTATTTTAAAAAAAAATTCAAAAAAAAAATTACGCTCAGCCACCATTTGTGTTTTCCTTTATGTTTTGTGATTTTGTTTTTTTTTTCTTCAAATAACTGTTTTTTTTAAAAAAAAAAGTTTTTTTGAAAATGATTTTTTTTAAATTTTTTTTTGAAAAAATGGTTTATTTTTTTAAAAAAAGTGTTTTTTCTTACTAACTGGTTGATGTTGTTTTTTATTACAAATCTGATTTTTTTTTTTAAGAAGTGTTTTTTTTTTTAATGTTTTTTCTGGTTGTTGTTTTTATTTTTTTACAAATTGTTTTTTTTTTAATAACTAAAGTGTCCAGGGCAACTTACGTGCACCGCGACTAATCTCCGGATCCACTTTTTTTATATAATTTTTTTTTACACAAGGACTCTTTTTGTATTTTTTATGGTGGAAATGACAGATCAGAAGCTGTGGTCGAGCGGTTGTCCGCGCGCTACCAACACAAGCGCGCGCGAGTTCAAACCGCTCAGACACCAAAATGTGATTTTTTTTTTAAAGAACTGAGAAAAAAAAATTGTAAAAAATATTGCTTTTTTTTAATTTTTTTTTAATAACTGGTTTTTGTTTGTTTTTTCTTACAAATCTGATTTGTTTTTTTCTTAAGAACTATTTTTTTTTAATGTTTTTTTGTTAAGAAATGATTTTTTTTAATAACTGGTTGTTGTTTTTATTTTTTTCCAAAAAACAAGATTTTTTTTTAAATAACTAAAGTGTCCAAACCAACTTACGTGCACCACGACTAATCTCTGGATCAACCTTTTTTTTATATTTTTTTCCCTATTTTGTTTTGCTACTTATACATTTTTTTTCTTAACCGAGGTGTCCGGGTCAGCTTACGCGCACCACGGTTCTTTTTTCCCAAGTATATTTTTTTCCTAGCCAACTGAGCGCGCCGCGAATAATCCCTGGGCTCATTATTATTTTCTTTTATTACCTAACGAGCTAAAACAACTCAGTTTTCTACTGTAGCCCGTGACTCATAGTCATTATTCATTGGCAATTTGCTCTGATGCATCGCAACGCACGTCTACCCTTTTTTTTATTTCAACAGTGTAATACATTTAATATAATAATACAAAGAATAAATCTTTTCAAAAATAAATTTTTTTTCCAACAGTGTAATACATTTAATATAATAGTACAAAAAAAAACTTTTCAAAAAAAAAATCTTCGAATTTTAATTTTGTGCTCTGTTTTTTAAAGTTTATTTATTAAAAAATATTTATAATATTTTGGTTTTTAATATTTCATATCTAATATTACTGGGCAAAAAATACAACTAAAAAAAATAACAAATTTACCTAGATTATCTACAATTAAAAAATATTCAAGTCACTTCCCGTTTCGATTACACTGTTTTTTTAGACGAAATGTAAGTAATTATAGCACGCAAAAAACTTGAGGTTTATCTCTAAAAACAAATTACAATATTTTTATTTATCATGTGTCAGATCTAATATTACAAGAGGAAAAAGGCAACTCATAAATTTTGTTTTGACAAATTTACCTTAATTATCTACAATTAAAAAATCTACGACCCACTTTCCATTTCGATTACACTATAAAGTATGTAAGACTGAGTATATGTTTTAATATTTATTGAATATTATCGCCTAAAAATATATAGAGAGAGAAAAAAATGACCTACGATTTCTTGCAAAAAAATAATTAATATCGGTATTCTTGAATACATTTAATATAATAATATGATTAATAAATCTTATAAATATAACTTTGGATTTAGCTTTGAATTTAAATTTCTATTTTATACTCTTTTTTTTGTTCTTTTCATAAACGATAACCTTTTTTCACATTTTTTTTATTTTTTAATAACCGTCGTGTTCAAGTTTTTTTTTTAAACCGGTTTCTTTTTTTGTTTTTATTTTTAACCAGAGTTTCTGTAGCAACAAGTTTCTAACAAATCATTTCACCTTCTTAGTAAATTTTCTAACAAATTTTATCAAAAAAATTTTAGCAATAGCAATATTCAATCATTTTTTAGTTGAAAAAAACTATTTTTAACAGATTTTATCAATTATAATTTTACCAATTAAATATTAAAATAACAAAATACAATATTTATAAAATCAATCAATTTTCTACATATATAAAAAAGCCCAGCGGAGCGGGCAAATTCGCTCGTAATTTACTATAATGTAAATGCCACGCATCACCTAATCTAATTAATAAAATGACAAATACATGACAGAAAAAGAATGAAGCTTTCTCCTTTTCTTTTCTTTTTTCTAAAATTTGTAACCTTCTCATGAGAATTTGATAAAAACAAAATATAATTTCAAGTTAATATATAAAATATGGAAAAGTTTTTAATATTTATTATTTTTAAAAGTTATGCACACATCAACGCGATTCGTATGCATGCATGCTTATACATGAGCGCGCTAACTATTTAAATTGAAAAACAATTTATTTTATATCCGAAATCTTTTATTACAATCTCAGTTAAGTTTAATATATATAGTTGGTACATTCACAAGGGATTCTTGATTTATTTTTCAATGAAATGCTGAAAACAAAAGGAAGTTGTCGAAACTCAAGTTCAAAATCAAATAATAATAAAATGAAAAAGTTTTTTATTCTCAAATTAGTGTGTGCGTGTGGCCAACGTGTTTAAGATACTGAGAATATCTGTTTACACGGCAGAGACTGATTCATGCAGCTGTGGAGACAACCAGATCAAATGCTATGTTCGATGGCAACAACACCTGACCGAGCTGAGCCTGGGTGGAGAGAGTGACCACATTTTTATATATAATTATTAAAAATTTATATTATTATAAAATTTAAAACTTATAAAATTAATTAAAATACATATAAATTGATCCGACAGAAACTGCAGTGACAGTCCATTGCCCACACCACCCCGCCCTCCTCCTGGAAACATCTCCAACAGCGCATGGTTCCACGAAATCCCATTTCAAATATGCTCCCAGAACGTCAGACAGTATCGGAAAGAAAAAGGCTCCACCATTTTGCACCTTATAGCAATTGCTTTAATAAAATTCTTCCTCTTTTTAATTTTCATTAAAAATATATCATGCCATCAAAGTCAACATAATGTACCAAAATCATTATATATTTCATTGATATTAAATATTTTAGGGTTTGTTTATTAAATTTATGATATGAAATCTAATTTAAGTTGAATTTTATTTAGTGTAAGATTTAATTTTTAATATTTTAATAGTGACGATCAAACTCAAGTGATCTAGCATGTCACCCCAACTTGATTAAGTGCCCGTTTGGAATTGCGATCCCACCGGTTTTTGGCTGAAATTTAAAATTTGTTTTTCATTTTAAATGAATATGTTTTAGTGTTTTTAGATCATTTTGATGTGCTGATTTCAAAAATGATTTAAAAAAAAAACATCATTTTGATGTATTTCGGCACGATAATCACTTTGAAAAGCTACCACAACCACACTCTCAAACAGGCTCTAACTTCAATTGAACTCAATTTATATTCTATTTGGTTTTAATATTTTTTATTTATATGGTTCTTGAAGTTCAAGAGAAACATCCCGGTATTGAGTTGAAACTTAATTTTGCTAGTGTTTTTATTATATAATTAAATAAAAATAGTTTTTTTTTAAAAAGAAATAAAGTTATTTAATTCAATAATTATATTGTAAGTTAACTTAGATAGATAAATCTAACTTGATTAAATGTGTTGTGATCTCAAATATTATATTTGACCTACTAAATTAAGTTTAATAATAATATTTTAAAAAAAAATCTTCGACCATTTTAGCACTGCCAGATTGTAAGCGCTCCTCTTCTAATAAACTATGTATTATAAGATTTATTCAATTCCCACCTCTCGGTATTAAATTTGCACCATTCATGCCCGCATAAAAATGGATAAACCTTCAGACAAATAAAAAAAAAAAAAACAGAGAAAATAGGGCCTAAAGAGTAAAAAATAGCAGCAAAAACCGTTAAAATTAACGGACAATCGCAACATTGCCCAATTGGACGGTAAATCAACCAAGGATGGGTATGACGGTAAATATCTAATCGAAGCTCGTCATTTTAGCCGTCTAGTCTGAGAATCTAGCGACGAGGGAGAGCACGGCGGTGATGAAGAAAACAACGGTGGTGGAGATGGCGTCAGAGACGGAGACCGCGACTGATACGATGAAATAGAGGGTGGCGATGATGATAAAGAGAGCTCAAAACTCTCTTGTAATTTTCTCTTGTTGATATTGCTTCTGCTTCTCTCCTCCTGGTTTTGAAGTGATCGAACCTCCCTGCTTGCCATGTAATCTCTTATACGTTTAACGTCTGATAATTTCACCGGCTTCACTATGAAATCCTCCGCTCCTTCCTCCAAACATCTGTTTTCGATCAATTCTAGATTTAGTTTGAACATAAAGCAGCTGATGAAAATTTTGATTGTACAATGAAGAACATACCGGTCGATTCGAGCCATCACGTTCTCCGATGACATGATTACAACCGGGATTTCTCTGAAAGTGGTCGATTCCTGCTCAGTACAAGAAAATCATCAACATTTTTTGTTTTCTTTACTTAAAAAAGAGACCCAATTAGTGGTAAAGAATGAATTAAGTAACCTTGATTTTCTTGAGCAACTCGTATCCTGTCATTCCAGGCATACAGTAGTCAGTCATAATCAGATCCACCTTCAACACCTGAGAAGGAAAATCAATCAGGAAATTTATTGTTATTATTATTTTTCTGCAAGTAAAATGAAACGAAAAGGAGAGAGTCCCAGATCATTCGCTCACATCAAAACCAGCAGAGGAGGAGGAGGAGCTGCCGCTGCTGCTCTTGTCTTCCTCGTCGTCCAACAATCCAAGCAGTTTTAGAGCTCTCCATCCACTGTCCACTGCTGTCACTGCAAACAAATCCCAATGCAATACTTCAGATTTTAATCATTAATAATTAATCACTCCTCGAAGACACAGACAAGCCTTACCTTTACAAGAAGAAATCTTGAGCAAACGCTCGATGACTTTGCGATCAGCGAGACTATCATCCACCGCCAATACATGGACCCCCTCCTCCTCCTCCTCCTCGTTTTCTGAGTTGGAATTGGGAGAGAGATCGAAGCCGTCCATCTTCTCGAACATCCAACGATTTGAAGCTATGCTGCTCGAGCCCATATCGAGTTTATAATTAACGGGAGTGAGAAAAAACTTTCAATTTCCCTTTGGAGGAGCCGAGGAGGCAAAAGTAGGGTTCCATGCCTCTTGTGCCCTTTGCTTTTATATGCCTTGTCAGCCCTCCCTGTCTATGATATACTTGCAACAGTACTACTGTAGGTGTAACAGGTAACAGGGAAGACCATGCGAATCGCAGCTCGATTTTCTTTATATACACTATTCACTACTTAAAAAACAATATATAAAAAATAAAATAAAATATATTAAATTAGATTTCTTTACTGGATTCAACAATATTTATATTTTATTCATTATTTATAAATTAACTATGAAAAAAACAATAAATAGTATAAATGATTCGGATTAAATTGCTGCCCTCCATGTCCATGGTATACTTGCCAATGGTGCCAACGGTTTTACTTTTTGGGTTTTTAAAGGCCAAGGTACCCTCCTCACCTAGTTTTCTAGATAAGAAAAAAAAATGAATTCCTTTTCAAGATCAATTCATTTCGGTGTTAAATATACTTTTACTACAATTTCTTTCTTTTTTTAGAATGGATGAAATCTCATTCTCTTTGTGAAATTTTTGTATTACTGGTTAGATGAGTAAAACTTTAGTTGTCGTAATTTTTTATAAAGTGGGCATATGTTAACTTAAACCCGAGACCTACAAAATGTATTTGAAATCCTTTTATCTATTTTTAAGTATATAGTAAATTATATATGAGTAATTATTTAATATATCATATCTAAAAATATTTTTTATGATAAATATTATTTTTACATGTATAATCCTAACCTAATAATTTATAATCATTTACAATTTAGTGAATCTTCATTAAAAAAAATACTTTGACTTGGTGGTTCAAGAATATCTCTCTTTTCTTTGATTTATCAAGTTTAAATTTCGAGGTCATTGAAAAATCATTAAATTTCTATGTGTGTAACAAGCCACAAAATGCACTTTTAAAATCGTTTGAAAAAAAAAACTGATTTTAATTAGGGCATTAAAAAATGTGTGCTTTTTTTTATTATTATCTCAAAACAAGATGAAATTTTTAATTTTTAATTTTTAATTTAAATTAAATATCTTTAATATTTTTAAATAATTTTTCTATATTAATATTAAAATAAATAAATAATTATTTTAATATATTTGTGAACGAAACACAATTTAACTTCATTAACACTCTCAAAAAGTCAAGCAATCGCGGGTATGGAGAAATAATTTGAGTGTAGAGATAAAGACAAAAATATACCATGGACAATTTTTATCCAATTCTATGTCTCCATCGACAATAAGCAGAGACAAAAAGGACGGAGACGTAAACAAGTTAATTCTTTTTCTATAAACATTCCTGTAAAAATTTATTTTATTTTATTTTTCTAATCTCTAAACATGTTTTATCACACGCCTATATATCATCAACATTATCATTTTCTAAGAAATAATTTCCAAGAATGTAATTATATTAAAATTTTGAATTTTATATTTCATGAAATTAATATAAAAAAATAAGATGCTCAAAATAAATAATAAATTATTTTATACAATTTAATAATTTATAATAATGAAAAAAATAAATGAATTAGAGTAAATAATTTATTGATTAAACAATAATCAGAGAGTGATTTTTATTAAAATATATAAATTGTCTTTCCCATTGAATGGATGCCTTTGTTTTTACAATATAAAAGAAAATAAATATTACTATTGAAAAATCAATATATAAGTTAGAATATACATAATATAGATGAATGGAAATTAATCGTGTTTTCAAAGAATGATAATAAAAAATATATACTTCATATTATTTTTTTAATATTTTTATATTGTTTTAACATACGAATATTAAAAATAATTTTTAAAAATTAAAAAACATATTTTTTAATATATTTATAAATTAAAAACATTTTAGAAACACAATCTTTAAAACATTTTAAAACGGGCTTAAACCTGTATTCTCGTTATAAAATAATCGAAACTCGAGATATTGACCAGTGTAAAGATGCGTTGGATTTAACGAATGAATGGTCAGGATCGAGGACGTGGGGAGTTGACCAGGGTCAATTGAGGACCGCGCCGTCTGTTTTGTAGAGGAAAAAGACCGACAATAAACCCTAATAACAAGGAATGCTTCTGCTCAAACATTATTACACTACGGAGCAGTCAATTTTACTGTTAATACAAAGTTGTTAATTCAATTCTTAACTTTATATCTTGTTCCAATTTAAAAAATAAGATAAATCAGGGTAAATTTTATTTTATTTAGAATCTCAATCTGTTTTAAAATTATATTCAAATCACAGCCAAAGCATTCTAGTTTTATTATGTTTTATGATTAAATAATGTTTTTTATTTTTATTTTAAAAAAATAATATTCAATTTTATGGTATCAATCATATTTTTAATTGAATTAAAATTCCTAAAATATTGATATATCTCATAAAAAAATTAGAGCAATCAAATATTAAAAAGGTCTTGCTAGACTATTGACAATATTCTTATATTTTTATTCAAAATTTATTTTATTGTATCGTTTTTTTAGATTAGGTTTTTTTAATTTTATCATTTAACGATAAGTTTATCATAAATTAAATTTCATAATTTGTTTTGATTTGTTTTATCTATGATTGTAATAATCTTATGATTTAGGTCACAAATTTGAAAGACCGACTCAAATTGGCTCTAGTTGATTTAATATATTATTGTTTTAATATTTAAAAAAAAACATAATTTTGAGTATGTTGTTAGTCAAATTATATATTTTTATCATTCATTCATGTTATATTTGAACTTATCGAGTCGATCAGATCATATCAATTCAACTTTTAATTTTTTTAATTGTGATTGATTTGAAGTTAGTTTATTTTTTAATTTAAATTGAAATTATATTCATCAGATTAATATTTTGAATTATATATATAAAAAAATAAACAGTATACAACATGTTTAAGTGCTTTGGAATCATTTTAATAAAAAAAACACCACCCGCAATGAATTGAAACTTTTTGTAAAGTATGGTAACTAGCAAAACTGGACGGTGACTTTTTTAACGTGATTTTGTTTCTGTTTAGATTACTTTATATTTGAAAATGTGGTTGTGGTTGTTTTAGAAAGTATTTTTGTTCATAGATACATTAAAATTATGTTTTTTTATTTTTTAAAATTTATTTTTGACATCAGCACATTAAAATGATATAAAAATATCAAATTTTATTAATTTAAATTTAAAAATAAAAATTTCAAATTTTTTTAAAAATATTTTTAAAAAACACTTACGAACACCCCATTTATCTAACTCTTCTGTGATGTGATCAGTGCTAACTGCTAAGCATATTGTTCTGTCTTATATTCTTTTACATGTTTGACTGAACAGAACCAAGGTTTTTTTTTTTTTTAAAAAAAAAGAAGAAATTGTCAAGGTTCAATCCAATACGATGTTGAAGACGTTGTTGTGTTCGTATTGGTCTTATCAAGAAAATTAATTACCATTTAGTAGGTAATAAATTAATGAGTGCGACTTAATGATGTTAGGTGGGAAAAATAGATTTGAATTAATTTGGAAACTGATTTGTTTTTGGTGATTTTAAATTTTGATGTCAAAAATAATTTAAAAAACTAAAAATATATTATTTTAATATATTTTTAAATGAAAAAACTTTTAAAATCAACTCAAACACACTCTTAAACATGCCCTTAATAATGATAGGTGAGAAAAATAGATTTGAATTAATCTGGAAATTGATTTTTTTTAATAGATAATGAATCTCAAGTGGATGCTTTAGTGATTAGTTGAGTTTTTTTTTTCTTTTTAATATTTTGAATTTTAATTTTAGGATCAAAGTTTATAAAAAATAATCAACGTGAGTCTTGAAGTTAATGACCATACAAGTTTCTAGTGACCATCATATTAATAATTGCATGAATCGAGCCTAAAATCATTAAAAAAAAATTATTCCCAAACTTTTATCATTGAAAAACGGTTTATTAGTGCACCATTATAATATTAATACGAGGGTATATTATTGAAATTATTTGAAAAAAAACAATATTTCCAATTTTATTTCCAAAAAAATAAGAATTTGGAAAATTACGATACAATCGCACTCCGTGATTTGCCAGCAGCAGACGCGACAAGAGTGAGAAGGAGGAGATTTGGGAGTCCCAAAGAGATCTGATGGTGGGACCACAACGCCCCCTTTTCATGCTTGGACTCTTCCTACGTTTTCAAATGTTTCAGACATTACCACTGCGCAATCAAATCTCGAAGATCGCTTGAATTATCTTCCCAGATGAAGATTGGTAGGGTTTTTTTTCTTCCTCGTATTCATTAATTTCACCAAAAAATCGCTAATCCTGTCTCACAGCAAGTAGTTCGAGAAATTGAGGTTGCTCATAACTTGAAGTAATGGTAACAAGCACCCGCAAGCAACTACAACGATGATCATCACAGTCACTTCACCTATCTAATGATGGATTTTTAACATATAATTTGAAATTATTATTATTATTATTGAATCCTCTTGTGAAATAATTTATGAGGGATAGTTTGAAATTGTGAAAGACAAATAAAATTAAAAAAGTGAGGACCAGGATGTAGAAATGGTGAAACAATCATTGTCAATCTCAAAAACCCATTTTATGTTTCAAAAATGTTTTTCAAAAAAATATATGATTTTTTTTAATTTTTATATTAAATTAAAAAATAATAATTTTATATTATTTTAACATATTGATGTTAAAAATAATTTTTTAAAATAAAAAAATATATTTTAATATATTTCTAAATAAAAAATACTTTTAAAAACAATCTAGATCTAACTGAAAGACAAGTCAAAACTCTTGAATAAGGATGTGAATTTCAGTTCACCTATTTAACTTTTGCATCTATTTCGCCCTCTTTAGTTTTTGGAATTTTTCTAGTGGTCTGGAAGTTTGTTTTATTTATTTTAATTCTTAGATTTGACAAATGAGAGAGGAGATCAAGGTCGGGAGAAGATTTTCTTGATTTGATTTTGTGTTTTTGTACCACTATATAAGCATTTTGATTTTAAAAAAATGATTTATTGATATTATAATGATTTTTGGACCAATAAATCAATTTTTTTATTGATATTATTTATTGAATGTGTAAGCATCATTATAATAACAATAAATCAATTTTTTTAATTCACCTTATATTATAGTTTTTTTTTGTTTTTTTAATTTCATCTTTCAATATTAGATTTATTAGAAGATTTAAATCATAATTTGTTTATAATTGACAGGTTAACTTGGGTCTTTTTTTAGATTTTTTATAAATTATTATTTTTAATTTTATCTTTCAATATCAAATTGATTTGTTTTTTTTAGGAGATTATCAAAATTTCATAACAAATATTGTAGATTTAATATATTAACGCAGACTGATCCAAGTTAATCAAATATATTATTATATTAATATTACAAGTGATGTCGTGTATTTTTTTTTTCATAGTCAAATTCTATTTTTATGGATTATATGAGTTTTTTTTATCTATAAAGTGAACCGAGTTACATCAAATTAATCATTATAAAATTTATTTATTTATTTTGCTAGAAAAAATATTAGCAATACTTAAATATTTTTTTATAACTAAAAAAGATTACCTTGAATCGCAATATAAAGAGGTGGTTGACTTGATGATCATGGCAAGGAATGCTAAATAAACTAAAAGCTTGTTACAAAGATATCTAAATAAAGGGTAAGAGTTACTTTAGTCAAATCGAATCTCTTATTGGCGAATCAGGACCCACGAATTAATCCCCCAATTACTTTTTCATGATCATCACAATAACATTAAAAATGTAGACTTTTAGCAATTAATAAATTTGTGGCAAGCTCCCGTTAATGATTTTCACTGTAAAAATAAAATCAAGGAAAAACAAATTCAAGACTCAAATTATCGTATTAATTGATAATTTATATAATATGAATAAAAAATATAACAATTATAAATTAAATAAAAAACATGAATCCTTCTAGAATATAAAAAATCCAATGTTAAAAGGTGAAATAAATTTTTTTATTTAAATTAGGTTAACTAACAAACTCTATGATAATGTATATAAGATTAAGATAACCTTGTGAAAAGAAAAGAAAAACCTCTTGATAAAAAAAAATACACAAATTAGTTTTTAATATATCAAATATTGAATGATAAAATTAAAATAACAAGAAATAAACTAGAATCAACTACTGTTAACTTTTAAAATTAATGACTATTCATGAATCCAAGACTAACCCAATAAAAATCAAACAAAAAAAATAACAAAGCAAAATCTTTAAAAAATGGTAAAAAGAAAATAATATCTTAAAAAAGAAGAAAAAACTAAGGAACCTCCTAGACTTTGTTGAATTTCTAAGACTCGCAACTCATAAAATCCTGGATCTAAGCTGAATTAAAAAGTTTAATTTTGAATTAATTTGATTTTAAAAAATGAATTCATGAAACAAATATCAATTTTAAAAACTTTCAAAAGTAAAAACAAAAATGACAATAAAAAGAATAAAGTTATATAAAATACTCTAAAAATTGATCTTGAATTAAATTAAGTTTTTTTTCACCATTAATTTTTTTCACATTGAACTGTTTTTTCTCTCCTTTATCACAAATAAAATTAAAGAATAATTTTATCGCAAATAAAATTAAAATAAAAGATCTAGCATACCGAACAAATCTCTTTTTGAATGGGCTAGGAGTTCAAGTCTAGAAGAGCGCCTAACTTTTGTTTTTTCTTATAAATTCATCCTTCCATGTTTAGCTTGCTTAGAATTTAGCTACATCTTTTTTTTATTTGTTTAAAATTTTCCTTGCATTATCTTTATTTAATAGAATCAACAAATTAAAGGTTGTTTTTGGATTTTTAAGGGGTTGGCATCGAAATCTAAGTAGGGGGAGAGAGAAAAGGAGGGAGGAAATATAATGGTCACCAAAGTTAAACCACCATGAATATTGGAACATGCACCGCCTCACCAGGTGAGGAGAAAGAGAGAGAAAATAAAATGATTACCAACACCAAACTATCATGAATCTTGAAACATATATTATCTTACTAGAATGGGAGTGGAGACTTTTCAAATGCCATATAAAATGTTGCATTGATTGTTGAATATCCCCACATGTGTTGCGCGATCAACTTGGGGCTATCCACATGCTGACACATATTATACAAGCACCAACAAGATTTTTAACTATATTTAAGATGTGTTAATTACAAAAAAAAACTCCTAAAAAATCTTTAAATTTACAATAAAACCAATATAAAATGACTTGTATAACCTTATTTTGAACCCTTTTTATTTTTATTTTTCAGGGGTTTATATTTGAAATTAAAAGATTAAGGACTTGTTTTGATCAAAAGATTATATATCAACTTGTGGGAAAATAAGGACTATAATGTGTTTTTATCTATATCTCTTAATTTTTAATTTGGAAAAAATATCATGATAATGTTAGTTATTTATCTTTTTCTTGAAGTTTTGAATTTGAATTCTAATCAAATTTAAATTAAAAAAGAGAATGAGTTTGATGTACAAACCCTAGTACATCTTAAAAAAAGAGTTGAAAAAAATATTCAGAGACACAAAGAAAAAAGAGGGAAAAAAAAGCAGAAAGCAAAAAAAGAAAATTATCAAATTAAAAGCATAATTTCTCTTCATTTTATCTTCAGCTACCAAGTAAGTTATTCTTATTTTTTTCTAAATCTCAAAAAAGAAGAAGAGAGGCAGCGTGTGAAGGCTTGGCCGAACACAAGCCAGGGTGAATTAATTCACGCATGCAAAGTTTTTTTTTAATTATTATTATAATTAATTATTATTATTATTACTATTCTATTTTTTAATTATTTAATACCATATAGACAAAAAAAATAAAAAAAGTTAAATGCTTCTTTTGTGTGTGATAAAATACTTCAAAAAAATCATTGTAATGCTCTTAGATATTATAAAGAAACTTTGATATTCACAAAAAAATCTAGAAAATTATGTATATTTTAATTATTATTTTTACTTTATAACAAGTTTACAAAGTTAATTTGGAATTTACCAAAATTAAAAGAGCAGAGCTCATATTTCTGAATTTTCAAAAAATAAAATTAAAGCATTAGAGTCGTTAATATTTATATTCATCAACATCAATATTGAGCATATACCTAATATTTAGTACCATCAAAGTTAGGAGTATTAGCATTAAAATGAGAAATTAAACCGCAACTCAAATATTCACCGATACTAGAGTCAGAAATATCATATCTTTCTTCACATAATACTAACACTAGAGTTGGAAGCAATTTTCATTGAATATTTATTGGTGTCGAGGTCACAAATATCATATATTTTCTTTTCATATAATATTCACCAACATCAAAGTTGGAAGTATTTGTAGTTGAATATCTACTAATATCAGAGTTAGAAATACTATATTCGGACCATTGATAACATATAAACAACAATCCTTAAAAATTGAAGTCAAAAGTCGCAATGCAACTTACCTCCTGCATGACGCTTAAAGAATATCTTTTCTTTTGTGTAACCTGTCACGTATTGTAAAATATCTGTTGACAAGTTAGAATTTCTAGTGATCATAATACTAAGTGATGTAAGAGTCTGAAACAACCGAAATTTTATTCACTCACCTAGACCCATAAAATACGCTTTCCGGGATGTTTGGTTTCCTTAAATAAAAAAAAATAAATACTAAGTGATGATTTTAAATCAGGTTTCTTTTTCTTTCAAGAACAAGTTGTCATATATTTGTTATTTCAAAACTAAAATTTCAAAATCATCGCGATGCCAAATCTGAAAATGACAAAAAACTTTTGTGAATAAAATTAATTTCATTTTGTCTTCAAGGTAATTACTTGATTTTGAAAAAAAGTTGAAAAGACCAATATCCCTAAGTAATAGGCATCATATATATATTTATTTAAATTTTTTATTTTAGGGTTAGATTTGTATTTTTGCTGTAAAAGAATAATTAATTTAAACCCATATAATTTGTAAAAGATAATGATGTCACGATAAAAAAAAATTACCTAGCGTCGATGACTAGTTAAAAGATTATTTTTCGAGTTAGAGTCAATATCATCATATCACTATTATAATGAATATTAACAGGAGTCTTGAGCTACACTAATTTCTCCTTGACTTTTATTTTATTTTTTATATTTGATTTAATAAAATAAATTTAAGAATCTTTTTTTAATTATTATATAGTAAAGACTAGCTATTATCGTTGTATAAATGGAAGTCCATGTGCGATGAAAATAAAAATAAAAAATCTCACCTACAACCATTGATCAAGCCTTTTGGTTCCAAGATGGGCAAAGATTCTTTTCCTTTTTTTCAGCCTGTGATGCACATTCAAGTTATGGCCGACCAGCTGAATTCACTGTATGGATTTGATCTGATCATGATTGAGGTTGATGGAGAATCGAAGACTATAAAAATTGAATATCTAAATTCATCTCTCAACATCTTTAATTAATTAATTAATCTGTTTAGAGTATCGATTGCTTCTGAAAATATTATATTTTATATTTTTTTAAGAAATATTTTTGATATCATCACATGAAAATATCTTAAAATACTATATTTTTTTTAATTTAAATTAAAATAAAAATATTTTATTTTAATTTTTTTCAAAAACTTTTGAAATTGAGAGTCGAACTGGAAAAGGATTCGATGACAGTTTGAATCATATATATAATGAAGATTTGGAATCTCTTTTTATTTTTTTCTCCAATTTAGATATGATATGGGGCATCTTTCTTGGTGTTTTCTGTGCTAGCTACATCAAAGATTCCTTGTACCTTTCTCTCTTTACCAAACAGGTAAACACAAAGGATACTGAAAACACATCTTCCACCTTTTCAAACGTTAAGATTAGTGGATGATGGAGAGATGGACACTATAATATTACAAGCATATTGATATTAAGATTAGGGTTGTTCAGTTTCTAGTTTGGTTCGATTGCCCCAAAATTCAAACTCAACTAGGAGATACAATTTTTTAATAATATGACCTGGACCGAACTGAAAACTGGTTCAAACTGAACCAGTTTGGTTTGGTCAAGGTTGGTTTTTTTTGATAAAAAACCTGAAAACCCAACCATAAACTTTGTATTAGAGTTGGGTTGGTTTTGTTAAAAATATATATATATATATATATGAGCCCGCACGTGTAGAAGAAGAGGGAGAAAATAGGAAGAGAAGTTTTGGGAATCGAAACCATTTTTTTACCCACTCCCTCCCGCACACCGGAAAAATCCAAAACCCTAAAAAAGCCCTATCTCTTTCTCTCTTCCAGCCGGCAACCTCCTTCTTCTTTGTTTTCTTCTTCTCTTGCAGCTACAGCTGCAGTCGCCGGCCAGCCCCCCTTCTTTGGCAGCTGCGTCCCTTCTCTGCTCCCTGTTTTCCTGTCTGTCTCCTCCTCCGCCAGCCTCCCTTCTCCAATCCAGCCCCCTTGAACTGACCCCAACCGTCAGTTCCCCCATTCCCTTTACAGTTTCTTCTTCCCATGTCCCCCCGACTATTTCTTCACCGAGCCTCGAAGTTAATCGGCAAGAGGAGTTTGTGAATCAATTATCATTGGTCATTGGTTGTATCAATAATAACAGCATAACAAAAATCAATGAACAGTGATAAAACAGAAATGATTATTGAAACTGAGAAAAATATCATGTTGTCAATAACTTTTTTATAAAATTTCACCGGCTATTGCTTTGTTTCAGGGTTTAATCATCATATTAATTGTCGCAACAGTAGTCATTTCTTGGATTGGGGAGATAACGGTGCGCGGTGAAAAAATGGTTGTTTTACAGTCATAAAAATTATGATTAAAATTTTCAGGAGTTGCCACCTAGTATTTCGGTTATTGGGAAACCTATTGGTTCGTGAAAGTCTTAGGTAAGGGGACTTGTTGTGCAAGGGAAATACGTATCATCCCTAGTGCATCTTACTTAAAGTAAATTGCATTGTTGTTTGGTTGTTTTCTAAGTTTGATTTTTTGTTGGTCTTTTCTAAAGTTCGACGTAAATTTCTCTTCGTGAGAGAATCTCTACATCGTCAAGAGTTGAAAGACTAACCAAGAGAATTTTATACTGCATTTAAAAAACATTTTTTTTAACTATCTGTGAGTGTACTTTACAATGTAATTTTACACTGCGATAACTAAGACAAAATAATTGTTAAATTATGATATTTTGGTCAGATTCCAACGGATAATCATAAACTAGTTACAATATCCAATTTTCGTTTCAAAATATGAGAAATATGCAACATATTGTTTTTACAAAAAATATACATGGAAAAACCTTGGAATTCGGCCGTATGCACAAAAACAACATATTTTTTTATATTTTTTTAAAAGTATTTTTTTGTATTTTTTAAAAATAAAAATATTAATTTTGGGTTGGGCCAGGCCCAACCAAATGGGCCAAAGGCCCAACTATGACAGACTTGAGCTATGTCGAGAGTAGCCTAGCCCACCCAACACACACACGCACGCACGTTGCATGAATTAATTCATGCATGTGAACACTATCAAGGTGGTTGGCCGACCACCACGAGAGGCTCACCTACCACTGCTGCCGGGTAGAGGAGGTCGAGGTGGTTGTCCATGTGGTGGTGGCGTAAAAAATGGCGGTTTGTGGTGGTCGGAGGAGGCGTCGAAAGCTGCTGGTTCACGCTGTTGCTGGTGCTATCCCTGCTGCTCACCGGAGGCCACGTCTGGGTGGCTTACGTGGTGGAGGAGCTGTCGGTGGAGTGGATGGTGGTGTTAGGTAGGTGGCTGGTTGTTGTCGGGGGAGCTGTTTCACGTCCGTTTTTAGAGAGAGAGAGAGGCACCGTTGGGGAGAGAACTACAACGGGCTGTAAAGGAGATGCCTCCGGTGTGAGAGAAGCTGTTGTTGTTGAAGGAAAAGTTGTTCGCCAAGAGCTAGCTGGAGGTCTGATGCTGCGAGGAGGGAGGGAGGGAGAGAGACGTCGGTGCTGCAACAACTGCAGGAGCTGCCATCAAAGCTGATGAAGATGATGGGCTGCTGCATGTGTATGTGTTATTTCTGTGTTGTATTTATGTGTTTTCTCCAGTTTAAATGGTCTCCCCCTCCCCAGTTTATGATCGTCCCTCCAATGTCAAATTTTCACCCCCTGTCTGTGTATAATTTCTCCAATTTTATTTTCCCAGTTTTACGATGAACCTCCCCGTGACTATCCCCGTGTGTTGACTATCTCAGAATTTCCCCTAGTTTTCCGATGATCTCCCTCCTTGTCTGTGTATTTTCTCCTCCTATTTATAGGCGAAAAAGGTAAGGTGCAGGGCATGGGGTCCAAGGGATGGTGTTGCAGAGAGAGTGGGTTGAAGGCATGGGTGTAGCATGACTCCGATGATGGCCTCGACAATTTCTTCTTCTTCTTCTTCTTCTTCTTCTTTGAAAATTTGAAATAAAGAAGTTGTGACAAAAAAAAGAGTTTTTCGAAGGGAAAAATCAGGAAGAACGATGTTTTTATCTTCAATTTTAGCTTCCGATTTCATCCAAAAAGTTTCGTCACTGAAAATTTCAATCATCTCAATTTAACCCAAACTAGGCTTCCAAACTTAATTTCTCACCAATTAAGCCCTTAATAAAATTAATTTGACCCATTTAAAGTATAATTAAATCTTTGCGCTTAATTAAATCCTTTAATCGAGGCTCTCAATTAATTCTGAAGCATAATTATACTTTAAATCGAACCATAAAAATATAATTATGTCTTTTGACTTAAGTTTTACACAAATATATCCAATAATAAATTATTTTAGCCCTGAATCTGCATTTTTCTTCATTTCTGGGCAAAAAAAAGGTACTACCGGGCTCTCGAAAACACCAAAAATTTCCACATTGATTTTTCTACCGACACCAGCTCCTTTTATTTTATTTTTGTTATTTTTGGATAGATTTTGGGGAGTAACCAGAAATTGGGTTATGACATTAATAAAATATGTTTGTCTTTTTGTTATTTTGAAATTAAAAGATATTTAATATTTTTATTTTTGAAAAAATATTTTTATCAAACTCAAAAATACAAAATTTAAAGTTTATCATTTCTAAAAATTTTAAGTATTTTGATTACAAAATTGATCCGATGATTGTCAAAATGACATACTAATAACATAGGGTGACCAATCAATTTTTGATCTCATATATGAAGTTTTTGAAACACACATCATAAAACCAAGCTTTATTGATATGTATATTGGCATGCATCGAATTTGATAATGGTAGTTATGAGCCCATGAATTATGACTCTTATAAGTCCAATTCATTAAATTGAACGAGGTCAAAATTTATTAGTTATAGTCAACTTTGCTTTGAAATATATATATATTCTTTGTTAATCTTGATTTGAGCGCAAAGTTATTAAATCCATTCCGTTCCGGCCGGAACATTTCATTCCGTTCATAAAACCGGGACAAAACGGTGTCATTTTCGTCCCGGTTTTAATTCCGGTCTGTTCCGAAAATTCCGGCCAAATTCTGGCCGGAACACCTCAGTTCCGTTCCAGATGTTCCGTTTCGGCTACATAAAAAAATCATTTAACTTGCACACATCAGATGTCACTGACATCATTTTAAGTGAGCAGATGTTGTCACTTTGTAAGTCAAGTTGATTGATTTTTATAAAGGCAATTATTTGCCTTGATATGTTATTGTTAGATGTGGGATGAAATATAAAGCCACGGGATAAAATTCCTTTGCTGCTTTCATCGATGTGGGATACTGGGAGTCTGGGAATGGGAATTGAGATTTGAGAATTGGTTGTCCAGCTGGACAACCTTAATTTGTTGTTCAGCTTTGGTTGTCCAGCTGGACAACCTTCGGCTGTGTGTGTGTATATATATATATATATATATATTATAAAAAAATAAAAAATAAAAAATAAACCAAAATCAAAACAATAAAAAAAAATATATATATATTATAAAAAATGAAATTATTGCATCAATTTTGATTTTATAAAAAATAAAAATTATATTTATTTATGTTTGTTTGACTTTGTGTTTGTATTGTATAATTTAAAGTTCATTTATCTTGAATTTTAATTATACTTATCAAATTAATATTTTATTTTTTTCATATATATAATTAAATAAATATGAACAGTACAAAACCGGAACAGAACGCCGGAATGCACCGAAACCGGAACGTTCCGTTCCAAACAAAAAACCAGAACGTTCCGTTCCAAACAAAAAACCGGAACGATACCCGGAACGGATTTTACAACTTTGTTTGAGCGTGACAAAATATTTTTTTTGAAAAAACCCGACATGGGTCACACCCTCACATTGACGGTAAACGAAAGATTTGTAGTTTGAAAAGACAACAATAACATTAGAATCTACAGAAGAGGGAATGCTAAGAACAAAAGTTCAACATTGGAGAACAAGTTAAATTGAGGGAAAACACAATAAAAAACTAAAAGTCGAAGCAAAGGACAAACTAAAAATGACAATGAAAAAAAGAATATTGAACAACACCATGTCCTTTGATATATGTGATAGAACTTCATATTGAAGAAATGCTATTAAGATTATTAGGTCTTTAAGATGAGTGATCCATCAAATGAAGATATTTTTGAGTAGTTTTGTTAGTCTTTATTAAAGACAACAAAAAATGAAATAACATCAAAGGCCAAATGATGGACAATGAGTTATCATATTTCCCTTTAAGTTTGAAATTGTCAACAAAAGAAATGACATGGTTATAAAGCTTCCTATAACATTGATTGATTGATAAGAAAATTGCGTTAAGATAATTGACGTATTTTATATCAATTCTTCTACAAAGAAAGCTAGAGAAAGAGTCAATGACTAGTCAATGATGATCTTAGGTCTTTAAAACCTTTAAACACTTTTTTGATTCTATGAACTGTTTTTTCTTTTGTAGCCATTAACTATGAACTCACCACATGCTTTTAAAAGTATT
This sequence comes from Salix arbutifolia, assembly GCA_025169955.1. Lineage (NCBI taxonomy): Eukaryota > Viridiplantae > Streptophyta > Magnoliopsida > Malpighiales > Salicaceae > Salix > Salix arbutifolia. The sequence goes on from CM045911.1 coordinate 2,163,754, forward strand.
TATTGAACTGATAAATGACACTGTCAAAACTGTCAGAGTTTTTTCATAAAAATTATAATTTCACGAACTAAGTTATGAGTTGTAATGCATATTGGTAAAGTGCTAAAAAAGAGATAGAATTTCAACAAAACCTCGAGTATTTGACTCAATAATGGCAGACCTGTTTCAACAACATAACGATGCCAGTGTTCATTACTTCCGTTCTTATGAGGTGAATGAGGACCAGTAGTGAGCCAATTAATTGAATGAATAGAAAGAAAAATGGCGAAGGGCATGACACTCGCCTCCATAATCTGATTACAAATGTTTGCTCTGAAAACCAAACTGTTTTTCAAGCAACCCTTTTAACTGACTAACGATGGAGCAGATATAGTTCTTACGAAGTATGGGAAACAGCCAATAATACTTGGTAAAATGATCAACAAATAAAACATAAAAATGAAAACCATCAAGGGAAGTAGTTGACACTGGTCCCCATAACTCATAAGCAAGGACATCAACTGAGCACGCCATTAATGAAAGTTGGAGAGTTTCAGTTTTGAGTGGAAGTGCATTGAAGGCAACAAGGTGAGCGTCACCATTGCCGTTAAGTTCCAGTGTTATTGATGACAGATTCAAGAGTGGAGCTCATAGTAGAAAAAATCTCATTAGAGAAGCGGCTCTGATACAATAAAATATTGCTTGCTGAACTTAGATTTATTTTATTATAGAACTCCTATTTATAGTAAGTGTACAAGATTATGTTTGCTGCAAATTAGAAAACTGAATGTAGCATAACAGATTAACAGTGGATAAGGTTAGAGGAAATCTTACTGTTACAACTTCTAGATATCTTTCATACAACAAGCAAATTATCCTCATCCTAGCTCAATGGCCAACCGCTCCAAATTACATTTGAAGGGAAACTGCATATTCATTTAGCAATTTTTTTTAACATCAATTCAATGCTATGAGTGCTATCAGCTGGTCAAAACGTAGAAGTCTGATGAATGTGTGCAGGCTAGAAAATGAAAAGCAGAGATAGTTAAATCCAATCGAGCTTAACTGTGCAAGTTGTCAAAAGAAAATGGATATATGGCTCTCTGATGTAAGTCGATGTAAGATAATGTGCTTACAATAGTGCTGGATCAAGGTAAATTCTCTTCTCAAATTATGACCCAACAGAGAATCTGCCTCATTTTACTTTTACGGTATCTTATACACTTGCTCTGATCAGTTTCAATCTGGTCAATGCTTGAGCCTGACAAGAAAGAAATTGCAGTTCTTGATGAAAGTGAAAGATTTTATCGTGTGATCAGAATTTGAAGTACAGATTCATGAAAATCAATCTCTAAATATAATTAATTTGTTCTCTTGGCATCTTTATGGGTGGAACCTCTCTAGGGGTTTCGTTAGTTGTATTTCAAGGAATACAAAGCTAGGTCTTATCCACCTTCTGGTCATCAGCCTGGATGCAAGTGTGTTAAAAAAAAAGGGACATTAAGATATTCCACGGCAATATGCTATTGTCATATAATAAGAAAGCACCAGGCAGAGGCCACATCAATCCAGGCAGATCAAACCCAATAGAAAACAAATTGCAGATCTCAACACAAGGAAGGATACATAATGCAGAAAGGTTCAACACAATCTAATATTATTGAATTCAGGCTAGCAATTCCACAAAACAACCCGAAATCAAATCCTTACCAAGCTCTCCCATTGGGAGACCACAGCAGCAGGATTTTGTTTTTCTCTTTTGATAATGCAACTGAAGAATGGTGGATGCTCATAACTCCAACAATCTAGAGGCGAAAAACAGTAGGCTTGTAATCAAACACGACGACTTTCTCCAGAGCAGGCAAGAAGAGGCCGCCAAAATCAACATGCGCTGGATGACTTATGTACTCCGCAATGCCCTCTGTACTCTCGAAGGTAGACTCAAAGATATGGGTGAAACCTTGATGCATGTTCTCAATGCTTACATCTGTGCCCCTGTCCTCATGTTGAACCGATAACAAGTGTGTTAGATATTTGCTGGCAGAACCATCGAAGTATTTCAGTGATCAAGAAATTAATTGATCGCAGTAAGCACCAATATTTTTAATATCAAATTATTAACAATAACATAAACATCAACAATCTGGTCATTTAATTCAAGGCAAGCAAACTTTTTATCCTGATTAATACTCGTTTATCTTTATCAAGCTTCATATCTGTGAATGGTGAATGATCATACCTGGAGCTCCATTCAAAATTTGATGAAAAATATCAAGCCAGCCTATAATATTCATTGAAATTCCTATCTATATGCCGTAAAGAAAACAGTCAATTAGGCTAGATGCTAAACATCAAGGATTTTGTTGTTCTGTTCCCTCTAACAAATGCAAAAAGAAATGAGAGATTATGCAGTAGAATATTGTTAATTACCATTCGAAAGCTTTCATGGGTTCGATGAGATTGACGAGATTAGCATAACCCTTGATGAGATTCTCAATTTCATCAGATGGGATTTCTCCCTTGAATTTTGCCAGCAATACGTGCTTCACTACTCCCTTTGATTCTTCCATGAGAACAGTGTCACTCTCTCTCACTCTCGCCCTCTCTGTCTTTGTTTCTTCGAGAAATCCACCAACTGAAGGGATCGGGCTTCTTGAAAAGCAAGCTGGACGACTTTTGACTCTTTTTTCGGTTGCAAATTGAAAAGCAAACGCCGCACCACATTGGATTAATTTGTTTTTAATATAAAAAAATATTTAAACATTGATAATATGTTTTCCAAAACAAAAATATAATTATAAATTCAAAACATATTTTATATTGAGCAATATTTTTTAAAAAAATATCAATACAATGACACATTAAATAATATTTTTATTTAATAGAATAAATTTAGGTTAACCCTTGAAACATGAGATTTTAATTTTTAATTAATTTAATTTAAACGGAAAAATTGAAAAAAAAATAAACACTCAATTTAAAATAAATAGACCTAAATGAACTCAATTCAACTACCCAAGCTTGTCATCAAGGTTATGCACATCACTAGATTTAATAATGATTTTATCATTAAAATTATTTTTCATTTAATTACACTACAATAAAGTATATGAGAATTGTTTTTGTTGAAATATATATATTTTTAAAATAATTAAGGCAAGCATATGTGGCTAAGATAGTAAAAGCATGTCTAATTTGTTTTAATCTAAATAAAAATGCTTTTTTTATTAATTAAAATAAAAAAATAGATCATTGACTACAAAGAAAATCAAACCTTGATTTTAAGCTAGCCTTTTAAAAACGCATTGTCTATATGAATATTTTGTGCCTTTTAAAAACACAAATCCCCTTATATTTTACCCTCTTTGTTTTTTAACTATTTAGTGCATTTTCCCCTCAATATTCATAAGGGAATTTGTGTTTGCCGGTGAAAGCCAAGAACATGGCTTCGTAATGGATTTTGAATATAAAAGCAACAAGCATGGATCTTTTAAGCATATTATAGTTATGAGTATTTATTTGTTGCAATATACTTTGTAGGTTGTTCTAGTCTTTTAAGGGATATAGTCAGATTTTGATAACAATCAAATAAAACTGGATCACTATAAAAGCTAGACTATATGGAACTTAGAAGTGAGTCCTGGAAGTTTTGGAATCTAGCATCTCGGAGGATTACTAGAATGGAGGTGTTGAGGGCTTCTTTGGTAAGGAGTTTTATCTCAACTTGGATTAGATCGGCGTGAATATATTTCTAGTTTCAAGCTGGGTGTTATATATATTACCTTGAATTTTTTAAAGTCAAACCATGTCATTGACTAGTCATTTAGGTTGATTTTTAGACTCGCCAAGTCAACTAGTTTAGACTACCTTTTCTAAAAAAAATCTATTTTCATTTTGGATTTTTTTCTCATTTTTATTTTTCAACATTGATTGATTCTTAGTTGGTCGTCATAATTTATTTTGGTTTGTTTTCTATAAGGTTATCACATTCTCAAATAAATATAATGATATTTAATTGATGCTCAATTTTATGAGCGTTGATTTTTTTATCATATCATTGAGAGAGAGAGAAATCTTAAAAAAATATTATTAAATCAATTGGAGTTTGTAATACAAATTGTTGGTTTGGCAAGTTAAATCACAAAGCTTGAGTTAATTTAATATATGGTCATCTCAATATTATTTTAATTATTTTTAATTCAACCCACAATTTTTATTAGTCGTCCAGATTATTTTTAGATCTAGTACAAATTGAGGCAACTTCCACACGAGTTAATGTTAAACTTGAGCTAGACAAAGAGTTAGTCAAAAGGTTTCAAAGTTGACCCGCCTAGTTAGGCTTAATAGTAATGGCAAATAGTTTCTTGCAATCTGATTTTTTTTAATCTGATTTTTTTTTCAGTTTCAAATAATCTTGATCTAACTCGCAGTGTAGTGTGGGCCAGCAAACTAATAATTACTAAAACTTTTAAAACAATTTATATTTTGTTAACAATTTAATTTTAAAAAAATATTCAACGGTATTATTAAACTTGGCACGGTAACAAATCAACATGGTGACCTATTGACCCAAACTTGGCCTATATGGGGTTTAAGGTTGTCAAAATCGCGAGTTGACTCGTAAAATCGTCCGATTTTACGAGCCAACTCATCAAACCTTGTCAACTCGGGTAGAAAAATCGATTTTGGTCAAACTTGACCAAAATCGGTCAAAATCGTAAAATCAAACCGGATCAGTCCGATTTTACGATCCAGACGCTTCAGAATTTTAAAGCCAGGCCAATTCATTCCTCTTATATTTATACACAAAATTTTTTGCCTTCTCAGTTATTTATCCGATGTGGGATAAATTGAGAAAGGGAAACTTTGGATTCTCGGCTGAAGAGTGAAGATTATGGCTGAAGAGAAGAATATTTATACTGGAGCTCTCTGCTGGACAAATGGTATTTGTTCGACGTGGGACAAATGCATTGTCCCACACGGACAAATCAATTTGTCCAGCAGAGAGCTGGACAAATTTGTGTTATATATATATAATAAAAAAATAAAATTGTTGTGTTGATTTTATAAAAAATAAAAAATATATATATATATATATATATATATATCATGGAATCACTCTTGAAAATCAGTAATATTAACTTTAAAATTTACTTATTTTTTTTTATTTTTTACTTTAAATTAAAAAATTTTGATGTTTCTAAATCATTTTTATGTCTCGATGTCGAAATAATTTGTTGGAGTTGGAGTTAGTGCTAGTAATATCGGTGTTGGTACCAGTATTAGTACTGATAATCCTTTCAATAATAATGCTTTTGATGAATGTATTAAAACTAACGAGGAAAATGATGATCATAAGAATAATTTTAATTTATATAGCACATCAGTAAAATATTTATTTTAAATTTATTAGTTTTTACCTAAAGAAATTCTATGGACATAATTGTTTTGTAATGTATTTTTAAGTTATTTTTAATTATATGTGAACCTTAACTAATAGAGTTTTATGGCCATAATTATATTGTATTGTATTCGCAAATATTTTACTTACGATTTTTCTACCTACATGATTTTAGCTGTGATTTTACAATTTTTGTACAGAAAAATTCAGGTACGATTTTACGATCCGAGTTTCCGAACCCCTTTCCGTGTCGTGTCAAAATCGCGATTTTGACAACCTTAATGGGGTTTCAAAGGAAACTAAGTGGGAATTAAAATAGTTTAACTCAATAGGAAACTTTGGCCCAACATAGTGACCTGCTGACCCAAACTCAACCTAGAAAGTGCACGTATAACCTGTAAACTTGATCAAAATTTAATGACTTTTTTAGAAATAAGTTTTAAAATGACATAAATTTAATATTTTTATTAAAAAAAAATGATGAAACTATGATAAATTTAATCAACTTGGTCAAATCAGGCTTCGTCAACTCGTCTTGTAATCTAGGTCATGAATATGAAAGGTCTAATAACTTTGTATTTCTAAACTGGGCGTGAAAAATATAGTTTAATCTTTTTTTATATTTAAACTCTATAGTTTTAGATATTTACATTTCAATCATACAAATTCGTTTTTTTCTCATGTTTGGTCTCTTAAGTATTGAGATGAGAGAAACTCTACAAGAAAAAACATAACAGTGTCAACGTGGAGAGGACTTTCTGTCGAGTCAATGCAAAACAGGAAATACTTGCTAGATAGAAAGGAAATAAAACGTGAAGAACTAGCTTTGCTGCTGAGTCCCATGGTCGGCAAACTCATGTAACAATCTGAAATTCCACTCCATAAGCAGGCATTCAGGAACGCCTGCTGGAAAATGTTTCAGACTGCTTCAGGAGTGAGCATTCCTCAATCATGGAAAATGAATTTGGCCCGGTCTTTTGATTAAAGCATCCTAGAAACACTTACTTGGAAAGGCCGATCAACAGTCCTGGAGCAGGTGTATATCCCGACGCGAGCGATCATGCAATAAGATGATCAGGAGAAGAAATATATATGGGGATCCCTGTCCCTTGACATAAACCAGAGGTCACTTCAAATCCCAAACAGAAAGCAATTTGAATAGCATGGAAGAAGCAGGGCACTATCTTCCACCATCATTGGCTGCCTGAAAGGATTTAATTGAATCTACAAGGCAGATGAATCAATTAATATCGAATCAAATCGAGCAGAAGTTTTGAGAATTGAATGGTTTTAGACTACAACGAAGAGGGAAGAAGCAATGTGAAAACGCACTGGAAGTGAGAGAGGACGACCAGTTACACTTTTTATGCAGCAGGCAGCTAGATGACAGGCCTCTTCACAATAATCCGAAAATATTGCTGGGACATTTATCTCCTTTATCAGTTCCTGGCATGCTCATTTCATCAACAAGAATAGAATGAGGGTTTAATACTAGAGTCATCTTTAAAAAAACAAAAATAAATTATAAAAAGCAGCAGCTTCCTCGCTACGATTTTCTTGCACACAAATACACAGAAATTAGGTAAAGAAAAATGCTTAAGAGTATCAATGACATACAATAGTAGGCAACCAACTAGGATAAGCAGCAATTCCAGCATTCGGAGCAATTACTAAATGAGGAAACAAATCCTGAGAACAAAACATTGTAAGAACAAGAGCGAAGTACCATCTCTTTAAACAAATGATGAAAAACACATGCAAATAGAACAATGTGATAATATGTGTATGTGATGTCGAACAAATAAGAGATAAAGAAAGATTGAAGGGTAGAGATGATGAAGAAGAAAGCTAAGTAATAGAGAGACCGAGAAAATGATTTCATTAACATCCAAAGCTGTCTCAAAATTTAACATTAGATGCTTTAAACAGAGGCACCAAAGAAGGGGGTCCTCCATCAGTATGGATATGAATATATGTTTAGAAACAAGTGGGAAGAAAACCTCGTCTAAATCCCTGTAACGTTCATGGTAAAATCCACTGCGAAGCTGTAGGGTCACTGATGTAGATTTACCAGTATTTGCAATCTGGCTAAGATTCTCACTTGAAAAATTGCAAATGCAATCTGCATCCAGGCAATGGGCATAACTACATAGACTAATCTTCTCACCATCCCTGTTCATTAAGATAGAAAAAACAAAGAATATATCATGAACTGCTATAAGCATACCAATTTTGGTTCAACAGAGAGATTGCCATCACATAGCAGATGTATTAATCCTTAGCGTTTCATTATGTAGAAAATTTCTGCTAAGGTTTAGCAACCCATCAGGTATTGATTTATGGACATAACATGTAACACAAACCTTAATAGTTATATACATGAGTTCGTAAATTGGTTAAAGGCGATAAGAAGAAGATTAGAGAACTAACTAAGCATGAACACCTCCCCAAGCAAACCTCAATATCATGAAAATCATGAATGTGAAGCCCATAGTGAGGCAAAGCTCCACACATAATTAATTGAAGGGAAAATTACATTTAACATGCTATAGTTTGGTCCAAATTGCAATTACCTGCTATAGTTTTAAAAAATACTATTTACATCCTGGTCAACAAAAGTTTTCAAATCTAATGAATTGACCATAATACACTCATATATATTTTACCAGTATAGTCTTTGCTTTGCTTAAAGACATTTTCTAAACATTGGTTTCATTTGATTACAAGCTCCAACTTTATTGACAACCATTACCAACACCCCTCAAACCCAAAACTCTTTATTATGATCTCGCTGCAGCGAGAATTATATAGCATATCAGTGCTTCCTGGTAGAACAAATATAGTTGATGATTGCAACATGCCATTTGCGTTGGATGCAAAGAAATTTGCAGAACGAATTGTGGGTTATAGTAATGGTTTACTTTGTTCAAGTATCCATTTAAAGATATATAATTGTAACACTCATATATTATGGAATCCAGGAACAGGACAATATTGAGTTACCTTCTCATGAGAAAAAAGGTTGCACTCAAGCTCAAGGGTATGGTTTCCATCATGGTATAAACCACTACAAATTGAAGGGCCAATACCCAATTTTGTTCTTTAGATGAATGTGTAAATATTTGATTATTTATCAATCACTATGCATTAACGTAATTATAAACTATCTACATGTGAAGGGACTAGCAAAAGAAATGTGAGTCTTTTAATTTGTTTTATTTGTATTGCCTATTGTTCCTTCTGTAATTATTAAGTTAAAGGCAATAATTTATTTACCAATACACGTTCACAGTTCCAAGTTTCTTGATATAAAGGAGGACCTAGTTCATTGATTTGGTATAAGATTGCTTCTGCAATATTTGGCTGGCTGCTTCAAAATAGCCAGACGGTATTTGATAAAATGCCAATACCAAAATCTAAGCTTAAGAGTTCACTAGTTGAAGACTCATTTGAGCATAGATTGTGGATGGATATGAAGTTTATTGGCTTTGATTCAAATGGGTTTTATAAATTGAGGTTGATTTTATATTGTAGACAAGGTGTTTATGAAAGTTTTAGCTCTAGACAAGGTTGTTATATTAGTTTGATGGCAAAGTAGTAATTATAAATTTGAAGGCAAGGTTGTAAAATTAACACTGCAAAGGTTATTAAGTCATTAAAAGGAAAATAATGGCAATCCTGTAAATAATCAAACATTTGTTGTTGATTTTATTGGATAAGAATGTTAAGTGTAATGAGCGTATAAAGTTCAAGATCTAACTATAATAGATAATCATAATATAGATCTAACTATAATAGATAATCATAATATAGATCAAACTACCAGATGCTAAGGGTAATTCTTCCTTAATTGAATAGACATAAATCTTCACATTGAACTAGTGCAATGGGAATTGATGTGCTACTCAAGAGAACATGAAGAAGCCCTCACCACAATCAACAAGGATGACTTGCACTTACTGAAAATAATCACAACTAAATACTCAAAAATATGATGATCAAGTTTGCAACTGACCTTTGTCGTGGAATTGCAGGTCCGATAAACTCTATATGAATCTGCACACCAGGGAACAGAGCAAGCAACTCTCCAAAGGCAGCAAGTTGTAGAAGCTCTTTTTCAGGCCCTATTGAGATTCAATTAAAAAAAAAAAAAACTCAAATCCAGAAAACAGCAAATATAATACTGTAGAGGTCATTGTGTTCAGAGAAGTGACTGCTATTAAAAAATTAAAGCCAAAGAAGTAAATATCCCCATCTTTATAACTCGTATTAGAGGACAAGCAAAAGAGAAATTTAGCGAATTCAACAGCTGCACACCTTAATGTTAATTCCTTTTTATTTACAATCAAAGAAGGGCCTTCCAAATGAAAATTAACAAGATTACTGGAGGCTTTCTTCAGAATCTGGAGTAGGGATGATGTCTTGTCATGGAAAACCATACTTTTTCTGAGGAATATGACTAAATACAATTACCAAGTTCCAGATGAAAGAAAGCAATGATGATACTGATCATTAAAGAATTGGATCATGTATCAATATCCAATTATGGGAAAAGAAAAGGTTTCATCATAACAATTATTTATTCAGGGTAACTCATTTCTTTTCTTTTTTTTCCTTTGAAAACAAATTCACAAGCGAATATTTAATATTGTCAACATCTCCCCCCTCTATGGGATGGGAGTCAGAAACTCAATTGGACTAAATATATTAAGAAATTCATGAAGTGAAATGAAACAGAATACTACCAAACATTGTAGTACATTCTTAAAAGTATTATATTGTTACTGACAAAGTCTGTTCTTCATTTATTCTTTCGGCTAGGGGTGGATCCAAAAAACACATAGTGAAGATCAAACCTCCTTGATGAGAAATAATACACCACATGAAAAAGAAAGCATATATTCACATCTCTATAACTCATGGACATGTAAGGAACATCAACCTTAATAAACTTTGTTCCTGAGGCCAAAAGGTCCACCTTTTCAACTTAGTCTTATGCAATGTTGTGGGTCAAAGTCATAATCCTATTAGTTAATATAACAGATGAATTATATCATTGTAGTTCGAAAACAGGACAGGTATGGGGTTAAATCAATAGAAGTTGCACACCAAGTTGGTAAAGCTCATATGATGATGTATGTTGTATAAGGAAAAGCAAAAGCAAAAATTACAACAGGATAACATTTCAGAAAAATCATCAAGCTTCTACACCACAGTACTTACCAAGATAGTGTACGCACAGTTTACGAGTTTCAACAGTCGAGCTCCAAACACCAGCAATATGAGCAGCATGGTAAATTGTAAGTGGCTGAAATATAGAAATAAAGATCAATTACATCATCTGCGTGTTTATAATGGAATGCAGGAACTAAAAGTAACTTGTGGTCGTTTCTTTTATACATTTACTTTATCTGTTGAAATTGTGTTTTAAACTTTATACTCATAGATCCCGAGGGGATGCTTACAATTGAGTTTCCTCAACAAACACCATTTCACATGAATTCAACAAAAGCAGATGCAACTTTTGGTAAAAACAGCAAACAGATCTTGAGCTTTAAAATAACAGAGGATTTCTCAAGGACATGGAGAAAATTTAGAAAAACCCACTCTGGAAACCTAGCATTCAAATGCAGACAACTCTAAACCTAAGTGCTTGATGGAAGCATTGAGTCCAATCATGTTAAGGGCTAAGGATCATAGAATCAGCATCAATTGAGGAACAGTTATACATATCCCCCATCTCAACTAGTCACTAACACCGCACATTTCATACCCAGTGAAGAAGTAAAGCAACGGGTGAATGAAGAGGAATGCACCTCCACTCATAGTAATCCAACCAACTGCTTACACACTCTGATATTGGAGATATGGGGTCTGTATAATCATATGAATAATTAGACAGCCATCAAATTACAACTAAAAGAAGACAAAAAAGAAAGAAAGAAGGTAGAAACAAAATACAATACCATGACACGGGCATAGGTCACCTGAGAGATTCCAACCATCATCTTTTGACCTATCAATGATATAAAATACATAACAACGTTTATAATGAACTCAAATAAATCCTGAGTAGTTTGTCGATTATGATAACTGTTTGTAGTGATTCACGTGCTTATCAAATATCTTTCTTGTGGCTTTAAAATGTTGCGCAAACAAGCATTGAAAATTGCTAGAACTGTCCAAACAGAGGTTTTCCTTTCTGACATGTACAATAGACTCAACAAAAAAGCAAGTCTAAAATACACAACAAGCACATCTAAGATACACAGTTTTCCTAGCTAGAACAAAAACTAAGAAATCTTTTAAATCTATCCACATAGATGGAACCCAATGTGATACAATTTTGCCTTATTTGTTTGTGTATAAAGTACTTTTTTGCAGAATCGTCAATCGTTTTAGATTTTAACCCAACATTTACCATTCAAGGCTGATTCTAAATTCTGGAATAGATACCAAAACTACATCTCTTAGGGTTGCTTAACTGACGCTTTCAGCAGGTATTAAAATCAAGTTTCCAGCTTGCTTAGCTAGATTCATGTTATCCTTCAGTTATTAGACATTTTCTGCCGTGAAATTTCGTTATAAGCACTGCTGAGGAGGAGCAATAACCTCAAAGAATCAAAGGAAGCTAGTGATGATGGTGCCTCCTCGGAGTGAGAGCAGCAGCATTCATGCATCCACATTCCAAGTTGATGGATTCCTCTTTTGCTCAAGAATGAACACCTACTCCCTTGCTTTTCACACACCCGTTAAGAAATCACAAAATCAATCAGCAGGTTAGAGAGAGAGAATTTTTTAAAAAACAACAACAGCAAGTGCAGTGCCTACCTGAGAAGTAGCTGTAGCTTCTTGAGAAAAAGTAAAAGGGAAATCATTTAAGATATCAACACGCTTCATTTGTTGTTCTAATCTTTCACACTCTTCTTTATGCTCATTCCAGTGCGACATCTATGGCAAGAATAAATAAATAAAAATATCCTTCAAACTACTCCAGGTAAAAATAAAAGGATAAATTTGAGGTTACCTGATGAGAGACAGAGCAATAAGCAACTGCGCCACAGCGACCGCAGCGTCTGCGAGCTGAGCCCATGCAACGAGTTCCGCGCCCCTTTCCGGCGCACTCCATCACCGATTCCTCAGCTAAGCCAGCCACTGAATCAATGGATGATCTGATGAAAATTAAAAACGAAGCCCGGGCAGGCAGATACTCAAGCTAAATGAGTCCCTACTATATGTGGCCCAGTAATCTCAGCCCAGCGTTGGATAAGTGACTGATGTTTTTTAAAATATTTTTTTGTTTTAAAAATATATTAAAATATTTTTTTATTTTTAAATATTAACACGTGAAAATAATTTAAAATATAAAAATAAATATTACCTAAATATATATTTATTGCTGGGTTACGACAATGAGGGAATAAAAATAAATGAGTGTTATTGATCATAGATATTAAATAAGTGTTTTTCTACATGGTAATGTTTTTAAATTTTATAATTAAAAAATGACTAATAAATTTATTTTTAAGTGTTGAAAATAAGTTTTATCATTTTTATTAGTCATTTCCTATTAATCATTTAACATCTATATTTGCAAGCTTCTCCATGAGTTTCCAAAACGTCACCGCTCATTAATTTATATCATATTTCTAAAACTATCATAGAATAAAAGGATAAACCTAATAAAAAAATAAAAATGGAATCAAAACAGCATTATATTGACCAAAAACAATTGTCAATGAATTGACAATTAGGTTTTGACCACGTCAACCTGGTTTTTTATTGGGTCAGCAAGTTTTTTCCTTTTTATTTTTTGTAATTAGGGTTAGTCCATTCCCCAAGTCAACTAATCAGACCAATTTAAATCTTAAAAAAAGAAACCATATGCTTCAACCTGTGGTTATTGTCGATTGAGGTTTCTTTCATTTCCACACCACTTTTCAACAGCCCACCAAAGCATTTGGTTCAAGTACCAAAGCATTGGTTAAGTTTTGTGTTTAGAATAGTTGGGATTAATAGGTGGCCCACATTACACCACATGTCATTATTTTTTTATGTGATGATAATGTTTTTAAAAGAGCAAGAAAAATTTATCCATTGTAGCTGTTTAGGATGATGGTTGCGGTTGTTTTTAAAAGTGTTTTTCGTTTAAAAATATATCAAAATGATATTTTTTTTATTTTTTAAAAATTATTTTTGACATCAGCACATCAAAATGATTTAAAAACACCAAAAAAATTTCATTTAAAATGGAAATTTTTTGGTGTGAATTTTGGTCAAACACCGGTTTGGCCGCGGTACCAAACAGGCACATAGTGTTATCGATTTGAATTGGTTCAATAATTTTTAATTTAATAGTATGATTATATAAATTAAAAAAAAGCCAATAACAATAAAAAAAACAATGACTAATAAAAAAAAAGAATGTTTGTCAATATTTTATAATATCTCAATGATTATATTTCATGACAGAGTAAAAACTAAATGAGAATAGTATAATCTCATAAAGAGAAATAATAATAATAATAATAATAATAATAATAATAATAATAATTATTATTATTATTATTATTATTATTATTATTAAATCTCAATACAAAAAATAAACTTGAACAAATCATGAAAAGAAATTCTTAGTCATCCAAAATTTTTAAAAAATAATGATAAAATCCAGTATAAAATTTTGAATGAAATGAAACAATGAGAGATGAAATTTAAAAATAAAGTAAATCTATAAAATAAATAAAAATATCAATAAAATACCAATAAAAAAAAAGTGAAGGGCAAATATGATGTATAAAAAAATTAAAATACATTGCTCTGGTTATTTTAAACAAAAATCAAGGTTATTTTAAATTAGTAATTCAAGGAAAAGAATGGACAAATAGTTGTATCATTGGAATAGGGGAAAAATAATCTAGAGATGATTATTGCATGACAAGACATGATATTTATCTTTTTAGTTATTAATATTTCAATTTTGATCCTTATTATTTTGATTTTTAATTTTTGTTCTTGGTTTGTTTTTGTAAAAGTCTTATTTATTTTCAATTTCATTCTTTAATCCAAATTTGTGATGTATTTATATTCTCAAATTTGGTCCTTTTATTATTTTTAGTTTTTTCCCATCACCCTTTTTGTATAATTTTTTTTTCAATTTCATAATTTAATCCAAACGTATGATATATTATTTTTTCCAATCTGATCATTATTTGTTTTATTTATTTCTTATCATTTTGTTAATTTGACTTTTCTTTTCAATTTCAGTCTTTAATAAAAAAAAATCTTAGCTATCCTCTTATTTTAATTTTTATCTCCATTCTTTTAATTGTAATTTTTGGTTTTGAATATTTATGCTTAGTTGATTTTTCATCCTCAATTTCATCCCTCGATATTTGATTGGTTGAGGATTGATTTTGTAATTTTTCCATATGTGGTTCTTTCAATTTAATAACTTAGGTCATGAGTTTGAAAAGTCATGTGAGTTGACTCTTTACTATTATTATTATTATTATTACTTGTTTTTCAATTTTTTATTGTTTAACAAGGGCTTTGTGTTTTTTTTTATTGATTTTCTATCATGTTATCTTGATCTCATTATCTAGATTCTAAGTTTAGCGGGTTACATGTTTGTAATGCAAGCTCGGGCTGACTTGGTCGTTTTTATCTCTTTTTTTAAAACTCATTTTCATCATTCCATATTTAGTTGGTTGAAAAATTGAACTGAATTGTTTTTCCTCTTCTATAATTTTCTTTCCTAAATCATCATGATTACTTGCTATTTGTATTATAATTACCTATTTTATTTATAATCTAATTAAAATAAAATCAACTTATTTGACTTAATCGAGTGTATAATCAAAGTCATAGATTTTGTTTTTATTTAAAATTGGTTTGCAACACCTAAATGTCAAATCTTATGAAAACAAAATATATAATCATGCGATACAGCGCTAACCCATATCTAGTAAGAAACTTTAATTGGTACATGGAGATTTCACTATATGAATCCAAAGTGAAATACCCATTTTACCTTTTGAAACAAAACCAAAAAACTTCTTATTAGGGTAATTTAATAATTTCATAGGGTTTATTTGTCGTTGCCAAATTTAAAGGGGAAATTAAGTAAATTCATCTTTAGATTGCATAATTAATTTTTTCTAGCCTTAGATTCATAATTTTTTAAAGCTTGTACACAAAAACATTTTCTATTTCCTTATAAAATGGCTTAAATGCCCTTAAAAGTGGATTTTATTTAGCTTACATCCAAAGTCATTTTTGTATTTTTTATGAGACTAGTTTATGAGAAATTTGTAATTTAATAAATTTAAATATTATTAAGAAAAAATATTTTAGGTGTGCATTGCATGCATGAGCAACCTCACACATTGTTTTGATGTTGCATATAGGGGTCATCCACTAACCAAACACCATCTTCCAATATAACATTTGGATTTCTTAGCATGCCCTCCGTGATGAGACAACATGCTTGGCCAATGATTGTCCAATTTGGTGTTAAACAACCTTATTCCCTTTTGTTTATCTCTCTTTTGATTTTCTTGTTTATCCCTTTAAAAAATTCAAAATGTCCTTTCAATTTGTTATCTTTTGGGATTTCATCATGTTTTTTTATAAGTATTTATTTTGTTTGAATTCTCTTATAAAAATGAATTTCCTTTTCAATTTCATTACCTTATATTATTTTTATCTTTCAAATTTGATTCATACAATGTTTTGTGAGGGGATTCGCAATGCAATCATGCATGACGAATCACCCTTGTCTTTTTTGTTTCCCTTGTAGTAATATAATGTATCCATGAATGTGTGGACCAAATCTAGCCCAAAGTTTAAATCAAACTAATATTTTTTTATATAAATCTCTATATATATTTAAACTAATAATCATTCTCTCTTATTTTTTTATTTTTTATATTTAGCATTTTTTTAAATAGTGATTGTTTTTCTAATTATTTTGTATGCATTTAATTTTTAAAAATATTATTCTAATTCATCTATAAATTTTCTTTTTATGTTTTATATAAATTAATTTTTTTAAGAAATAAATTTATTTTCAAATAATGTTTCTAATAAGTGAAACCTTGAATACTATTTTTTTCATTTGATGTTTTTTTAATAAATTTTACATGTATGTTTATTTCTACTACCATTTGATTAAATAAAAAATTATTTTTAATAAACAAAGTCATTGAACACAATCAAATAAATGACTTGCATTGCTATATCAAATATTTTGATCTTTATTTGTCTCTTGATTTTCTAGTTATATTTTTAAATATGACTAGTAAATTTATTTTATTTAGTAACACATATAATTTTTATTTTATTTAATTAAATATATATATATATTTTTATTTGCAATAAAAATTTTTATGTAAAAAAACAAAAAAAAAACTCTACAAGTTGAATTTTGTTTTGGAAAAAATATACTATGAAGCCGGTTGAAATAATTAGTTAAAAACTAAAAAAAACAAGAAAAAGCTTTTTGATTATCAATAGAATAATAACGAGACAAGAGGAAATCGAGCTGCAAAATCTGCCACGTACACAAACTCCATTCCAAGTCCTCAACGAGGGAGTGTTCTGGTTCTCTCCCTCTCCCTCTCCCTCGTCGTCAACCTTCACAGCAAAAAGTCAATCAAATATCAATCTCCTCTATTTGCAATTGAATCCAAATCCAAATCCAAATCCATTATTATGTCTAAATTATTCTATCATCCAACGATTAAATTGCTGAAAATCTCAATACTACTATTATTATTCATAGGAGGAGATTTTGGTTCGAACAATAACAATAATAATTATGTTGAGGCTTTCAAGGTACCTTTTAGGGTCAAGGATGTGCTTCCGGTGCTGCCTCACCAGATATCGTGGCCGGTTATGAACAATCTCCACAGCGCCGTTGATTTATTGCCTTATTTTGTTGGATCTGTTTCTCCTGATAATGGAACTCTTCAGTGGAAAGGAGCTTGCTTTTACGATAACGAAGCTAGCCTCGACTTCACCCTCGCTGATCCCGATCACGATCCTGCCTTGGGCGGGGGCCTTCTCCGTCTCAAGGTCTTTTTCTCTTTTGATTAATTATTTGACTTCGATGTTTGTTTTCTGTAGTATGGAATGATTTGAGGGAAATAAAATTCTAGGGTTTTAGTGTCTGCAATTATTAAACTGAGAAAAATAAAAATAACAGGGTTTTGTGTTTGTTAAGTCTGTAGCATGTATTTGTTTACTCTTGGAAATGTAGTCAGTAGAATGATCATATCTTAATGAAGCTTAACCTACCTGTATTCTCTTTACAGACATCTGCAGCGCATAGCTGGACATGTATGGATTTGTATGTTTTTGCAACGCCATACAGAGTTACTTGGGATTACTATTTTTCTGCACGGGAACACTCATTGAAATTTGATTCGTGGGAAGAATCTGCTGAGATGGAATATGTAATATGATTTTTTACTTGTTTCTATTTTGGAATTTTATTAGCTTTGGTAACTTCACCGCATAAGAGGTGATAAGTTGAAATGCAAATTTATGGGTGAGCAGGTGAAGGAGCACGGTGTCTCTGTATTTCTCATGCCGTCTGGAATGCTGGGGACCTTGCTTTCTTTAATTGATGTCTTGCCTCTGTTTTCTAATACATTGTGGGGTCAGAATGCTAACTTAGCTTTCCTCACAAAGCATATGGGTGCAACATTTGAGAAACGACCTCAGCCTTGGCGCTCAACTATTAATCCAGATGATGTTCATTCTGGTGACTTTTTGGCTGTCTCCAAGATCCGTGGTCGGTGGGGTGGATTTGAGACATTGGAGAAGTGGGTGACTGGTGCATTTGCTGGTCACACGGCAGTTTGCTTGAAGGATGAACTGGGGAATCTTTGGGTTGGTGAATCAGGACACGAGAATGAAAAGGTATGTGCTAAATCACATAGAATGCATATTAGATGTAGAAAAAAGTATGAATCAGATATCATAAGGTTGTTTTAAATGTCTGGTTTATACCATGTTCACAAGTCAATGTTGTCTTCTTAAGAAATTGTGATTTTGGTTTTGCTTTTGTTTCTCTTGAACTCTAGCCTTTTCATCTATGGTTAGAAGGGAAATCATATGGTTTTATGTATGAGGAAAATATAACTGGTTTTTTAGTTAGAAAAATGGAGAATGCTGTTCAGAAAATATGGTTGTACTTTCTTTATTTTTGTTGTTATTGTTGACACGTTAAATTTACCACTTTTAGGCACACATAAGCATTATTCTGTAGATGCTTTGATACAACCTCAGATCTGCAAAGTTGAATTAATGTTTCAATCTATCAGAAGCAAGTAAAAGCTTTGAATGCTATCCTTCTGGAAGAAAAAGTAGAGTTTTCTTCTTTAGGT
This sequence comes from Salix arbutifolia, assembly GCA_025169955.1. Classification (NCBI taxonomy): domain Eukaryota; kingdom Viridiplantae; phylum Streptophyta; class Magnoliopsida; order Malpighiales; family Salicaceae; genus Salix; species Salix arbutifolia. The sequence goes on from CM045911.1 coordinate 2,182,528, forward strand.
ATGGGGTGTCAATTGGAAACATTGGTGCATTTTTAGTTATGGAATTTGTACAAATGTTAGGCCCATGTGCTCAAAAGTAACAGAGTTTAAATGTAGAAGCATCACATAGAAAACTGTCCAAGGTATTACACAAATATGGTATTGAATGGATTTTGGGTGTTCAGAATTATAATATTATTCTGAACCATTTTCCTAGCTGCTTGAAAAATAATTTCTCCTCACAGCATGTTCTCATATGACTTGGCAGGGTGAAGAGATTATAGTGGTAATCCCATGGGAGGAGTGGTGGGAGTTGTCACTAAAGGATAGTTCTAATCCACAGATAGCTTTGCTTCCTTTACATCCAGATGTGCGTGCAAAGTTCAACTCGACTGCGGCTTGGGAATATGCTCGAAGCATGTCTGGCAAGCCATATGGTTATCACAATATGATATTTAGTTGGATTGACACAATAGCTGATAATTACCCACCCCCTCTTGATGCTCACTTGGTATAAATCTCGTCTATACATGCGCACACATATTTGTCTCCTGAAACTGCATTCTACATGACATGCATGCTGCACTATTAGAGTGTTGACTTACTGCTTGTGTTGGTCTTTTCTGTTGCCAGCAGTGGTATGGCAACACATTGATTTTATGACAGTTACATGGTCTTTGTTTGTGCACAGTCATGGATTCGCGTTTACATGCTTATGGCCGAGTGTTGAGTGGTTGTATATGCATATTTGCATACTGTGCAGTAGCGTTTGAACTGAAGGCTGTGCTGATATATAAAATTTTAAATTGGTGTAGTTGATTTGTTGTTTGAAGCAAAAGTTTGCTAACACGCCGGAATTCAAAGATGAATGTCATATGACCACCAATTTTCTTTCTGGAAAAGGGAGAATATTTTTGCTATGATTCATCTTTCTACAGGAATCAGATTTAGTACGTGTCATTTAACGAGTTGAACCTTATTTCAGGTCATTTCTGTCATGTCTATGTGGACTCGTGTGCAGCCAGCATATGCTGCAAACATGTGGAATGAAGCTCTAAATAAACGGCTTGAAACTGAGGTATTGCTCTTCTTCCTTACCTGAAGTCACCCTAGTTCTTCAAATAAAACTATTATTCTTGTTTTAAATGGTTAAGTTTTAAGCCAACAGCAAATATGGTGAAACAACTAATTTAATCAATTAGCTTATGGGTGAAAAAAAAAAACAATTTAGTTGTGTATATTTATGTTTTCCACTATTATACAGCTTCTACAATCTCATGTAAATTGCATCATCTTGTTTGGGAGATATTGTTTGGCAGGCCAACCAAAAATCCATATGGCACTCTTTAATTGTAATGGTAACTAAAATGATAAGAACCAGAATAAATAAATCGATTCAACCTATCAAAGCATAGATCAAAGCATTTGTGAATCTAATCACAAATCATTGTGCTTGAACTCCTCCTCCACGCTGTTGACTGGTGCTGCTGCCTACATGTGTTTTTATGGGGTGGGTGGGTTGATCAAATGAGTTATTCTGATCTTTTATACAAATCAATTGTATCTTTATTCATTTTAATTATCCTATGATGCCCTTGTTTTCGTGGTGTTCCACCTCTTATTATCTTTCTTCTTTGTTGAGCCAATTGCAAAAATGAATCTATCTTTGTTGCATGCTTGCACGTTTCAATATCTTACCATTTAGTTTTATATTCAAAATGCAGTTAATCATTCATTGATACAGAAAATTTGAGGTCAGACGGAGGAAACTAATAAAAGATTTTAAACTTTTGGTTCATAATGGATGAGTGTAGACTTGCTTTGTGATAGGAATGTTATGTGCCAATGCATACGTTTGTTTATTAACTTTTGGTGTTCACCTGGAAATTCTTTCAGGATTTGGACCTGTATGGGATTTTAGGTGAGACAGAAAGGCGCGGCATAGCCTTTGATGAATTACTTGCTGTTCCAGAGCGTGATGAATGGGTTTATAGTGATGGGCAATCAACAACTTGTGTTGCTTTTATTCTTGCAATGTACAAGGCAGCTGGAGTATTTGGTCCGGTTTCCAGCTCTGTTCAAGTAACTGAATTTACTGTAAGTTAGAGAGGTTCTTTTTTCTATTCTACTTATCTTCGTCACAATTTTCTCCTTAACTTTGGACATGATAAGTGACATGGCCCATTCCTGTTCGCAGATTCGCGATGCATACATGCTTAAGATTTTCGAAAACAACCACACACGTTTGCCAAGCTGGTGCATCAATGGGAATGGTCAGCTCCCGATCTGCCAGATTCTTGGTGAGTATCGGATGGAGTTGCCTGAGTATAACAGCATAGAGCCATATGCCAACATGAATGAGAACTGCCCATCTTTACCTCCTTTTTATGATAGGCCCATTCAATGTTAGTTCCAATTTAACTTATTTGCTGGTACTGCCCATCTTAATGCTGTGCTTTAAATTTGTTGTTCTGTCAACTTTGAAGCTACAACCTTGGCCTTCAAAAACAGTTGAACATTTGAGTGCCACGTGTTTATCCCCCACTGTTCGAAAAATATTTCAGTTTATGTACATAAATTTAAGTCACTATCAGTATACACTGGATTTCTGTTTTTAATTTCTCATTGGCATTAAAGAAATTCCAAACGTAGCTGCTAATGGTTGAGTCGGACTTACATATATCTGCTAATGGTTGATATTTGTTCATGACACAGTTGATATCCTGGTTTTGAGTTAATATATAGGTCAAATTAGTACCGTAGACTCCTCTTACGGCGGGGAGAACAAGTTCAGCGTGAGCATCATTACACCTTAAGCTTTCAGGTGATGAAAAGCGATTTGATAAAATCATTGTTCGTCCACATTATAGTAACAAAAAGCTCGTTGTTGATGTCAATTCATTCGATAAGAAAAGTGTTATTAAGATGTTTTTAACCCTTCATCTTGCTAGATGAAATAGATCAGGTTTGAGAAAAAATAGTTTAATCATTTGTTTTTGAATTAATTTAGGGTATTTTAGGTTGAGAGATTGGTGTTTATTGATGCTCTAAGGGTTTTTTAGATGTTATTGCTGAAAATAGCTTTTGACAATTAGGATTTCAGGTATCAAAACTCGGACCCTAATTTTTTGGCCATTAATGGTGAGAGGCAAATACTACATGAAATGACTGGCTGTTTGCTTAAGCATAGAATTTTTTTTTCCGGTCCTCAATATTTTGCAAATTCAATTTTGGTATACAATTTTTATTATTGTTTTCTATTTCTCAGTTTTTAGTTTGAGAAATGAGAGAGAGGGTGACTATTACGGGTAAAGACAAAGAAAGTATTGGTTAACACCATTTTCAACTACAAAATATATCAATTTCAGTTTCAATGAATTTCATTTGATGTGAGGGACCTAAGTGTTCTATGTTTCTTTTCTTGACTAAAATGATAGATTTGAACTTGAAAAGTTTTTTTTTTTTTTAATTTTGGATATTTGGGCTGATTTTTTGGTTGATAATTGATTTTTTAGGCTAATTGAACCCATGACCCAACTTTTGTTCGCTGAAAACTAGGTTAGTTGACAACAAATTGTCTGTACTATTTTTTTTATATAAAAAAATTAAGAGGGGTTTTGAGAGAGCTGTTGCTGTAACTTTTCAAAAAGTATTTCATGCTGAAATACATTAAAATGATATATTTTTTTATTTTTTTAAAATTATTTTTGACATCAGCACATCAAAATGATCTAAAAACACTAAACCGCCGGTCTTTAAAATGAAAAAAAAAATACAATTTTTTTAAAAACTATGGTTGAAAAAGCTAAAACAAACACCTAAGAGGGATGGGCCAGGCTACTAAGCCCACGCACGTGCTTTCTCAGTTTTGGTTTTTTTGTTTGTTTTATATTTTCCTACATTTTAGTTAATGGACTAAAAAACAATTTGATTTTTTTATTGAGAATAATTGAAATTTCTATTATTTTTCCCATGAAATCATAAATATATATATATATATATCTATATATATATCAGTGCACTTTTTTACACAACTTTTATATTTTATTTTATGTAGTCTATTATTTTTACTTTTTTTTTTAAAATATAATATTTTTTGTAGCTGACATTTTGTTTTTTCGACCCTTAACAAGAATTTTAGCTAGGATAAAACTTTTTTTTTAAAACTAAAGTAAATTTTTTTGGCTAATTATTATTATTATTATTATTATCGGGCTCGGGTCGCCTAGCCAGTGACATGCTAATATTGCTATTGCCAGGAGATAGTCTTGGAAAGAAAAAAAAAAGGCAGACCGAATCATCATAATATATCAACGGCCCAGAGGAAACAGCCACTCTTTCATGCCCAGCAGCAATCACAAATTACAACCCAAAACTGAGGATTGGTGTTTCACTGACCGCAGAGCGAGCGAGAGACAGAGCTAGCCAAACACTCGTTTCTTTTTTTATTTATTTACAAATTAATAAATATAATCAGGGTTTTGAATAATTTTGATAGTAACTATCAAATCAGCAAGGCATCATCATGTACAGAAGCGCAGTTTCGCGTCTCAGAGCTTCCAAGGTCAGTTTCATCTCCTAATTCCTAATCGCAGTAGTTCCATTTCGCTTATGTCTTAGATCTATTCACAGACTTGTGGGATATGCCGCTATCTGCCTGGTTTCTGAGAAAATGTCATTTAAGAAACAAGAAAAAGGAAACATCCTTGCCTTTTCTAAAAAACCCATTTGGCACTTGATGATAATTTTGCATGGCTGAGTTTCTGTTGCTGTTATTTAGCCATATACCACTTTTTGGGTTGTTGGGCCTGATGTGATAGAGGGAAAATTATTGTGTTATTAGGTCTGCCGTAGGTATCCTACAAGATTTGCAAGTTCGAGTGCAGCTGCCTTGCAACCATCCTCTTCCAGTGGTTTCTTCAGCTGGCTTACTGGTGAAAAGTCCAAGTCTGTGCCGCCTCTAGACTTTCCACTTTTAGGAGTTGAACTCCCTTCTACATTGCCTGATTATGTTGAACCTGGTGTAACTAAGATTACCACGCTTGGTAATGGCTTGCGAATTGCTTCTGAAACATCACCGGTACCTGCGCTTGTATCCTTTTCTTGAAGGTTTCTGTTTTTATGGTTCTTGTCCATTTTAGCTTACTGTTTGTCATTTCTTGCTCTTGCATGCCAGAATCCCGCGGCATCAATAGGGTTATATGTTGACTGTGGCTCAATATATGAGTCGCCAGCAACATTTGGGGCCACCCACTTACTGGAACGAATGGCATTCAAAAGCACAAGAAACCGCAGCCACTTGCGTGTTGTGCGAGAAGTGGAAGCAATTGGGGGTTCTGTCCAATCCTCAGCATCTCGGGAGCAGATGGGATATACATATGATGCTCTGAAGACTTATCTTCCGGAGATGGTTGAGCTACTTATTGATTGTGTGAGGAACCCTGTCTTCCTTGATTGGGAGTTCAATGAACAGGTAAATCATCGTTGTGGTGTTATTATGCATCTTTGTGAAACTGCAGATAAGTGGTGCTTACACATGATATTTTTCCCCGTGCAGCTTCAGAAGGTGAAAGCTGAGATCACTGAAGCTTCAAAAAACCCTCAAGGTTTGCTTTTTGAGGCAATTCACTCTGTGGGTTTTTCTGGTGCTTTGGCAAATCCTCTTTTAGCTCCAGAATCTTCAATAGATAGATTGAATAGTTCACTCTTGGAGGAATTTGTTGCTGTATGTGAAAGTGAAAATTTGCTTTTCTGTCATCATTTCCTTGAATTGAAATTATTTATTGTTTCTAGAAGTATTGCATTCTTAAGTTGAAGTTTTCTTTGTGTTTTTCAGGAAAATTATACTGCTCGTCGTATGGTGCTGGCAGCTTCTGGTGTTGAACATGAGGAACTGGTAGCTATTTCAGAGCCCCTTTTATCTGACCTACCTGATAAAAAGAGCCCTGGAGAGCCAGAATCTGTTTATACTGGAGGTGATTTTCGTTGTCAAGCTGAATCAGGGGTATGTATTAAGATGTTTCTTAATAGCAGAAATCATTCTACCAAATTTTACTCATCTTATAGGAGTTGTCAACTTTGACTTTCCAACACAGGACCAGCAAACCCATTTTGCTCTCGCATTTGGACTAAAAGGTGGCTGGCATGATGTGAAGGAGGCCATGACTTTGACAGTTCTTCAGGTTTTTAAAATTTGATATATATATTAACCTAGCTGGATTTTTCTTGGTTATTTCTATTTGCATCATGACCTGTCCTTCATTTTTTTTTAAGGCTTATCAAATTGGATTTGACGGAAACAATTAAATTATATGTTTAATCTTATTTTAGATTCTAATGGGAGGTGGTGGATCATTCTCAGCTGGTGGCCCTGGGAAGGGAATGTATTCAAGGCTATGTAAGTTTTCCATATGCCTGATTTGTAATGGACTTATGAATTGATCTTAGATATGCATAGATACAAAAACATAATAACATTTCTCCATTTTGCCACAAACACCAATTTTATTGGTCATTATGCTTGTAGTTCTTGGATACTCATTCTTAATTGTGGGGTCAGTTACCATGGAATGCACTTCATTCTATTAGCTATACTATTGGATTGCTTTGTTTTTTCCGTACCAATGTTTTATTTTGACATAATTATATTTGTTTGATATGATGGGCAGATCAACGTGTCTTGAATCAGTATCACAAAGTTCAGTCATTTTCAGCATTCAGCCACATTTACAATAACTCTACCATATTTGGTATCCAAGCTACCACAGTAAGCTACCATTCAGAACCTTCAAGTGTAGATATGGTCAAGGAAAACACATTTTACAACTGGCACCATCCTAGAAATTTTGTTTTCTTTTCCTTTCTTTTTTAGCAGCAATCTCTCAATACTATTAGCTAACTAGCTTTTTTGTAACATGCAGTCCATATGCTTCTTGTATCTTTCAAGTTTTAACATGTGAATTTAGAGGAAAAAAAGAGAGGAAGAATGATGAGAAAATATGACTATAGTTGCACATGTATGATCATGTATCAATTAAAGACTAACTTAACCACTAAACAGTTATATAAATTAAAATAATTTATGCATTTCCAACAATGGTAAGATTAATATTTTAAAGACTGTATTTTAACTACATATTAAAAAGTGCACTTATCATCTACAAGAAAAGCTGACGATATGTTTAAGTCGTTTCAGCATGCAACTTTCGTGGAAACTTGGCCAGTTTAATATTGAAGGAATGGCTGATGAAACTCCCCTTTCTCAACACTGTTAAATAGTGAAAAATACTGCAACAAAATAGAAAAAATTATAGGGGAGATACTGGGATTGGAATTAATTGTCCTCAGATGTTTTTTTCTCATCTTTGGGAACACATGTATTAGGATGATATTGATTTGAAAACATACATCATATGGTCAATGTTCTCCAGCATCAGCATGGAAGGACAATCATGTGACTTTTTTGGGCTTGAGTTTGGTGATGTTGGTTTGACAGACTTTTTTGCTGCTGCTGCTGTTATAACTATTATTGTTAATGTGGCCTAAGATGCACACTGCATGTGGCATGTCAAAAAAATATGAGGCATGAATTCATTGGTAGCTGCTCTTGTGCCTAATTGTTTTGCTGTATTTTTCATCTTTGCTCATGAGCTTCTATTTTACAACATCAACACTGGAAGAGAGTGAGCTGTTTGCTCTATGATGCTTGCACATTGTTATTATACTTGAGTGAGTGGATGTCTCCATGCACTTGTTTGACTGGAAAAATGCAAGCCTATGTTCAGGAACCACTATTGATGCCTAAATTTGGTTGTGTTTTTTGGAAGCCCACATTATGCCATGCCATCTCTACATTATGTAGCCTAGGTGATTGACCTCGTCTGATTTATTTACTTAAGGAATATGTTAGGAATATAGAAGCAGTGGCATACCTGAGTGTTTTCCCATGTGGATTATATATGTTATTACTGTGTATGTCAATGCCCCTCATCTTATGTTTCTGGATGCAGGATTCAGATTTTGCATCATCAGCCATTAAGCTGGCAGCTAGAGAGCTAACCGAAATTGCTTCACCTGGTGCAGGTTTGTCATGATGCCCTTATCCTTTGCTATTATTCTTTTTGCTGTGCAAAATCTGACTTTATCATGTTGCAAACATGTTTCTTTTTTGTTTTCTAAAGTTGACCCAGTGCAGCTACAACGTGCCAAACAGTCAACAAAGTCTGCCATTTTGATGAATTTGGAATCTAGAGTATGTAAAAAATTTCTTTTTTTCTTGGTATCAATCATGTATATTAGAGCAGTGCTGCTGGTGGATTGTTAGACTGTATCTAGTTTTTTTGAAGTTATTTACTTATATTTAAGGTATATTTTGCAGATGGTTGCTTCAGAAGATATTGGTAGACAAATTTTGATGTATAACAAGAGGTATCATATTGTCCCCTGCTATCCAGTACCATATGGAAACTTATTTTCACCAATCAACTCATTAGAAATAGTAGATTAGAAATACCCTAATGAAAGCTGCAAGGAAAATAGAGAATATAATAAATTCCTAAATGAAACAATTAAAACTACGTAACATAATAACCTAAATACATTTAAATGAAGCCTAAGGCAATAAATAAGGATATTTCATATGAGACAAATGAAGCATTGGTAATAAATAAAAAGCCAAAGCCAATTAAATTTTAAGTAAAATATATTCCTAACCAGAATTACTTTATCTCTACAAGGGATATGTAACTAAATCCCTAGAAAAGCTAATGGCTCATAAGAAATCTGTAAACGTACACTGTATTCTGTTAAACCCCACATTTCTCAGTCTCCACCTTCATTATTTCTCTCTTGGTGATGCAGGAGCTTCTAGAATAATTAAATAATTTTCATGATTTTGATTTTCTTTCTATTTTGCAATTCTTATTTTAGATCTCTAGTTGTCATGTGACTAACATGTGATGTTTATTAATATTAGGCAGCTAGTGTCATTTGTGATTTCTTTTTGTACAAGAAATCTGGACCAGGCCTTTTTAACTAGTACAATTAGGCTAGTATTACCAGGGCTATTTTACAAGTCCATTTTTGTTTTTTTTATAACTCTATATAGATTCTAGAGGTGTCTCTATGAATCCTAAATCTTATTGTACATTCCAACTTCAATTATATTCATTCTTCTAGACTTCTACTATAATTGTTGTTTAGTATCGTTTTCCTTTTCTTACCCTGCCGCCAGTCTCTCTCTAATTTGAGGGCACCCTTCAAAAAGTCATAATATCTGTCCTTCTAATGCCATACTCAAAACTGCTGTCTGCACCATTGAAGTCATCTCCCCATTTTTGCTCCTGGCATTCCCCAGAAGACCATGTCATTGCCCTTGTTTTAACCCATTTTGATAGCCCACTGGAGATCACACAATTTTAGAGTCGCCACTGATATAGCGAAGCACCAGCTCATGAATGAATGTCTTGTAGATTCTTATATCACAATGAATATGTGTTAATTTATTTCAATTATTGACTCCACAAGTTTCTTTGGAGATTAAATTGCCCAATGTATGATCTAGGCCAAATTAGCTACATAGAGGTGCAATCTTTCTGGGTTGCATATAATGCTCTTGGGGTTGCATATAATGCTCTGGTTAATCGCATAAATATTGCACGATCATTTCTTTACTTGCAACATTTGCCATCTGCAGGAAACCATTGGGTGATTTCTTGAAAGCAATAGATGAGGTTACATTGCAGGATATCACCCAAATTTCCCAAAAGCTTATTTCTTCACCTCTCACAATGGCATCATACGGAGAAGGTATTCCCAATCAGTAAGAATCCTGTGTTTTGTATCTTGGCAGATTCTTTGATTATTTATATTTTTTTTTACTACTTTTCTGCAGTTATCAATGTCCCAACATATGACACAATCTGCAGCATGTTCAAGTCAAAATGAGCCTGACCAGTATTAGCGAACGGGAAGGCCCCCTGACAAACCTACAATTTCTCTTGCAACTAATTTGAGTTGAAGTTTTCTTCAACGGTCCCTTTCCTTTTCTTTATCAATAAATTGGTGAATCTTTGGCCATCAGCATTTGATATGCCTGACGTTGCCTTATACTGTTTTGTTTCCATACTCGGCTTCGTAAATCTACATCTTCACGGTCATTGTGGAAAAAAGATAGTGGTTTGGATGGCATTTTATTGGTTATGCGATATCTCATGGTGTCGATTTATGCATTTTTGTACTTGGGATGTTGATTTATACAAATAATTCAACCGCGATGTTGAGCAGGAATGAATTTGTATTTGCATATAAATGAATTAAGGGCATATAAAATCTTTATAGATGGCTTCAATGAATTATAACTAGATTTTGCAATGACCCAACCTTCGAAGTATTATTCAAAGTTGAAGGAGATTAGATCTTTAGTCCATAAATTCATTAACAACTCTTGGATTTGCCTAACAAGATCTTAGAGACTCCTAAATAACCTTGATTTATTATTTCTGCTGCGTGCGTGTATGATGATCGAGAAACCTAACAATTATTGGGTCATTTTCTGGTAATTTCATGGGAAAAAATGAAAGAAAAGAAAGGAAGATAGGGTTCTTACTGTAGATTTTTAGGTTGTTCTTTAGATGATAGAGAAAAAAGAAAATAACTATTTTTATAGGCTAGAACGAGAGGAGGGGGCTGGTGGCTGGTGGTGGCGGCGGCTATTATGGCGGCAGGGAAGTGTTTCGTAATAACAAAGCAAAGAGAATGTTAGAAGAGGAGAAATACTAGCAATGTTAAAAAATAAAATAATATCAATTCAAATACTGGATATTGTTTAAAGTAAAATAATATTTAAATAAATACTAATAATAATTTTTTTAAAATAATATATTTATTTATTATATTAAAAAATAAAATATATGTTATAATATACACTTCAAATACTAGATAAAACAAGGTGTTGTTGTTGTTGTTGTTGTTATATCCATATCTATTATCGAATATACCCAATGCTATATTAAAAAACCTACCCTAATAAAAATTTGAAGTATTCCCCTTCCCTTAATTTTCAAATTAATTAACCTAATCAAGCAAAAAAGTGAAAATGATATTTCATAAGGAAATAAATTTCCCTTAAAAAATGTTTTCATTGTTACTAGTGTCACGTTATCAATCATATACTATGTCATCTAATAATGAAAAAAACAAAGTAGATAACAATATAGTCGACATGCTAGATTATAGAACACGAAATACCAGATTGCATAAACCAAATAGAAGTTGAAATACCAAATTGCGCGTTGCCCCCTGCAAACCCCTAGCCAACTCACTGCAGAGTTGGATCAACAAATAATATGCTTGAGATTAAATCAAGTTCTGATACTATGTTAAATAATTCAAAATACATAAAGAGAGAATTAAGAAAAGAAGACCAGGTTTCATAATAATAATAACTTAACCAAAATACGAAAGAACTATATATATATAAAAGTTAAAACAAAGAGATTATTCTACTTTTAATAAATAATAAATTACTTACATATATATTATATATTCTTTAACACATTGCACATCGTGGGCAACTAGGCTGGTTATTGTGACACCACCGCACATCATTTTGTTAGAGAATTTCGAAGCTGTTTGGTGCTGCGGTCAAACCACCGTGTTGCAAAAATTTAATTTTTTTTTAAATTTTAAAATGAATATATTTTGATATTTTTAGATTATTTTGATGTGCTGATGTCAAAAATGATTTTTAAAAAATAAAAAAAATATCATTTTAATATATTTCGACACGAAAAGTATTTTAAAAAACCACCACAACTGTCCTCCAAACATGCTCGAATTCATCACAACTTTTAAATCTTGCAACCAATATTTTTTTATAACCTTTTATATTAAAACATTCATAAATCTATCGGCCAATTAGCAAGTAGTATAATGTTTCATGACTAGGTGGGAGGAGGGTGTCTCGAAATAAGGTTGACTCTTAATAAGACACCTCTCTCTCCCTCGTCTCTGCAGAATCTTCAGTCGAAGTAAAAAAAAAACTAAAAAGCTGGTGCCCCTTCCGTGCTCCCCTCCTTTTATCATCTCTCTCCCTCTCAACTACCTTTCCCAAAATTGAAATCTCACAGGGATCCTTTTTTTCTTAATTTTACTGAGAGAAGCCAGTCTTTCTGCTCTTGTTACGGATTAGGGTTTAGATGTTGCTAGGTTAACTAATGGCTATGTGTTGTGATTGTGTGATGCCATTCTAGTTTATTGTTGTTGTTGCTGTTGTTATTGTATAAATCTAATTTGATTAGCTAGGGTTTTGTATTTGGGGATTTTTACATGACAGAAACTTCGAAAGCTCGCGTCACTATTACTCTTGGCCGCAGTGGTCAGGTATTTTTTTTCCTTCCAGCCCTCCCTTTTCTTTAATATGAAAAACTAGGTTTTTTATTTATTTTAGTTATGGGTTGTTCGAACGGAAGACTTTATTGTTGCTTAAAGAGAAATTGGATTTTATTTTTGTCTAATATGGGAGAAAAGTGTTGAAAGAGAGATTATGATAAAAGAAAAATCAGTAGCAATAATGTTTTCATGATTAGGAGATACCTTTGGGTATTGTATAGTAGCTTCGATTCATAGGTGTGAGTAACCTTACAGGTGGTAAAGAGAGCTGCAACAGTATCGGATGATTATTCCAATTCTCAGCAACGTGCTGGCAGTAAGCGGTCTGTTATGGATAGATTAGGAGGTAGTTCAGAGGATTCATCGATGCATGGACACCGACTTGGCAACAAACGGTGCGTTTTTTTTTTTTTTTTGTGTGTGTGGTAGTTTTGTTACTTTGATGTTTGTGGAACAATGTTATGCTTTGCAACTCTCAGGTGGAGAATCTTATTGTTTTTATTTGCCTTTGTGCAGGCAAAGAGGGGACAGTAGTTTGACAAGTTTAGGTTCTAATGGTGTGAAAGGTAATAACTAATAACCTTATTCTACTGCATTGAATGTTTTTGACATTTTCTGATAACTGACCTTCGTGTTTGTATTTGATTAACTAAGATGGTCGCATTGGTAAGGATGACCTTCGATACAAGCTCATGCAAAAGAATGTATTTAGAAGAGCTCGAAGTGATGATGACCAGAAAACCGTGGACCTCCGTGAAAAGCTGTCTAGGACAGTTCAGCCTCCAGGCTATCCACTAAGTACCAATCTTGATGCACGGCAGCGTATGCCTGAGCCAACGGACACTGGCATCTTAGGGAGAATTCCTCCCACAAGAAGTGCAGATGATTTACATCACATGTACTCCTCTAGAAATTCCTTTTCTCCTTGGACTTTGGATCATATACGACGAAGATCTCCGGATAGAGTTACAAGTTCTAGGGGTCTATCACCACCTAGAAACATGGATCATCTACAGAGAAGGCCTTTGAACAGGACATTTGATGATGTTAGAACAGTTTCATATATGAATAAAGATGTTCTTGATACTCCAAGGTCTGTGAGCAGTTCCTCAACTTTTATGACAAAATCCGCCATGCCTCCACCGTCAACTGTACCTGCTATGTCCGTGGCACCACTTATGAGCCAACTTCCTCCACCAAGTGGCATTGCGCATAAGAGTTCATATGCGGTACTAGTTTGTTGACTTCTGACACTTGCATTGCCCACTCACAACACATAAGACATGCAGCTGCTTATTTTGATTAATTTGTTGCTTTTGTGTACCATGACTTGATGTGCATTATATCAGTAGTGGTTTGCTTACAATATTAGCTTAAAGAAAATGGAAGATGTCAACTAATCCTTGAAAAGTTCACGTGCTTGGTGGATTTTCTGTATTTGATGTGGCCTGGCAGTTTAATTAATAGGCTTGCAAATAATGAATGTGAGAGGGGGAGCTGCACATATACGTAGATATTGAGATATTTTGCAGCATATCTACCTGACAGAAGAAAGAAAGATATCGTAAAATGGCAAACACCAATATACTAGGAAATGGAAGATTAAGGAAAACTTCTGGAGATTTTCTCTACATATATTGAGTTCTGTTAAATTGTTTACAGTTAATTATGACATCTTTGTAGGGGCAAAGATGTTAAAATTGTGTACATTAATTAGGACATCTTTGTAGGGGCAAAGGGAGTAATATTTTCCTTTGGGTTCTAGTGAACCGTGTGCAAATCATTTGTTGCCTGATAACTTATGGAGCTAGCTTTCTCTTTAAGGATAACCAAGATTTCCCAAATAAACACCTATTAACTTCTTTTCTATTTCTTGCTTATATGTAGGCTGAAGATCAACTAACTGTTGAAGGCCTACTACATTCATTGGGATTAGGGAAATATGCCATTCTTTTCAAGGCCGAGGAGGTACACCAAATATTCCTCTTGTTTTAATAAAATTTTCTTAGACTATAGATGCTATCTTCTTATTTGTTTTATAAATACACATTATTTTATGTGAAATGTGAAAGTTATGTGATATGTGCAATTTGACTACAATGAGGCTTCATGCCATGGAGCAACGACAAAAAAAAAATTAAGAAAAAATAAAAATAAAGTGGAACTACATTGCAATTGTATTATTTCTTTGTTAGGATTATAATCTACATGTCATATTTTTTATTTTAACGCTTGCATGACATTTCTATACCTAGTATTGCTGTTACTTTGACATTTCTGGGTTACATGTTTACACACATGTTTGTTTTCACATACTGTCTGATCTATGTTTTTAGAAGCCAGACATTATTGGTTTTGTACAATTATGCATCAGATTTTTTTTTCCCTGTTTGAGTGGTGGGGGCATCTTCCTACCACCTGTTATCCTGTTGTATGCTGAGAAAATAATATCATGTACTGGAACTTATATTTTTTCAAGTCACCTGATTTAAGATTCGTGTAATGCATCAAACAGGTAGATATGCCTGCATTGAAGCAGATGGGGGAAAGTGACCTCAAAGAGCTGGGCATACCTATGGTAATTTCCCTTCTTTTCCTTTATTTGTCTACTATCTCGGGTGTTATTTTGTAATGCAAATGATGTGCAAGTCTTTTTCATTCTCATGTTTTATGTATCTCAAGTATTTCACTGTTTTGTGATATTTAAAATGTTGATACAAAAATTGTTGAAGTATGCATGATTAATCTTATAGTTTTTTTAAATGAATTGCTTTATTGTACAAGCTTAACTGGCATCTATGTACCCCACCACTCAAGAAGTCTCAAGTTTGAGACTCTCCTTCGTAAAAATAAGTAAAAAAGAGACTTTTTTCATGATATCTTAGCTGTTATTATACTTCAAGGACTTATCATCATCATCATCATCATCATCGCTAGTGATGGTTTTTCAGTTTAATGCAAGTTTTTCATGTTAGTTATTAAGAAATGTAGAAACTGCCTCTTATTGTGAGATTAGTTTTTGCAATGAAAAGTTTATTAACGGGAGAGGGTTTGGTGGATGTTTCTTCTTCTGAATAACTGAAGTGAACAATATTTATGTTAAAAAACATGGAAAATACTTGGCAAAAATAAGGGTTGTAGATTCACGGTATTAAGAAATGTAGAGACTGCCTCTGCTTGTGAGATGAGTTTTTGCAGTCTAAAATTTTAATGGGAGAGTGCTTGGTAGATTTTTCTTCTTCTGAATAAATATTGCACGAGTGAAAAATATTGATGTTAAAAAAATGGAAAATACCTGGGAAAAAATGAGGGTTGTAGATTCATGGTACCGTGAAGTACTAAGTTGTGTTTCACAAAATGAATGATCATTATTCCATTTGTTTTGAAAAATATCTGATGTACATGTTTTGTTCTTTTTGCTTATTGAAACAAAAGCCGTGGTGGAACTTCTCTGGGATACCCCATGCACCTTGTAATTATTCTTAAATTCGCATATCGGTAAATCAACATTAATGTTGGTTTCCTTATGACATTTTCTGAAATGCAGGGACCAAGAAAGAAGATTATTCTTGCACTCCTGCCTCGTTCCAAATGGCATCCTTGACGGCTGTGCTTTGAAGTTATGTTTGGATTATGTAGGTTGTAATCTAAAATGAGAAGCTCGTACAGAACAATCTTTTTGTGAAGTATCATTTTGTGCGTTTGTCCTCATTTTAGGTTAGGAATGGCCCATGAATCTATTGTCAAATAATTGCTTCCAAGATACAACTCTATTAGTTAACATTTTGATTCCTGGCAGAGGAAAATTTTGAGATGCAGAATTTTTTTCCATTAATATGTTTCTTCATTTTCATGCAAGTTTGTTCCGATGAAGATGTGCGCTTTAGGTACTGTCAAGAACTAAATTGCTTGTATATGGATGCTATATAGAAGGCCTTGTTCAGGCCATTGGAAACCCAATTTTGGAACCATATTAAAAACAACGACCATTACGAAATGAATTTACAGAAAACTAGTGAGCAGCGACATCCCGAGTGACAGATTTAGAGGATTTTCAGGGCCCCTGAAGAGATTGAACTGTGAGAGATATGGAGGATAAATTTAAGAGTAAAGAAAGGAACTCCCGTGAAATTGAAAAAATATGGAAGAGTTGTTGAGGTTATTTTTAAAAATGTTTTATATTTAAAAATATATTAAAATAATATAGTTTTATTTTTAAAAAAATATTTTTGATATCAACACATGAAAATAAATTAAAAATACTATTTTTTTAATTTAAAATAAAAAAATTTAATTTTTTTCAAAAATATTTTTAAAACACAGAAATAAACAAACGGGCACAAACTAAAAAATGGAATTGTGATTTCCCCATTTCCAAGAATTCCCTTTTTGGGATTAAACTTGCAAGGATGGTTCATATAATTGAAAAGGTAACCTTGTGCAAACGATGTAGCTGAGAGTATGAGACACTGAGCAAAAGGGGATGACCGGATGGTGGTGTTATCACTGGTATGAGATGAGACACTGAGTTGAGAGTTGAGGAAACGGGGAGGTGGGATTGTGGAAATACTAGAACATTCACTATAGTTATTTACTTGGTAAACGGGGAGGTAGATCGTAAACTCGGTATGAGTTTTATGAATCAATGAGTTTGATCAATTTTACCGAGTTAACTTGTGATTTTATTAGTTTTAGTTTAACCTGATGTTGTATTTTGACTCGTAAAATCACGAGTTTAATAACATTGGTCAGGTGCCGCCGAGTTTTAGAAGTTTCCAAAATGCTAAATTAAGCAAGTGTTTTGATGAAGAAACATTAAATTAATGATTTTTTATTGATTTTTTAATGCTAATATAACAGCTAAAAAAAATTAATATGTATTTAAAAAAAAACATTCTGACCAATGGTTGGTTGTTTTTGCTTAGAGAGGAAAATTAGGTGTCAGGTTGGAAAATTACAAAACAGAAAAACACAGATTCTATACTCGGTTCTTCAAAAACATTTTGAACAGTGTAGGCCCATAAAGATGAAGAGGAAAGGGGGGAGAGAGAGAAGCAGCAAGAAATACTAGTATTTGTTAAGAGTTGGAATCAATAAAAGTGATCGCCAATTGTTTGATGAAATGCTAGTTTTCAAATAGACTTCCTGTCCCAGCATGCATATTAGCATGTCCTTTTTAATTCCATCGTCCATTTGTTGAGGACAATGGCCTTTTTCTTGTTCCAGTAGGTTTATTCGAAGAATCAACTTGCATGGAAATCATACTGTGCAAGCTTTTCTTTCTTTCTTTCTCCCACCAAAAACTTTCATTGATTTTGATTGTTTGAGAGTGTGGTCGAGCTTGTTTTTAAAAATGATTTTTGTTTAGAAATACATTAAAATAATATTTTTTTATTTTAAAAAAATTATTTTTGATATCAGCACATCAAAATGATCTAAAAATACTATTTTTTTTTAATTTAAAATAAAAAACAGAATTAGGTGAGATTGACCCTCAGCAACCTTTGAATTGTCCCACCTGCTAATTTTGTGATTGTATTTTTCTTGCTTATAAATGATGTTAGGTTGGAATGTTTCCGCGCACTACAATTCTTGTAATGGATTAAATATGCTGCTGCGTAAAAGAAAAGGCAAGGTTTTTAGTATATACATATAATTCAAAACCAAGACATTCGATTCTATGCTTGACTATTCTAGGATTGGGTTTCAATTATAGGCTTTCTATATGGGATTGGTAAGGCATGATTAGTGATTGAAAATTCACTCGAAAAAACATGGGTATCGTGGAGCGCCACCATTGATGAATACCCCGTTTGGGAGAGCGTTGCAACCGGCGTTTGCTGAAAATTTGAATTTTTTTTTCATTTTAAATGAATATATTTTGGTGTTTTTAGATTATTTTGATGTGCTGATGTCAAAAATGATTTTAAAAAATAAAAAAATATTATTTTGATGTATTTCGGCACGAAAAGCACTTTGAAAAGCTACCGGAATCGTACTCTCAAACAGGCCCGAAGTCATGAAAATAATTTTTTCTATTAGAAAAAAAGGGAATAAACTATTTCCCCCCCTCCATAGACGGCACTATTGATGAAGTCATGAAAAGTTTTTACACATAACTAGGGTTTTTACACATAACTAGGCATGGACGGGCTTGAAACATCATATGCTTAAGTCAATTAGTGTAAATGAAAAAAGATTGTAAAAGTGAATTATTGTAGACCAAAATATATTAAATTAATAGATATTATTGGCTATAATGTATGCTTTGCTATTGCAAACTACATAGAAAAGAAAAAAAAAGCACAATCGGCTGATGAACTTGGGCTCGTGGTAGTATTTAAAATTAGTCTTCACAATCACAAGTGCTTTAAAGTGAAAAGTGAGATCTCGAGCAGGTTCATATGCTCTCAAAGATTTCATCTTTTGAAATCTGTTGCCACCGTCCAAGCAAGCAATCAAATAATGCCATGCGACGCCATTGTTATCTTTCTTTACCGAAAGAAGATGCTGTCACTGTTCTGGGATTTGCTAAATAATAATTGTGGCTCCATATTCTGCTTTCGAGGAATAGGATTGCCCTAAATATTTAAAAATTTAAAATTAAAAATAATAATAATAAAAAAAATCATTATGGTCAAGTTTGTACTACTCTCCTTTCCTTGTTGGCTTGCAGCAGCTGCATCTCCACGAGGTGATAATTATTTTCTTTAGGGAAGATCATGGATCAATCTGACCTTGTTGCTTTATCATATTGCTTTTATGCTTGACTAGCGATACATTATACTATTATGATTTCGTCTGTGTTTTCTCTCTTTCCTGCTAATAATACGACTTTCCTAGTGATTTCCCTGCAGCTTCATATATATATAAAAGACGTTGCGGTTTTATAGTGTCTCTAGACATAGATCATTATGGATTTCAATTGTAAAATTACTATTTTATCTCTAGTATTAAAAATTTAACCATTGATATCTGGAATATTTTAGATATTTTCAGGGACGTGTGATATTTGCAGATTGTTTGAGATTTTTTATTTTAATTTTCACGATAAAACTAGCTATTTATTCTCTCTCTCTATATATTTAATGTGATGTGATGTCTATTTTTTTTATTTCTAATTGGATAGAATAATTTGATACCAATCAGCTATTTTGAAATATTTCATCAATTGAGTTGTGGTGCGACACATTTTTCTATTTTTCTATTATGATATAAACTTATCAACTAGCATTCCTACATGACATTTCAGATTTGAATAAGATTTTCTTTACACTTCCAAACAATTAAATGACCAATAAAATAATATTTATATTGAATTATAACTCCATTTTTGTGTCTTTAGTCAATCTTGTTATTAATCGAATTGTAGTGTGACATGTTTTCCTATTTTTTTAATAAAAAATCTAAACTCCGATGTGCAAGTGAATGCAATCCGTTCATATTGTAATGTTTTCTTTATCCTCCACGTCCAAGTAATTGATTGAACAATAAAATAACATCTTAAATTAATAAGATTTTGAATTGTGCTCCATTATGTTTCTCTAGTCAATCTTGGTATTCTTGTGGGTTCTTCATCTACTATTTTGTCAAGTCAATCGTCCTTGAATTTCTCTTATTATTATTATTTTATTGTTTTTTTTTTGGAAAAGCATGCTATACCTAACCTTAACACTTAATTATATTGCTTTTATATTTGATTAGTAGCATAGTAAGATGATTTCGTTTGGATTTTATCAATAAGAAAACTAAAATTTATTGGGAAAATAACCCAACATTACTAACATAACATGTTATTTACTTATTAGTGCTGTAAAGTGGATTTATTACAGAAGTTAGGACAAAAAACTTAAAAAGATATTGATGGGCCAGTTCAATGCATATAGAGTAAGATAAATTTAGAAGGACAAATAACATATATGGAGTTTAAAAAGCAATCTCTAATCCATTTAATCCAAGTTAAGAAAGGATCTCATCTAAGATAAAAAAAAAAAATGGTTGATGTGTTACGCCTCGTATTAGCCTTGATTTGAGCTATTTTTTTCTAATATTACATGGAGTCTAAGACAAACATATTATTCTCCTAAGAAAACAACAAAAATCTTTCAAATTACTTCCTAAAGAAGGTGATTTTTCAGCATTCAAAACAAAAGATTTTTTAGTCTACAAAAGAAACTCATGAGCTATCAGATTTGTTTTCAAAGTTAAGAGTTATGTAAGGATTCTCTTAGTTTAAGAAGAAAATCTAAAAGTCAGCAACATTGAAGATTAAATAAACTTTTTTTTAATCTTATTTATATGTGGCAACAACTTAATTTTTTTTAAATTCATATTTTATGTTTTAGGGTTAATAAATATCAATTGGGCTTAGATGCTTAGGGATTTGGGTTTGATTGTAAGTGAGCTTTATACAAGTCAACATCTTTTGGTATTCTAGGGTTTTTTTTCCTCCAGGGTTTAACTTAGGTTAAAAACACATATGTAACCTACATTATAAATTATGTTTTTTTACTTAATAATATTCAGATTACGGTTGCAACTTTGTGTGCTTGTAGGGGTGATAATTCTCTCTTCTTTGGTTTTCTAATGAACTAAAAATGACTTATTGAGGTTCAACTAATTTCATGGTGTCAATTCATAGCGTCAATCCATACTTCTAGTTCGTGAATTGCTATTCATTGGGTAGGGTTCAAATCTAATAGTATTGATATCTAAATACAAGTTATTTTTGTGTCACACTCTTATCAAACTTATTTCACTTGGCTTTTAGAGAATTGGTGTTTTTACGTGTAAGTTGCTTGGCCGTGTGTTCAAGAGGTTGCATCACATTATAGTGCAAAACATAAAATATTATGAATTAAAATAGTATTCTAGTTTTTTTTATTCTAAAAAAAAACTAACAAAACTTGTTATTATAGGCAATATTGTCTTTCCCATAGGATCCATTAGAAATTACTAAATTAATTAGGGACAAATTGGTATGTATGCATTTTTTTAGCATAGTAAATAACTTAATTACTCTTAAAAGAAAATATTTAAATTGGGGTTAGGTGTATGTCAGTTTTTTTACATTTCGCTAGTATAGTTAAATGACTATATTACGCTTAAAAAGAACAAAAATAAAACAAACATCCAGGGGATTCTTCATAATTTCCTAATGGCTTTTTAGTAATAAGCAATGTGAATGGGAGAAATTGGTATTTTAAAAAATAAAAATAATTATGAAAACAAAAGGTGATTAGTGTATGACCTCATGTTCTATGGGTAACACATTGGTGTTTATTGTTGCTTAAGCTCCACCTTCTATGACAATGTTGAAGCATCACATCATCCTGGTTAGGCGCGTGTGCATTTGAAGCAACGAATTTGCTCCAACATATCATTTTTTCTTCCTCTATTCTCTCTCTTCATCTTGAATTTTGTGCAAGCCATTTCAAAAACTAAATGTGTCTTTCAATTTATATTTGTATCAATTTTAGTTCTCTTCTTTTTTATTACTATTTGTTTTTCTTTTAATTCTTTTTATGTTGACTTATTTTTTAATCAATTTCATCCCTAAGCATTTTATTTTATTTTCATATCCACTTTTTAGTTTTTATTCTTTTTTTATAATTTATTTTCATCATTTTCTTGATTATTTTTCAATTTCATCCCTCATTTATTTTTTCTTTCATTTATTTTTTTTATTCGTGGTCCATATTATTTTGATTTCTATTTATTTATTTTTTCAATTTTTGATGATTATGAATTTTTCTTTATGACTTTTTCATGTTTGTTTTCTATAGAGTAATTATAATCTCACAACTCAAGTCATTGGTTTTGAAAAGTAGCCTAATTTAACCTTCTTTTTTTTTAAATAGCACTGTGGACATGGTTGGTTGTAAGCCCGATTCATGCCAACATCCTGTAGTGCTTGTTTGAGACTATGAATGAAGTTGCTTTTAAAAATATTTTTTGTTTAGAAATATATTAAAATGATATTTTTTAAAATTATTTTTGACAATAGTACATGAAAATGATCTAAAAACACCATTTTTTAATTTAAAATAAAAATAATTTTTAAAAAAAAAACACTTTTAAAACACAATGCCAAATAAATGATTAAGTGAATTGGCATTTGACAAGAAAATGCTCAAGACTCTCTACATATTGCCCACATAGGATCCATCTAGTATCTTCAATACACACTCCTCTTGCAAAAGTCTAAGCCGGGTGGGAAAGAAATCATGGCAGAAGAAGCATCTGACTTTGTGTGGAATTTCTAACTTCCATAATCCACTCCACAGCCAGATTTCACCGTACAGTCCTTGCTCATAGAAGTGCCAAGTGATTTTTGTCCTCGGCCACTCTTGACGATAGAGGGATGTTACTCGCAGCCAATGAATCTCTCTTGGGCATAAAAGTGATTCTAGAAGATTCCGATCCCATCTTGGTTCATTCGATTTTTAGTCCGAAACTTCACTAAGTTCCCTTTCTTCTTTCCGACGACATGGTCTATCTCATCTATATATGCCATCTAATCCCTTGACTACCAATCTGATTATTGCCCCACCAGAAGCTCATTCTCTCATAAAGAGACAATGAGGAACACTCCCTTGGTGTAGGAAAGGATAGCTTGTGCCAGCCTTGAAAAGAGCTTGGCCTTTCCATGCTTGAATTCTCTCCCAAGACTTATCCCGGAGGAAGGAGAAAGTAATTTCTTATCCCTTCCTGTAAGCGATGGCATCTCCATGGATTAAGGTGGGATAAACAGATAAGATGTATGAGATATGCTGCTTGCGCTCATTCTTGACGTTAGGGCATCTCCAACGAGAGGAGCTATTTCGGGAGTCAACGCCAAATATTTAAAAATATGGCTGTTTTTGTCAATTTCTGCTCTCCAACGGGAGAGCCATTCCTAGAGGCAATGCCTCTCCTTCTCGACTGAAGGCATTTCTACATATATTGATCTAGGAGCAAAAACTTAAACTAGTCGTTGGAATGACCTGTGGACATAAACAAACAGCACATAACAAACAAACAAACAAGCACAAAAATCAATCTTATTCTCTTCAGATCTCAGAACTGCTCTCGGTGTCTTCTTCTTCTTCAAGGGGCGGCTGGACTGTTAGGTGCGTTGCCGAGGAGAAGAGATGGAGGCTGCGGCTGTGGGGCTGCAGTTGCAGCCGCTTGCCAGCAAAAAAGGAAAGGATGAGAGCTGAGGGGGCTAGCAACACAGCTGGTTGATCTGTGAAGGGAGGCTGGTTGATCTGTGAAGGGAGGCTAGAAAGTAGACCGTGAGGTTGGGTTGCTGTGGTTAGGGCGGGAGAAGGAGAAAGAGAGTAGGGGGAATGGGAATGGAGTTCGCAGGAGAGTGCAGAGGGAGAGGGAGGGGGCGGCACTGTTGTGTAGAAGGAATGTAGGGTTTGGAAAAAAAATGGGGGGGACAGACGGGTGGGGGGTTTATATAGTATTATTATTAATTATAATAATTATAATAGTTAACATAAAATAATAGTTAGCACAAAAAAATAAATATGTGAAATTCGTTAATTAGGATTTTTTTGTCGGTTAATATAGTTAGCATAAAAAAATAGTTAGCACAGAAAAATAATTATGCGAAATTCATTAATTAGAAAACTTCTTGTCGGAGGAAGATTGTTTACTTGTATCTGTATGGTTAAATACTAGCAAAGATCCAATCACGGGAGTGATCAACAAACAAGATAATTTTTCAATATTTTAAAATTTAAATTGTTGTGGGGTTTTTAATTTTAAATTCATTTTTTTAAATTTAAATATAATTAAAAAATTAATATTTATATTGTTGGAGGGTTTTTTTTAAAATACTTATTTAATTATATAACTTACTCCTATTAATTGTATAATTAATTTCATAATTAAATTATATACAAAATAATTGCATTACATTTAAAATAATATAAAAAAATGGCTCTCCAAAATGGCTTTTGCCATTAGAGTACACATCAACAAAAAAAAACCATATATATACTATTTAAAGAACCATTTTAAAGATTTGATTCTTCAAAATAACACATCCCATTGAAGATGCTCTTAGAACTGAAAAAGATGCCTGTCGACTCTTGAAAGTTGAGAGCCTGGCCCGATGCCTTTTCATACTTCTTAAGCAGCAGACATTTGACAACATTAATTTCCTGTGCATTAATTGCTCAAAAGAAGAAGTTGTCATCTGCAATGAGAAAATATGGTAACCTGGCACCCATGAATCAAACTTCTTTCCTCATCCAGCCGAAACAGCCCCCGCACTACATAAGATAAACAAATATGGTGACAGAGGATTCCCTTGTCTCAAATCTCTCTCTCTCTCTCTCTCTCTCTGTTGAGAAAACACCATTTATTAGAAAGTGTATTTTGTGCATTTACCTAAATGAGTAAAATCTCATTGTTTTAAATTTTTATAAGAAAGACATATCCTAACTCGAATTTAATTTTTTTTTATACAAATTACAAGTCTTTTATCATCACGCTACAATTTTTGAACCCTATCTCAAACCTGTCATTCAAAATAATATAATAGGACACTGTAGAGACACAAAACCCAGTGTGGTGCAAAGCCCCTTCGGAGCATAATCTTTTTCAAGTAATTCCACCTTATACGATCCTAGGCCTTGCTGATATCAATTAAAAAAAAGAGCTCTTTAAAATATTTTCTTTCCCATCCCGATTATCAAAAGTATACATTTTTTATTTATTTTTTATAACCAAAGTGTTCGGGTCAGCTTATGCGCATCACAATTAATCCCCGGATCCACTGAACATTCTGCAAGCCCAATAAACAGGTAAATCAACACGGGAATGATAAACGTGCATGATGAGGCTTGAACCCTAATGCAGAGAAAGGGAACAAGTCTTTTCCTTCGCTAGACCAAGACCCCACTTGCAAATATACATTGTTTCTTGAAATAACATCTTGCACTAACCAGGTATTGAATTGTGCTGGATTTCTAGTGAATCCTGGTTTTTTCACGTGGTTTCTTTACACGCTAAGGAAATCTTTTGGAATAATTGTTCACAAGAGAAGTAAAAATAGATTGGATGCAAACAGTGACATAGGGCAGGGGCCACCTCTTGATCATGTATGATCTATCCATTGATAAATGGAATGAAAAAATGAGCTAAAATCAATCAATCAACCAACCCACCCACCAGCCACTACGAGCCAAATTTTCTGCTCGTGGCCTCATTTTATTCCACAATTCAGGATATTGAAATGCTTGATGACAGCATGCCTGCCTGGAATTCTTCTCCTGGGGCAGGAAAGTGACTCGAATAGACTACAAAAAGAAGTGGGAATTGTGAATATAAAAAGCTCGATTGGCAGAAGAAGTCTTACCAATGGAAGATCTAGGAAGAGACAATGGAATAACAACACAATCTAATAGTTTCAAACATGTCCCCAAAGCTTAAAAAAAACAAAAATGGGTCCAACTAGAACAACTGTCCACCACAAATGCTTTGCCTAAGCAGAAAATAGTATTAATTAATGAGTTGATTCACCTGAAAAAATATGCTTTTAGGGTATATAATAAAAGCTTTGCTTGCTCGAAGAAGATATGCCAAGATCTCATCGAAGACTAACATTAGTATATATGCTTACATCATTGCCCACTTCTTATATTCCTTGTTTAGCAGCTACTCTCCTTAATTACTATTCTAATACCATTTCCAAAACATGGTCAAGATTTTAACATTTTAAAGCGATTTTTTTTTATTTTTTTTATTTGTGTGGGTGGAAGGATAATTACAAAGAAGCTTCATTTGGTGCTGAGTTTATTAATTATATTTCTACAGATCCCCACATTTTTAAGGCATTATATTGAGACCTGTAGACTGTAGTGGATGGGACTGGGCACCCAGAGCTATTATATTATATTTAGAGTTATGTTGATTAGTATGATAAGTTTCGGTAGAGGACAATACATAAATCCACTTACTTCATTATAATAGTTGACAAGTATGATTTTTATTATAGCATGAGATAGATATATATTAGGAAACCTCAATTCAATCCTATAAATATATATATATATATATATATATATATATATATATATATTTCAATTAAGTCTTGAACTTGTAAATTCTATCAATTTGAATTTAAATATATTAAGGGTCTCTTTGAAAGTGTGGTTAATGTTGCTTTTCAAAGTGTTTTTCGTTCAGAAAAGTATTATAATAATTTTTTTAAAAATATTTTTGACATCAGAACATCAAAATGATCTAAAAAACAAAAATAATTTAAAATAAAAAATAAAAATAAAATATTTTCAATTTTCTCAAAAACGCTTTTAAAATGGAGTGTTAAACAGGCACTAAAACAATTAATGTTCCCTAACTTTTTCTACCATTTATTTTTTTTCTTCAAATTGTTGTTGCTTTAACACATAAAATATATACATCAAACTTAAACAAATAAAATAAATTAATAAAAACACATGAATTTACAAAATGTGTATACTTGGAGGGCTACATATATTTTTTTTCAAGTAGAGAGGGTATGGAGATTTGTTGCAAAGCTAGAGACCCTTCCTTTCAGGTGATCACATTCCAATGGCTTTCTTTGACTTTTGCTAATATAATATATAATTAGTAACCCATAATTTATCCTTTCTTTGGAATATATATTTTAAATGTCCAAGTGGGTACTACAATTGTATGATATTATATGTATAGAATTTCTCCCAGACCATGGAATTCCTCGTTAAAAATAGAAAGAAGCACACTGAATCCTCTTTGATGGAGAAAGTTTGAAGTGTATCCACTAAAAAATGCAAAAATATACTTATTTTTTGATATAAAAATAAATAAATATATATTGCATGAGCTAGACGGCCTCTCTAACCCGACTTTTCTTTCTCGAGTGTTTTTTAATTGCATGTTTATGGATTATTATAAAAATTGTTCCTATTTGAGATGCAATGCATCGTTGGAAACCATAGTTTTTACTATATAAGGAAGAGAAGCCTAAGTATTATATATCGATCGGTGCAGATATTAATCAGTTCTACATAATCAATATCCAGTTTTTTCTCTTTTTTTTTTCTAAATTCAAGGGAGGTGGATGGAAAAGGAAGGATCTAACATGTTTTCTTCCGTCCTGGACGGAGATCAAAATGGTCATTCTGCTCAATCCTGCACAGTCGAGAAGAAGCTGATCAAATTATTTGGATTCGAGCTGAATCCATGCAAGAACAGCAAGAGTTGCATTAAACGGTGCGTGGAAGGAGATCATGAGAGCGTGAATTCTTCAAACACTGTAGTGTCAACTGAAAGGGAGAAACCAGTCAAGGAGAAGAGCTCAAGTTCTGGCCATCATCACGGGCCAGCAGATGATAAAAAGTTCGAGTGCCAGTATTGTTTCAAGGAGTTTGCGAATTCACAAGCATTGGGGGGCCATCAAAATGCTCATAAGAAAGAAAGACTCAAGAAGAAGAGATTGCAGATCCAAGCCAGGAAGGCAAGCCTCAGCTGTTACCTTCAGCCCTACCAAAATAATCTCAGTTACAGTTCTCAGTATGAATCCAGTGCTACTCCATGGTTCTTCGATCCCTCCTGCTCTACTGCTCCTGACCAGTTCACGCTCTACGAGGAGTCCCAGATTAGTTTCACTCCATACGAGGATTCTCACTTTAATGATTCACAGATATCAAATTGGCATGCTGTTCCAGCCCAGGTGATCCCTTTCGAACAAGATTCTCGGTACAAGTTCACTTCCACGCGTGCTGATCAGAGATCCAGAGATTATAAGCCTTCTCCTTTGCTCGCTTCCAAGAAAAACTGTAAATCTGTGGATCTTCAGTTAGACCTCAGCTTGCAATCAAATTAATATTCAATGCTCCCAGTATAGGTAAATAGCTAGCTTGCCCTTTGCCTTTTCCAGTAATATATATGGATTAATTCTTTGTACTCTCAATTAATTGGGAAGGAAAAAAAAAAGGAAAAAAAGAAAAACCCATCATAGGCTAGGCTTGTAACTTGAAAGAAGAAGATTGGATTGAGAGATCATATATATATATATATATCTACCACTCAGTTTCGCCGTATGATCGAAATAGCCGACGATGACATGATGTATTTGTACATGTACAAGCAAATGCTGAAGAAGAAGAGCTCATAGATTAATTGCATGGTTAACATTTTCAGGTTGGCTAGCAAAAGTGTCTTAGAATTTGGCCTCCATCTTAAGTTTGGTCGGCCATGAGCTAGCCCAGATTCTCATGTGTTTTGAATTTTCAGAACTGCTCAGTTTACAGATGCAGTTGAAGATGACAACCAAATCTTATAATTCCAAGCTTTTTTTCCATCAGGGCAAGCAATAACATGAACAGATTATGTGTGATTTGCAAATGCAGAAACTCAGCCTTACCCCACGTATTTCCCATCCAGTTTTGGTTTTTCATTCCACGTTTCGAAGAATATTATTGTTAATGGAATAGGGTGAATTGCAATAATTGAGCTGTCCTAAAATTATTGAATTTACATGTAATATTTAATGATTTAAGTCCAATATAATTTATTGTAGTATTAAATGAATTTACATGCGATCCAGCATTGGTTTGAATGATTCATCGTATCCAGCTCAATTGCTCAAACTTAGAGGGCCGTTGGTTTGTATAAAGGATTAAATAAATAAAGACCCCATTGCCTCCTGGTCATATAATTAAACGTATATATCTGAGCTACACGTAGCAGGAGTACGTACGCTTACGTACTTATGTCAGCTGAACCCTAATCCAAGGCACTCGACATGCACATTAAAAATGACCAAGTACGGAATTTATTGCGCTAATCTTGCAGACTCTTTCTCTCATGCATGATAAAGCTACATAGAGAGAGTATCTAAGTGTCTAAGTGTCGTGATGTGATGATAAAAAACTTGAGATCGACACAATAAATCTTGAGTTTTAGTCAGTGCGTGCATTTTTTTTAAGAATTTGAGACAACCAAAGTTTTATTCATTTATCTAAACTACAAAATATGTTTTTCGAGAGCGAAGTTTTCTCAAAAATATATATCTGGGTGAGCTTACACATGCACATATATATATACACACATGTACAAGCTCGCCCAGATATACATACACGATTCCAATCTCTTCTTCTACCTTATGTACAAAGCTTATTATGTATGGGTTTGCATCTACACATCATCATCAAGAGAGTGGCTTTGATTATTCACTGTATCTTCTTGTTTTCTCTTACAAGGCATGTTTACTGGGCTGCATGCTAATTAAGGGGTAGATCTCATAGTTAATATAAATAAATACGATAACGTTTTATTGTGGGGATTCAGTCTTTCCTTTCACTCCTCAAAACTTAAAAATAGTTATTCAGAAGGTAAGGGTTAGGGCTGCAGTGTGAAGAGGTACAAGATTTTGGTAATAAAATAACAACTATGGACATTCCTATCTCGAAACTCGAACATAGCAGGCCCTACATCGAGAAAAAACCATCTCACTTAATCAATCAATCAATTAAGATCAATCTTATAAAATATAGACAGAATTTTATCTCACTTTCAAAAAAGATAATTTTTTTTTTATTATTCCCTGTAATGAATACCAAATTAATAGATTTTACCTTATAACTACTAGAATTGTATGATTTCTTCTCTTCCTGTTTTTCTCCATAAGACTTTCTGTTTATATTTATTACAAATAAAATAGATTTTTTTAATAAACTTATAAAAAATGTTATCTTTAAATTTAAGGCTTTGTTGTGTTCTGAAGGAATAAAAACTATATCACTGCAACAAAAGTATAGTTTTGATGAAATAAATTTTGTACATTGAAAAGATAAGATGATGTTTTTGTTGACTGCTTTAAAGATCCCCTACATACTTGATCTGAATCTGCCTGAAATTCATGCATCTACATTTAAAGACAATAGTCAATTGAAGACAAATCATAGAAAACAAGATGAAGATGAATTGCTATGTAGAGGCAACATCCTCAATAATCTATCTAATCATTTGTATGACATTTTCACATTCATAAAGTCTCCAAAGAAAATCTGAAAATTTCTTAGTACAAATACAACATAGAAGATCAAGGTGTGGATAAATTTCTTATTATTAAATATTTTGAGTTTTCAATGATTGACAATGTTTCTGTTATAGATCAAGTCTATGAGTTGCAAGTCCTGAATTCTCAACTTAAAGACTTGAAAATGGAAGTTCTTGAAGCATTACTAGTAGAAGGAATATTTACAAAACTTCTTCCTAGTTGGAATGATTATTTGAAAATTTTCAATTTTCTTTTGAAAAAAAAGAAAAAGATGTGAGGATTGAAGAGGAAACCATACATCATGTAAAAACATAACATCAAAATAATATCAACCTTATTTTATAAACATAACATCAAATTCTTAGAATGTAGATTTCTAGATTATCTATTTGTCTTGTCTTTATAAGTTCCTTTAGAGGAACTTTCTGATCACCAATTCTGGCATACAATATTTCCATGTATTCATGCCATGATACCTTTTAACCTTTTAAACTTTTCATATAGTTCTGGTGCCAATATAGGGTTATGTCATCCAAATAATAAGCTGCCAGCCTTAGCTTATCTGAATCTTTGATTTTTTTTCTAGATCAAAATATTGGTTGCACCTGTACAACCATTTATGGACATCTTCTCATTAAATTTTAAGAAGTCAAGCCTTGGTTTATACATTTTAAGCTATTGATAGCCCATTTCTCTAGAGGCATCGATCTTATTATAAAAGCTCCATTGTATCAAGTTTGTTTTTTCTAGAAGTATTAGTCTCTCCAATGGAAAGTTATAGATTCTAAATTAGAGTGTTTTATTGGTAAGTCAGACCATCAATAAGGTCATTGAGTTCATCAATGTTGGATTCATAGTTATTTCTTGTAGTTTCCAACTTGTGATTATGAGATTCTAGAATTTTTATTAATTGCTCATGGTTTTGTGTTTGATCCTTAATAACAACCTCTAGAATAATTTCCACCTTTTTAATGTCTTGTCATATGGTGTAAGGAGCCATGTTTTTAGTCTAAGAATCGAGGATTTTGATACCATTTATAACAAGTGAGATGGAATGAGCCCTCACTTAAAGTATGACAAAGGGTAGTTAATTGATTCTAGTTAAATGCTTGATGACTTAAAGATGGGATTAAAGGACCAATTGAAGAAAGATAAAGAAGAAAAGGAAAAAGGTGATAGAACAAAGAAAGAAAGAGAAAATAAGAGAGAAAGAGAGAGGATTGCGTTAATTCTTCATTGTATGCTCTTCTCTCCATTATGTTACAAATACCATTTAAGAATGATTTAGGACTTGTTTAGGACTTATTTGAGAGTATATTTGAGGTTGTTTTTCAAAGTATTTTTCTTTCAGGAAAACATCAAATTGATGTTTTTTTTTAAATATTTTTGACATTAGCATATCAAAATGATGTCAAAACACAAAAAACACTAATTTAAAATAAAAGGATAAAAATACATATTTTTTTATTTTTTTTAAATCGCTTTTTAAAATGGATCTGAAACAACGCCTTAGTTTTTCTTACCATTCATATAGATAAGTTATAGCCTACACGTGGCTTAGCTTGTAACAAACTAAAAGTAAGTAAATACAAGAAAATGAAATGGTGAGTTTCATGTTATTCAATAGTGATAAAGTTCAAATGGCTACAAAGTGAATTTTGATGTGATTCTAAAGGTAACCATCAAGAGCATGAATCATCGATGTATTTCTTCTTCTATTTTTATTTTTGCCTCTCTTCTCGAGTTCTTCAAACTTTTAAAGAGGTTTTGTGACATGCTTCTATTATATAAGCTTGCTTATTGTTGCTTTTCTCTCCAGCTGGGTTTACTTTGTTGGTATTAATAAATTGATCTTAAAAAACTCTAGACATAAAATAATTTTTTACTATAGTAATAGTTTTTCATAAACTCGACCTAACGTGTTGATATGGAAAACTCACAACCCAAAACTTGATTCATATTAGGTTTTCAGTTGAACCATCAAAAAACATTAATCTAATGAGACTCGATTGACCTGAAAAGATTTTTAATGATTCGGTTGATTGATCTAAACTCAATCAGGTCAACTCAAATGTAAATTAAAAATAAAAACATTGTTTTGATAAAAACAATTAACTAAGTGATACAATGACTCAAACCCTTTATTGAATTAGTCCCCAAAGTGGATTTCACAACTATGTTTTTAGTCATATCTTACCTCCATTCAAACATTGTTCGAAATAGGGATTCATGGAAGTATACGACAGGGATGACTTTGTCATCCTCTAGCTCTTTAAAGAATATTACAAAATACTTGGACCTTGCCCCACGAGCAGGTACATCAATTTATTATATCTTAATAAAGTATTTGCCTCTCTCTCTCGTTTGTTGAACATTCTCAATATCAATTAAAGAGATCATTATTTTCAAATCCATACGTAACGGCAGTTGCCACCTGATTTTTCTAAAAATTTTAAGATATAGAAAAAGTAATTATTCTTAAATAAAAATCATTACATAGAAAAACATTTAATTAAACACATCGATGAAGATATAGCAGTTGGTAGTAGTGTATTGTCGTTAAATGTAACACGCTAGTTCTTATGAATCAAGTTGTGTAATGATAGAATAAAAAAAAATTGCAAATATTGATAGCAGCTGATGCAGTTTAAGATCAATATTTTATATCATATTTGAAAATTGAAATGAATGGAAGCTTGCGTGTCGTCTCCTACAAGTAAGAAGATCAATTTTTTTTGTTATTATTAACGTGGATGTATATATATCTGAGCCAACTTGAACACACCTCGACTAATCTATAGGTTCTAAAATTAATGATTATATAAGTTTTCAATAACTATTATATTATCGGTCATAAAATTTGAACTTGAAA
Organism: Salix arbutifolia; assembly: GCA_025169955.1. NCBI lineage: Eukaryota > Viridiplantae > Streptophyta > Magnoliopsida > Malpighiales > Salicaceae > Salix > Salix arbutifolia. Next base: position 2,215,794 of record CM045911.1, read on the forward strand.
TTATAGGATGAATAAATTTTTTAATTCCAAATTTTTATCACTGAATCACGTGGTATAACCCATTGTTATACGATCTCTTCTTTGGGTGTGTTTGGTATTGCTTTTGCTTTTGCGATTGAGGTTGAAAAAAAGCAGTTTCAAAAAAAGCACTTTTACTGTGGTTCAAAATAAGCAGTGAAGTGTTTGGTTAAAACTGTGGTTGAATTGGAGGTTGAAAAAAAAGCAGTTTTGGGTGTTTGGTTACCAATCTTTTCATGTTGCTTTTAATTTGTGAAATTACTTTAAAGGGTATATATATATATATAATTTTTTTAAATATTATAAATTTAATAATTATAATAAATTAATTTTATCAATTATTTTTTATCCCACTTTTCTCTCTCGTTTTTTTAATGTTAATTAAGAAATACATTTTCGTTTTGTTTTTTAAGTTATTTATTCAAGATTCTATTTTTTGTTCGAGTTTACTCTTTATTTATACAAGGACTAAGTTACGATTAACTAAAACAAAAAGAAACAAAAATGCTACCCTCCAAAAAAATAGAAAAGTTAACTAACACAAAACTAAAAGTAAAGAGGCAAGAACATCATCAAGCATCATCTTCCTCTCCTTTCACTCAACTCAACCGCTCTCCTCTCTCCTCTTCCTTCAGACGAATTAAGGACTCTCTCTCGCTCGCTCACTGTAATAAATTCATTCAAGGGCCAGTTTTTTAAATGGTTTTTTGATCGTGAAAGAGTTTTCTAAGGCCCAAGAACCTGTCTCTTTCCTTCTCTGTTTTCTCTCGGATACACAAACACAATGGCTTGTAGAAAGAGAGATTACTGGATTAGGCGATAGATCAAAACAAATTGTGGGTATTGGTGGGTTTTTGAGAATCTTGTTGGAGAAAGAGCTGTTGGTTTAGCTGTAAAAAGTTGAACAAGACTAGTTGATAAAAGGAAACAAGATATGTTAGGTGGGTACTGTGAGTGCTTTTGTTGGAGCAACCAAGATTTTTATGGTGATGATTTCTACTTGCCAGGAGAAGGAGAGAAGGCAGAAGGAGAAGGGTGTGTTGTTGCTTTGTGCAGACGAGAAGAAGAGAAGGCAGAAGGAGAAGGCTTGTGTGGCTGTGCAGACGAAGAAGAAGATAAGCAGAAGGGAGAAGGGTAGGATAAGAAGATAAGGTTACGATTTTCAGCAGATGTTTCAACGGACATATTTTAAAAAAAGCAGATCGTGATTTGTAAAATCGGCGTTAAATAAGCATCAAAAGGCTGCTTATTTCGGGACGCCGTTTAGAAGAAAAAGCATGTGTGGGACCCGCCAAGAAAACCCGTGTTTGGTACAAACCAAACATCAAAATTGTGGTGCGATCTGGCAATCGCAGATCGCACCACAATGCCAAACACATACTTTGAAGACTGAAATTAAGTAAGTTTTGTTCATGATTTAACAAAATACTTGAAGAATGTGATGGATCAACCTCTGTGTGGAGAGACTGTGCAGATGGGGCTCAACCCAACCACTCAGATCTTAGAATGGGCTGAACCTTGAAGATGCTAATTAGCTGCTTTCCCCTTGTAAAAGGCTTCATGACTCCCATCTTCTTCTTCTTTTTTTTAAATAAGATTTTTAGCACAACTTTTTCATTCCAATTCTTGATTCATGTTATTGATTCTGACTAGCCCTTTAACCCACGCTTCACCTATGGGTTTCTATTTTTAATTTTCTTGGGAAGAAATGAACATGGCGGATCATAAAATTGATTTTCGGACAAGAAATGGTGTAAGAATCTGAAAGAGATGGCAGTTAAAGTGTCCAACGAGGGAGGATGGGTTTCAGGTTGATCAATGTATGCTAGGGTTTAGGGGGCAGGTGTTTGTGGAGCCAGAAAACTTGATTTCATAGTTGCTATGTTTGGTGTAATATTTGAGCTGTTCGCTTCAAGTTGGATTGGACATTTGGGCAAGGAGTATGATGGTAGGATTTTTTGTGCTGTGTTAGAGAATAATATAAATTATATTCTGAGAATTTAATCTAATAATTTAAGTTTTTAGATGAGATGGTTCTTACATGGTATCAAAGTCTTAATGATTGTTAGAATATAGAAGGCTACGGAAGAAAAGAAACAATTTTTCTTTTTGAATAATTAAGAAGTCATAGGAAAACAAAGTATAAACCTTATGCTCATATGGGTCCATGCAAATCGCGAGGATGGAATGAGTTGACGGACCTTTGATGGTATTTGACCATAGCTTTGTAAACATAGATCGACGTTAGTGATAACATTCATTTGGAAATAATAAATAAGATCCATCTCATCTATAAATTTAATCTATTAGATGAAATTGCAGAATATAATTTATATTATTTTTTAATATATTCCTTCAAGTGAAAACTTTTTAGGCTTGAAACTTATACAGGCCGTCCACACTATTTTATACTTGATTTTTATCACATAGAATGAGATAGTGAGATTCGAACTCGTGATCACTGAGTCAACAAGATTTTGATACCATGATAAGAAATCATCTCGCTTAAAAAATTAAACTCTTAGGTGAAGTCTCAAAATATATTTTATATTATTCTCTAATAATATGTTTACTAACTTTTACTATCATTCTAGAAATTTCATTTCTCACTTAAACTTTTTTTAGATTCTATCAAATCCTATTTTCTAGAAAGTGTATTTTATGGGTCCAGGTAAGCGAGTAAAATCTTAGTTATTCCAAACTTTATATCATCAAGCCAAGATATTGGAAACGTTTCTCCCTTAAACATCAAAGGATGTTTTGGCATACGAAGATCTTGCCTTGCAAATGAGTCTTGAAAATACAAAGAAAAAGTAAAATTAAAAGTGGGCAGTAAGAAATGTGACGTCACTGATTCTTTATTAATTTTGGAGGCAAGCTTCATTTTTTAATCTTATTTTTTTGGCTTTTGTTTTGTTGTAGCATCTTTTTTTGTTTTATTGTTCCTCGCACCCTTGGCTTTGATTACTAAGATATTCGATTCCTATGTGATTATGTCTTCTTCTTTTTTTGTTCTGCAGCCTTAAATACTATGGTAACATTTGAATTTTTTATTTCCAGGAAATCCCATGTCTTTTTATTTTATTTTATGTTAAGTAACCATTTTATCTAAAAGGTCAAGTTTATAAGTGAAGTCCCAGAATATGATTTATATTATTCTCTAACACACCTCTTCAAGTGAAAGTTTTTGGGCTTGAAACTTGTATACAGGCCCATACTACCTTGTGTTTGATTTTTATCAAATAGAATGAGGGTGTTGAGATTCGAACTCATGACCGCTGGGTCAATAAGGCTCTAATATCATGTTAAAGAATCATCTCACCTAAAAACTCAAGCTTATAGATGAGCTCCAGAATATAATTTATATTATTCTCTTTTTATATACTGAAACTAAACTCTGTTATTCATTCTGCCAATGAAAGGTCTTCTAATTTTGTAATGCTACCAGCACAAGCATACTAGCTAGTTAAACTTTCTAGAGCTACTACCGTAGGAGTTTCAAGCAGGGCCGAGTTTCTTGAGTATTTTCCGACCATAATTAGACATTTTGATGAACTATCTCACTCAAAAACTTAAGTTATTAGATGATGTTCTAAGATATAATTTATATTAATTTTTATCATATTTTCTCAAGAGAAAAAAAAAAGAATCTCACGCTCAAAGCGAGTTACCCTAAATGAGATTGAAACTTGCATAAATTTACATTACCTTGTGTTTGATTTTTATCAAATAAAATAAAAGTGGTGAGATTCGAACTCGTGAACACTGGATCAACAAGGCTCTGATATTATGTCAAGGAACCATCTCACCTAAAAATTTAAGCTGTTAGGTAAGATTTCAAGATATAATTTATATTATTTTCTAACAATTTACAGGTCTTGTAGCTTTTCATGGTCATTTTGTCATGTATTCCTTCTTAGAAACATTTAATCAAGTTTAAACACATATTATCTAGTATAGAAGTAACATCAATTCGAGAATCATTGCAATTGCAAGGAAATAGGGATCAGGAAGCATCAAGATCAATACAGTCATTTGCTTTTTGAATGATAAGATGTGGGGTAATGAGGGAATTCATGGAGAACGTTGTTGATGTATATTTTTCTGTTTAAAGGAATATTGTAATGTCTAATTAACAGGAAAGCAAGGTTAAATTGCAAGGTTAGTTTATCATAGCAATGTCACCCCATAAAATATAACGAAGCTCCTCACTTCTAAAAACAAAAAGAAAATATTACAATGATAGTCGAGGAATATAAATAACAAAACAAAAACAAAAAATACTTATGAAAAAATTTGAGAATTTTTTATTTTTATTTTTTACTTTAAATTAAGTTTTTTTTTTGTTTTTAGATTATTTTGATTTGCTGATGTCAAAAATGATTTTTAAAATATAAAAAAATATTATTCTAATAATTTTCTAGATGAAAAATACTTTAAAAAACAATCTCAACCATTAGTCGGATTTCTTAATTTTAGCAAGTACATGTGAAAAATCAACGAAATTAAAATAGAAGTGTGGTATAATAGGCGAAAGAGAATCGAGTCTAGTGGTTTTGGTGTCGAATCTAAGGTGTATAACTGCCTCACGATTGATGACAGTCCATTCTTGAAGGTGTATAATTGCCTCATGAGATTGATGACAGTGTTAAGATATCCATTCTTAAAGGTGTAGAAGCCTTTTATTTCATAGCACTCACCATCGTTGATGCCTGTGTTGCGTCTCCCTGTGATTTATTTTTATGTTAGGATGATTTCTGATGCATGAAGAAAAAACTAAAATGGCAAGATGATGAGACGTTTAGGTCTTGTTTGTTTCTGCATTTGAAAAAAATATTGAATTTTTTTTTATATTAAAATTTTTATCGTTTTTATTTAATACATTTCTAAACAAAAGAAACTATTTTAAAAATAATTTAATAAGTAGCAATGCAAGACATGGCAACGCAGTGAATTGGCCGCGGAAGGGTGGTTTATTGTTTGTTTAACATGTAGGTCTTAAGCAACTTAAAGCAGCTGCATTTATTTTTCACAGCGAATTATAATTAGCAAGACATTGTGTTTAAAAGCACTAAGAAAATAGTAAATGCTTAGTAAGTTTGCGATATAAAAATGAAGAACATATTACCTGATAGTCAATAGAGGTTTGTTTTCTTTGTGGTTTTAGATTTAAACTTTGTGATTGCTAATATGATAGGCCGCTGGAGAATTACATGGTCATTAATATCAGAGCACCGTGGAATTAATCGAGGTATGCGTAAACTGACCTGAATATTCAGGTTAATAAAAAAACAAAAAACAATTAAAACTGTTATTTATGCCATTTTGTTTTGGAATCCAAACGCAGTATACTCTAGCTTGGATTACTGGGTAAATGACATATTTCTTAATGCTCTTCAAAGGAAAGACCATTAAGCTTTATGATAATATGTGTGTGTATAAGTTAGTTCGAAATAAAATGCTTATTGTAATTGAATTTAATTATAATATTAAGTTTGAATTCATTTTATAAATGAGCTGAATTCATATGTTTATAAGAGATAGATTTATTTTGTTTTCTACATGGCCTTACCACATTTTGTTTTATTCATTCAAAGGTTTGTCATAAAAAATAATGGGGGTAAATGAGCATTTTAGGGAAATTAATTCTTGGAGAAAGAGATGATAAATGAATATTTTAGATTATGTTTTCTATTTTAAGCCTTTAATTTATCTTTTTATAATATAAAATTCAATCATTAACGTTGGAAAGGACTTCAGAAATAAAATTAAAATTTAATGAAAACTTATCAATTCAATTCAATTTAGAGAATTCAAAATAGTTGTTATGAAAGAATAAACTTCATTTTGTAAAATTAAAAAAAAAACTAATCTCACACTAAAACTCATAGAATATATTTAATAGGAAGATATTTTTTATAGAGTGATGAGAATGCATAATAGTCTTACATGATTCATTTATTATAAAAATATTAATTATTGGATTAATGTGACTTAGTAATGAGATCCACGAGATACTTATGCACTTGAAGTTTTTTATTTTATAAATGAATTATATAAAAGATTAACATAATTTTTTTAAATGTATAATAATAAAAAGAAACAAAAATAATCATCCAAAAAGAAAATCTTCCTTTCTTGTCCTCCCATTTAATTCAAAATTGCACATCTAGACCTACTCCTCTAGTTACTTATATCGAATAGTAAGACAACCCCAAGGGGTTGGCTTGGCGGTGGAGGCCTGAGGCTCGTGGATGTGCTCCTCATGAGGTCTCAGGTTCGAATCCGCTCAGGTGCAAACAATCTCTTGGGGCCATCGGACTTGGACGAAGCCCTTGAATTAACCATGGTGCACTTGTGAGAAACATGCTTGCCGAGGCCTTGTGCACCCCCGGGATTAGTCAGGCCCAGCGGCCTGGATACCCGTGGTTAGCTTCGGCTTATCCAAAAAAAAAAGAATAGTAAGACATTGACACGTGTTGAAAAACATGAGGAACTTTAACTCACAAGTCATAAAAAATGAATCAATCATCAAGAAATATATTAAAGAGAGGTATTTTTTTTTTCAAAATTTACTAGGAGTTGTATAAACATAACTAATAAATCTATTGAATTTTAAAAAAAAATCAATATCATGTCAATGTTTGTTGTTACTTAGTTTTTTAGTAGTTGTAAAACAACTCGGATTCAAAATTAACTCAATAAATATAATTCGTTTGATCAATTTACTAATTGGTTTGGAATATTGATGAAGATAAAGCATATTTTTAAATATTTTTTTAAGAAAATATTAATAAAAAATAACACCTTATATCATATATTGAATGCAAAGTAACAATAATTACTATATAATTTTTATATTTAATTTGAGGTTAATACATATTTAAGAGAATTATCTTTTTAGCTATTTTAAAAATATTTATATTTATTTATTTTTCATGTTCATAATTAATTTCAAGCTCAATTTAAAAAATTGACATCATTTCAAAGCTCATTATAATACTCAACTTCAACAATTTAATTCGATTAACATGAATAACTTGGACAATTTAATTATTTTTTATTTATAAAAATTCATCCACAGAGCTAAATTCTTTAATCTTATCTAAGACAAACCAAGATAAAAGTATATTTAATTTTTTTTGATGAAGGGACTATAACTTATAGATTTTCAAAACTACAAGGACTAACTTATAAAATTAAAAGAGTTAGATCTCTTTGCGGGTGTGGGTGTCATGTTTTTTTTTTTTTTAAATCTGAATTATTTTAAATAAAAATTTTAAGTATTTTTAAAATAAATTTTAATATATTATATTTTTCAAAAATACATAAAAAACAATTGCACTTCTTACTGCTTTGAGTTTACCACTGAGTCACAAACCCTTTATCCCTAGATTCCCCCCTCCAATTTTTCTTGTTAGTTTGTCTCTATCGTGGTCGCTCTCACTCTCTCTATAAGCTCCAGCTCAGTGGAGGTCCCATCCCATGGAGACTTTCTCTCTCTAGGGTTTCTTTACTTCCTCTACCAAACACAAAATTGACAGAGAGAGAGAGAGAGGAATGCTGAAAAACATTTGGCTATTTCCTTGCTTGATGCAGTGATTTATTTTAGGGTTTTGTTAGTTATTGCTGTATATAAATAGAATAGCGTAATGCCGGCTCATCGATCGAAGCAGGATGCAGCATCAAAGCAGGTGCGGCGAGACCCATACGAAGTTCTCGGCGTCTCCAGGAACTCCTCTGACCAGGAAATTAAGTCCGCCTACCGTAAAATGGCTCTCAAGTATGTTTCTTCTAATAATTATAATTATAAATTGGATAAATATTTAATTATTAATTTTACATATTTTTGCTGTTAATTTGGACAGCTTTTGTGATTGAATTTTCATTTAATTCTAAGAGTGCGTCAAAGAAATAATTTAATAGGGTTTACAGGATCAGTAATTAGTGTTTAAGCAAAAAGTAGAGGTAAATTTCAGTATTTTTTTGTTTGACATTATCGGGGTCACTGTAATTATTTCCGAGAGACGAGAGGGTAGGGCAAGTGCAATGCATGACTTGTTTGGAAAGCAAGATTTGATTTATTCAAGATATGATGGAAAACGGAATAAAGAGCTCGGAGAAGTTAAGTAGGACAATTGGGTGGCAATGGAACTTTGAATCACTACTGGTTCTTATAAGATACCAACATATATTGAGGTTAAAAATACCCTCTATTTTTTTTCTGTGTTTCTTCCATTGCTAATTGAGGTTTGAAAATTCTCTTTTGCTTACCATTTCAGGTACCATCCTGACAAAAATGCAAATGATCCTGAAGCAGCTGATATATTTAAAGAGGTTACATTTTCCTATAATATATTGGCTGATCCAGACAAGCGACGCCAATATGACTCTGCTGGTTTTGAGGTGAGAAATTTTGGCTGTGGATGAGAAATTCTTTGAATTCAAATGCTAACATAGATTATTTTCTTCCTTTTGAAATAATGTGGTTCATTCTGCAGTTTTTAGGGCTATCCAGATACCAGCCATTTCAATTTGCTCTAGAATTGTAATTATTTAGTTTTATACGTGTTTTATATGATAATGTAACGCAAGCATGATCTTATTATCTTATGATCAGGCTGTTGAATCAGAAAGTCAAGAACTTGAACTAGATCTTTCAAGTTTGGGAGCTGTGAATACTATGTTTGCCGCACTCTTTAGGCAAGTTTACAATGAATTTATGCGATGTTAATCATCAAAATAATTTTTAAAAAAATACTTTGAAATAATTCTCATGAGTTATGACGATTGGTATGTCTCGTGTTAATTTTTATTTGTACTTTTTCTTGCATGATAGTAAACTTGGAGTTCCAATTAAGACCACTATATCAGCAACTGTTTTGGAGGAGGCGCTTAATGGTGTGGTTGATATTCGTCCACTTTCACTTGGGGAACCTATTTCTAGGAAGGTGAGGTATTTGTTTTCTGGTTTCCGTGTCAGTTTTTGTAATTGTGCTAGGTCTCATTGGAAAAATCTACATTTTTAAACAGGTTGAAAGGCAATGTGCTCACTTCTATTCTGTCACGATAACAGAAGAGGAGGCAAAGGCTGGATTTGTTTGTCGAGTGCAATCATCTGACAAAAGCAAGTTCAAGGTTAGAATAATCATAAACCTTTGGCACAAGTCCTTCATGATTTAAGCCCGATGGTGTATTTTTCTCCTACATATTTTTTGTATGCCCGACTGTATTCTTGCTGAGGTAATGATTTTAGCATCCTTGACTGAGATAACAAGGTTAGTGTTTGAGTAAACTTGGCAGCTGTTGAACATATTTTCTGTCACCCTTTCATTTTAAGTCTGAGATTTGAGTGGAATCAAGGAGTAATTATCACCAAGTTTGCAAGACACACAGAGGACAACTTCTGATGAAGGGCTTAGCTAGTGTTACTTTCAGTCACTGAGCAGAGAGCAAAAGGATATTGTTGGAAAAGTCATTCCTCTATTTTCTTTAGTCTTTTTTTGTTTTTGAGATTAAATGATGTTTTCTTCACAAAGCTGACTCATGGTAGAACACTTTGTAGAGGCCCAAAAGCTGCCATGCAGACACTGTACATCAATACTAAACCAGTTTAAGAATGAGCCTTTTCAAAGAAATGGCTTTAGAGATTTCTTGTTCAATTCATCTAGTGTGCAAATCACAGATTATAATATTGCAAAACTTCCTGATAGGGTCAAAAGAGAATACTGAATGTTTGTTTTCAATCGGAGTTCTGAAAATGCCATTTGTGATTGAATGTTTCTTAGCAGGGATGCTCATGCTCTTAACTCAAAAACAACAGAATTTGGTTCAAGGATTGTGTGCTCTTAGTTTGGGTTTGTGGTGCATTTAAGTTTTTATGATAGCTAGTCAATTGTGAATTGTGCCATATAATGGCAACTTTCTAGGGGAAAGTTGCAAAAGGTTATCATTCATGTGGTTGGCCCATTTGCAGTTATTGACCAAGTTTCAAAATTTTAAACTTCAGATGCCCATGGTTTCATCTGTTGCATTTGCCCTTTTCCATTAGTTAAGTTTGCTAAAATAAGTCTAACTTTTTTTTTTCTAGTTGCTTTAATTTCTATCAGTTGATAATCTATGTTATCAACCTCAATCTTGAATATGTATCAATACTTGTGGTTTCATTTGTTGCACTTGCCCTTTTCTATTAGTTATGTACAGTGCATTCTATGCATGGATGATTTTCTTGGTATTATAAAAGCAGCGTATTTCTTTCTTTTTTCTATAAATGTATTTCATTTTTGTTGTTGTCCAAGGTAGTTAGATCATCAAACATATACACATTTCATGTGCAGGAAGTGTGTTACAGTGTTGAATTAAAAGTTCAACTGTATGAAATTAAAAATGTAAGAAGTTTAAGGATTTATATTTAGCAACTTAAATGACAAAAAATAGGCGGATGCTATCAGAGAAAATCACATGTCACTGAAGTGCCTCTCAGTCGCCAAAGTGCACATGTGCCAATCCAGAGTACTATTTGCATTCTCTCAAATTTTCTTTGAAACAGATGAGGCACATTGCAATATGTGACAGTGTGTAGAGAGGTTTATTTTTGGTAGATTGGTACTGTGTAGTTTCTAATAAATAATAGAGGTTGCCTTTCATTGCTTCCTCACTATCAGTGCTACTTTTCAATGGTAGGAAGCACATGTAAAAATCTGTGGCCAATTCAACAAAATCAGCATAGTTGAGGGCATGATAGGGATGAAGCTTTAAATTTAATTGATTGTGAATTTATTGATAAGCAGGACCTCTCTGATTTAATATTTTGTATAGGAAAATGGATGGCTAATTGCCATATTATTGGGTTCCTGACTGTTCTGTTTGGGCATTATGACTCTCTTTGAGGAGGAGTTTACTCGTCTCCTATGTGGGTGCTGAGTAAGTGCTGCAATGGAGATGACAACCCCAACTGCAGAGTGTCCCCTTTTTTCATAATCAATAAGGAATGAAAGAAGATATTTGGCTTCCTAAGTTGATGCTGATAGAGTTTTCTGTGAACACTGTCTTTTGACTCATATGGCCCTGCATTTTCCTTAATTTTCATAATTTGTTTTCTTTAGATCTGTTGGAAACATTCTATTCTTTTGCATTTGTTTTTCTCTTCACCTTCCTTTAGTGATGGAGAATCTGATAGACCTTCTCTTTTGGAAGGCAATGAATTCAGATTTTTCTGTTTTTGTTCTGGGGCATGGAAATCTGGTCCTTGATAAATAGAATCAGGGAGTAGAGAAGTATCCGAAATGGGTATGGGAGTAACCAAAACAATTAATGGATTTTTTTTTCTTTGTGGGGCTGGATTGAATGGGATGGAGAGTGATCAATCTCAAAATTGAACTTTCAATCATCAATGACCGAAAAATAATGTCTGCTCTTATTTGAGTAATGCAAACCCTAAACCCAGAATGACAGGCTAATTATTGCAAGTAAAAAAACAAAAAAAATAGCTATTTGTACAAGATAAGTAGTCAACACTAACTGGAAAATATTACTCTCTAAAATACCTAGACACATAAGAAAATCTTCAATCATTCTCCATCAGTTCTTTCCTTGCAAGGAAAAGAAGACTTCCTGGCCCTTATGAGATACAGATTATATGCCAAATAGTCCATCTTTGCCTTTCAATGACTTTGTGCTGTGGGAGCAGATTTATGAGCTTATGTAACTTGAAACTGTTTCTTATGGAAATTTTGAAACCTTGGCAAAAAGAACAAAAAAATGATTAACATGTTTATATGAAAAGTCTCTTCCTGGATTGTTTGTTTTCTCAAAACTAGTCCAAAAGTTTCTTGCACCGTAATTATAAGACAATACTTGAGGGTCAACCTGGCCTAAGGTCTAGGTCAACCTGAGCTTTTTTTCTTTAGGCCAGGTCAACCCAAGCTTTTTTTTTTCTTTCTAAAAACCCTTAAACGACATCCTTTTCATAAAAAAATAACCGGGTCTTTCCACTAATCTGACCGGGCCAAGCCTTGGATTGGTGTACCACCAGGCTGACCTGCCGGGCTGGGTCTTGTAACCATATTTCGCACCCTCCTCATTGCTGTCCAACAACGTTCAGGTTCCCACAATTTGTATTTCATTTTAGCAGTTTCATGTAGTGACTTCTCAAGTGATACCGAGTACTTAATTTTCTCCAACTATAACCTGTGCGTGAAAAATGATCATTAGGCATGCTGATTGAGTGTCTTTTGTACAGTTATTGTATTTTGATCAGGAAGAAAGTGGTGGATTAAGCCTTGCTCTACAGGTATGATACACTTTCCCCTATCTTTTTTTTTTGTTGATCTTAAATCAAAGCCAACTGTTCCATATTCTTTGATTCTAGTCATGGATGAATCTTAAAGAACATTATGACTTAATTTTTCATATCACGACCAGAAGATTGGAGATCTTCCCACAAAAGAGATTTTTTAGATCTCTCTCTAGTGAAGTATAACTGACTAGATCCCTAATTATGTTGGACAGTAATTGGTCAAAAACCGCTGAGGAAGTTCTTTCTGGAATTGATCTGCCTTTGCATATTCTTTGCATGTTTGCCATGTTTGTAGCTCAATAGATTCTAGTTTAATATTCTTGACTAAACAAATTCAATATCATTACATTTAACCCATTTTTACTGGCTTGCTTTTTGGTGTAGGAAGACAGCGCTAAAACAGGAAAGGTTACATCTGCTGGAATGTACTTTCTATGCTTTCCTGTATACCGGCTGGATCACACTGTCAACTCTGTAAGCTGATTTAAGAGATCAGTGTCTAGTGTCATTTTTGATGTCTCCTTTATTTGATTCATTCATCTTCATTTTGGTTTTGGAATTGTTGTGGTTTCAGATTGCAGCTGCAAAAGATGCTGATGCTGCTTTCTTCAAAAAGTTGGATGGGTTTCAGCCATGTGAAATATCTGAACTGAAGGCTGGCACCCATGTTTTTGGTGTCTATGGTCAGTTCTAAGATTTTTCTTGTTGTTTAGGTACTATGCTTTGATAATATATGTGCGGATGGGCTGACAGCATCCTTCTGGTCCTGTCTCTTTCTCCCAGGTGACAATTTTTTTAAAAGTGCAAGCTACTCAATAGAAGCTCTTTGTGCTGCACCTTTTATGGAAGAGAAAGCTAATCTCAGAGCTGTTGAAGCTGAGATTCTTGGAAAGAGGGTAGAAATATCCAAGTTTGAAACTGAATATCGAGAGGTTTGCACTTGACTTCAGCAATCTATACTTGAGTGTACGTGCCTCTCTTTTTTTTAATAATTTTTGTGACCTTTTGACAGGTATTGACACAATTTACCGAGATGACCAGTAGATATGCACAAGAGATGCAGGCCGTGAGTTTAACTTGTCAAAAATTGTTGCTGATATCTATATGATGATGAGGTATGAATAGAATGATGTTTTTGGAATTTACATTGTTGATTTCGGCTTTGCAGATTGATGAGCTTCTTAGACAAAGGAATGAAATCCATGCCTCCTACACCATTGCGCCAATGAAGCGGAGTTCAAGTAAAAGCAGGAATAAGGGTCCCTTAAGGGAGACCCGAGAAGATGCGCAAGTGAGAGATAAGAAACCTTCTATGAGGGATAGACCTAAGAAGAAGAAATGGTTCAACATCCACTTAAAAGTTGACAAAAGAAAGCCTTGTTAAAAATGGTAAGATCCGCGACATTTGCCTTTTCTCATTGCATGTTGTGTCTTTGCCTTGGACAGTAGTTTAATTGTACTTCTACTGTGAATGCAAAATCCTAGCTGGATATGGGAGGCTGAATCTGATCCACTTGGGTTACTGGATTAACTGTCTGCACCCATTAATTAGCAATTTCTCGATCATGAGCGGTCATTCTATTGTTCTGCCATGTGAAGCGCAGATGGTGGTTTTGTCTTGCGGTCATGTTCTGCCAGCTTGTAAGAATGACAGCATCTCGTTTATATTGTAAAATTCCTTCCCTTTTGCACTCCTGCTCATTCTGTTCTTTCCCTCAGATTGTAAGAACTCGTACCTGTAAATTGCATTAATTATTCATGAAGATCCTCTCATCAACGTGTGGTAGGGGTTCTGTTTTTAAAAAATGGAGGATAATAACCGCATCATGCACATGCTCTGCACTGCCCAAGTGGGACAATAATTGGTTTGTAGTTAGGTCACTTCCATTTCAACCTTTTCGTCATCGTGAAAATCTTTTGTTACTGATAGTGCAAGCAAAAGGCAGCGGCAACTTTCTATCGTTGTTCTGGTTCTGTCACTCAACTATCCATGTTAATTTAATGTAATTAAGAAAACACCGACTTCTAGAAGGTCTCACCTTCTCCTTCCCAGTGTGTGCAATTTGTCAATAAAGTTTTTCACCGAGAAAAGAAATCTTGCAGCCAGTGTTTTCCATGGGCATTATGTGGAAATCTCGAGTTGAAGGTGGTGATCTAGAAATAGCTTCTATATAAACTTATGGCATGCTTTGTTATCATGATTGTATTAAAAGGTTGTTTGTCACTCTTTTTCAAAAATATTTTTGAAAAAAATTGATTTAAAAAAAAAAAAACTTAACTATACTCTTAAACAGGCTATAAATCACTGTAATTCCATTAAATGATTTTTAATCATGATGTGCATGGTGTTGGAGTTGTATTATGATTTAAGGAAATTTCTATTTAGTATGATGGTTACTATAAAATTTATGGTTTATGAAAATCTAGGTTAGAAGACTAATTGTGCTAATAAAAGACACATTAGTTTTATTGTATTTTATCTATGATAAGTTGTATTGTTAATTGATTGTTAATTTAAAATATGTTTTTATTTATTAGTCTTATCTAAAGTTCAAGGTAAATTTTTTTTGAAGGAAGTTTATATCTTATTAGGCTAAATCTGAAATGTTATTAAGTTTTAAGCATTTTTTTATATATTTTTTGTATTTTTAATATCTGATAGTATATTTTATAATGTATTTTTATAGTCCTAAATATTAAAGTCTACAACTAAATTCCAACATTTTGAATACTAATTAAAAAAAAATTATTGTAGGATTTTTGGTATTTTGATTATATCCTAATGGATAATTATAAATTATTTGTGATATTCATTTTGTATTTTATAAAACATGATAAAAATATGCATGAAAAATCTTTAGAATTTGGTTGTTTGCATGAAAATAAAAATATATATTTGTATTTTTAAAATGAAGAAATCTTCCTAAAATGATATCATTGGTCTCTTTTTACAAAATTTTCTATTATTATTAACAAAACTAAACAATGTTTTAGATAAAAACACGTCATTTCATTAAAACAAAACAACCATGGTTGCCAAAATCGTGATTTTGACACGACATGGAAGGGGTTTCGGAAACTCGGATCGTAAGATCGGATCGTAAAATCGTACCTGAATTTTTCTGTACAAAAATCATAAAATCACAGCTAAAATCATGAAGGTAGAAAAATCATAAAATCGTAAGTAAAATATTTCTGAATACAATATAACATAATTATGGCCATAAAACTTCATTAGTTAAGGTTCGTACATGATTCAAAATAACTTAAAAATACATTACAAAACAATTATGTCCATATAATTTCATTAGGTAAAAACTAACAAATTTAAAATAAATATTTTGGTTTCGATTGGCATTTCATTTTTTCTATTGGTATGAAACGTTTCGGTTTCGGAGTGTTTCGGTGTGCCATTTTGGGGTTGTATTGTTCATATATAATTAATTAATTATATATGAAAAAAATAAGAAAACAAAAAAATCAAAATAAATTTTTTAAAAATATTTTAAAAAATAGACACTTAATTCAAAACCAACAGACACTTTAAGAAACTATTTAAAAAAAATTATTTTTAACATCAACATATAAAAATAATCTAAAAACACCAAAAACAATTAATTTAAAATAAAAATATTAAATATTAAATTTTTTTCATAAGTGCTTTTGAAATATAATATCAAATACCTCTAAATTGACGTTATTTTTTTATTTCATCCTTACTTTCAGCTTAATTGGGTCCTTGAATTTGTGTGCTTTTTGCATATAGATCCTTGGTTTTAAATTTCTCCAATATAACCCTCGTACATTATATTATTTTATCTTGTACCAAATATATGGACAGGGAAAAGCTTTTTTCCCTCCTTGCCTTAATGATGCTCTGAAGACTACTAGTACATCTTGGGTATGTCAGCTTCTGCATTGGTAAATATCTGGAGCTCAAACATTGCTTCTTTTGAAGTGAATGGTTCATCAGTTGTGCGTGCTTGATGTATATTATGTTGAAGGATGCATCTGTATTATTACCCAAGAGAAAAGAGAAAATAAAGGATATATCTGTAGAGAAATAATAGAAACAAAAGTAAGACTTCCCTGATCACAATCATGGAACTACTCTTCTATCCATGATTGTCAATTCTGTTATGTTATATTTTATTTCAATTCAATTCAAAAAACAGAACAAATTGAAATAAATTTTGTCTTGCTCAAAATTTCAGTTTGTTATGTAAATTTCACTCAAATTCTGGTCGGAATATTCTGGTTTTATTCCGCCCATTTTGTTCCGACCAAAAAGTATTTTTTTAAAAATAATAAATAATTTTAGAATATCAATCATATATCTTAATCTGGCCATACTATATTTTTATCGATTTTCATGTATCTTTAAACTCATCAAGTTAGTCGTGTTATATATCCGTCCAACTCTCAATTTTTTACTTATGTTTGAAATTCACAATTCTAATTAATTTTATTTTTAGATTTGAACTAATTATATATATATATATATAAACATAAATATAAATATAAACAGTACAACCCAAAATAAAACATTAAAATACTATAAAATCAAAACATTTCATTCCAATTAAAAAAAATCAACCAAAACAGAATTTAAAACCTTCTTCTAACTACAGTCGCAAATGATTACCATTTCTAATCATTTTTGGCAGCGTTGAACTGATCACACCTGCGCCTCACCTCTCCCTTCTGTCCTCTCTTGATCTTATAAATGCTAACCTTTTCCATTGCATGAGCAAAATCTTCAAAGAACGCAGTTTCATTCGCAGCATACAGGTCTACGAAGGGCTTGGTCCTCCTATCCACAGAAAGGGCTTGATCTGTTGTCAGCAACCCTAGCCCCCTCTGCAGATTTTTATAATACATATTATCAAATTTCCCAGGTGTCATCACGTCATTATAAGCACTCATGGTTGGGTCCTTGGTGTAATTTGCGCACAATTTCATTAGCCCTTCTGCATATTTGGGGTAGTATGCAGGGTCAGTCTTTGAAGTTTTGCTGAAGTTAAAAAGCCTGTGACTGAATTCTTTGCAATGGGAAAACCCTATCGTATGAGCACCGACCAAAGCCACCATTTCTTGCACTGAAAACCCTTTGGAATAAAAAAGGGAGATGATATCTGACAATGGCATTGTTGGTTGAGCAATATTGCCTTGGACAAGAGAGGCGTTGGATACCAGGCCATCTTTGCGTCCTAGACGCACACGATAGTAAGGACCTCCCACCATGGTGACGAGGTTGCGCGCAGCGGTGGCTAGAATGTCAGAACAGGAGACAACGCCGGGGCACTGGAGCTCGAGGGCAGTCTTGGCACGAGTGACTAGGTCGAAGGCATCTCCAGGGATGGACTGGTCGATTTCAGCATCTCGTTCAGCTCTGTTGAAGGATGTGGAGGTGATTAGCAAGGAGCCATCACATCCTTCGACCATGCAATCGTGGAAGAAGAGGCGAAGAACGCCAGCAGCAGTGGCGGGGCTAGCAATTTGCTTGTCCGAGACGATCTGTTCCATGATAGAAGCGAATTGTGGGCATGTTTTGTTGTAATAGTCGACGGTGAGTTTGGAGTTTGAACATGGAAAGGATATGAAGAACAGAAGTAATACGAGGAGATTATGGCCAGGAGATGCCATGGTGCAAGGTTTCTGAAAGATATGATGGAGTTGAAGATGGGAAATTGTTAAATCATGTGAGGGATGGTGGATTAAGGTAAATTAACATGGGAGGGGATCAGTGAAGGATGTAAGTCTTGGTTAAATGTGGAAGAGAGGCTTTGGAGGAAAAGAATGGACAAGTTTCGACGAGAGAGTTTCGACGACTTCAAGGGATTATTATATTTAATTAATTACCGCAGAATTTTTCGTAATATACACGAGAAGTTATCTTAGCGTTTGGCTAGATATGTGGCCTGTGCCTCTTTCTCGACCTGATCAATTATTGCATAATATAAAAAATTGAAATTCAATTAGTTTATTTTAAAAAAGAGAATAATTTTTTTTTATCATCGTTCTTTTGTAATTTCCTTTTTCTATTTACTATTTTTTTTTCTTATTTCACACTTCAATTAAATACAAATTTTATTATGCATTTTGATCTCGATCACAATTCTTTTAATTGTTATTTTAAAATTCTTATGTTTATTTAAATTCTTTTCAATGTCATCCTATAATATTTGATTGATTAAAAATTAAATTTTATGATTTTTTTTAGATTAGATGCTTCCGGACTAATAACTCGAGTCATGATTTTCTCTTAAGAAGAACTTTATAATCCTCCTTTTTTTTCAGGTTATGATCTAAATAGTTGGTTTCATAGCAAAGTTTATTATAAATTATATAAGATTTGAGTAATTGATTGAATGAATTAACCTAGATTATTAAGCTATTTTTTTTGTAAGTCGAGACAGTGCATTCTATTTTTTTTTTAAAAAAAACAAATTTTTTTTAAAAAAAAAACAAATTTTTTATCGGGTTGACACTGAGTTGACCCGTTTGGCCAGCCGGGTTTATTAACAGCAATGCAACATCGCCCTCGAAAAATAGGAAAATCTTGGGTAGAATCCAAACCTTATCCTGCCAGAAGCTGTACATGCACCGATCAAATGGACACGCATAAGTAATGTCATAAAAAGAAACAGAGGAAATAATCACGTGATAAAACTGCACCGCAGAAAGTGACTGCTTTGGGATATTATAAATGTTTTTTAAAGTATTTTTTATTTAAAAATATATTAAAATAATATTTTTTATTTTTTAAAAATTATTTTTAATACCATTACTTAAATTATTTAAAAACACTAAAAAAGTTTAATATAAAATATAACATTTATTTTTAAAAAAAATACCTTAAAAAATCGGTGCTAAACACGTGAAATAGTCAACTAGCAGCCTCCTCTCTCTCTCTATATATATATTAAAAATAGAACCAAACGAAAACCATGCGCGACATACTGACAGTGGCAGGGAAAGGCAAATTGGCCATGGACAAATGGGTGGTGCATAGAAGCGTTTTCCTTCTCTTCATTGGCATCTCCTTAGCCTTTCAAAATTCTCTAAACCCAGATGGGAAACACTTTGATTCTCTACCAGCATGCCAAAATAATAGTAATATCTCTTCTTCTTCTTCTTCTTCTTCATATATGAGAGAGAGGATAGTTGAGTTAGCGAATGATCCGCACACGGTTGACTGGATGAAGAAGATTAGGAGACAGATTCATGAGAACCCTGAACTGGCTTTTGAAGAGTTCGAGACAAGCAAGTTGATCAGGCAACAGCTTGATCAAATGGGTATTTCTTATCGGTGGCCTGTGGCAAGAACTGGTGTAGTGGCCACACTTGGGTCCGGCTCTTCACCCTTTGTTGCTTTGAGAGCTGATATGGATGCTTTGCCTATTCAGGTATTATTTTATTATGTTTCGTTCCTGTCTGAAACAATATTTATCTGTGTTAAAAGAGATGTTTTTGGTTGATGTGCTGGCATTTCTTCGGCAAAACTCTGTAAACCATGTTTTTTATTCAGACACGGTAGGGTTTGATTCTGTCCTAAAAATAGATTTAGACGACGTTTACTTTTTATATGCATGTGAATAATCTATCTCACTTAAAAATGAAGCTACTAGTATATAAAATATGATTTATATTATTTTTAATATATTTTTTAAAATAAAAAAAAATTGAGTTTGAAATTTGTAATAATATCTTTTATTTGGTTTTTTATCAAATAAAATGAGGATGATGAGATTCGAACTCGTGATCATAGAATCAAAAATACTCTAATATCATATTAAAAAATCATCTCATCTAAAAACTTGAACCGTTAAATATTAAATGAGATCATAATATAATTTATATTATTCTACATGTTTTTCAGTTCTGTCCAAGCATAACTGAGGCATTTTAACCGAATTTGCTAACTTGGGACTAGGGAAAACAGTATTATAACTTGGACTACATATGCTGTCTCTCTGTAGGAAATGGCTGAGTGGGGGCACAAGAGTAAAGTAGATGGCAAAATGCATGCCTGCGGCCACGATGCGCATTCTGCAATGCTCCTCGGTGCTGCAAGGATCTTGAAACAATTGCAAGATACATTGCAGGTATTGTGGTAACTAACTTGTTGGTTTATATTGATGTTACTGTCAGCCGCGAAATTAAGAACTACAAATGCAGGGAACCGTCGTGCTTATATTTCAACCAGCTGAAGAACAAGGGCAAGGTGGTAGAGACATGATTGCAGAAGGGGTTCTTGACAATGTGGATGCCATTTTCGGGCTGCACACTGTGCATAGGTATCCTACTGGAGTGGTTGCTTCACGGCCTGGAGAATTCCTTGCTGGATGTGGGAGTTTCAAAGCGAAGATAATTGGCAAAGGTGGGCATGCTGCAATTCCTCAAGACTCCATTGATCCAATTTTGGCAGCTTCAACAGCAGTGATTAGTTTGCAGAATATAGTTTCAAGGGAGATTGACCCTATAGATTCCCAGGTACTGTAGCCAGGTAGTAATTAACCATGCCTGGGAGCAAGCTGCAGTTCTTCAGTTTAGTTTTATGATTCTAAGGTGCAGCAGATTCTAATTTCTTGTCGAAACCTGGTTATTACAGGTGGTTTCTGTGGCCATGATCCATGGAGGTACTGCATTTAATGTCATACCAGAATTTGCTACGATAGAAGGAACGTTTAGGGCCTTCAGCAAGAAGAGCTTCAATGCACTCAGGGAAAGAATAAAAGAGGTAACTTCACTGCTGGCCTTAGAAATGAAACCTCTTCACAATTTTTAGATGAAAGGCCAGATACGAGCTGTGTGATGATATCTAGAACAACAAACATTATAAGGTTTTCATAATGATGTCCATGTTGCGATATCACAGTCGCACAAATTAATTATCCTAACTTAAAACACTACGCATAAGATAGTATAGAGCAAGGAAGGGGTCGATCCCACGAGAAAGGTTCAAGTCATATTTTTATGCTATACGATATGCAATTTAGGAGGGTTTGGAAGTTGTCTAGGCTAAAGCAAAAGAAAACGGAAAACTATCAAACAAAAATTAAATAAAACCAAAATTTATAAAGAAAACAAACTTTGATCGCAAGTAAACATCCATCTATAGAAATCAGAACTGATCATGGAAACAAAACATCAATTTATATTCTGAATAATTATCTCTTTTTAATATTGGTTAGTTAACAGATTTATCGTATAATTTATCTTAATCATCAAACAACCATAGTGTCCGTACTAGCTATTTAATTCAATAGTAGCTTTAAGAACTAGATAAATTGATTAATCAAGAAAACATAATATAAGCAAAATACTAGTTAAATGTGGATGAGACTATCGAATAATATCGTTGCATGTCATAGAATCCTGTTATTGAACAAACTCGCACTCCATCTCTTCTTTTAAACGCGTTAATTACTGTCTCGTGCCAGGTTATTGAAGCGCAGGCAGCAGTGTACAGGTGCAGTTGTGAGATAAATTTCACAGGAACAAAACATCCAACAATTCCTCCGACAGTAAATGATGCCAGAATTTACGAACATGTTCGGCGTGTCTCGATTGATATCCTAGGAGAAGGAAACGTTGAACTAGCTCCTAACTTCATGGGGAGTGAAGATTTTGCGTTCTACCTTGAGAATGTTCCTGGATCCTTTTTATTTCTAGGCATAAGAAATGAGAGGATTGGGAGTATATATCAACCACATAGCCCCTACTTCACCATTGATGAGGATGTGTTCCCTATTGGAGCATCAATATATGCGGCCTTTGCACATTCATACCTTTCAAATTCAACAAGAATCTTGAATTCTTTTGACTAAAATTGGTTTCTGTTTCTCTTGTAATCGTCTTTCTATGATTTTTTTACAAGGGAAAATGAAGTTTACCCATTATAGTGAATTTAAAAGGGGAGACAGTAATAGAAACCTAGTGCAAAACTCGAGCATCCAAGTCTTTGTATGTTGTAAACTTAATCGTTAAATATAGTAAATAATGTTTTTTTTTTTTTGTCGAAACTAACACTTGATGAATAACTACTTCAAATCATTCAGCTTACTAGAAACTTGCAGTTTGTGAATTTTCCCAAGTACAAACAAGAATCTTAAAAGGATTCGTGATGGGAAGAAATGAAATCAGAAAAGGTGAGAACACACACCAAATTATTAAAACCACAGCAGACCCATAGCCAAGATGAGCTGGCCAAAGAAGAAGAAAACACAAATCATAAATGAATATATGCTCACACCCGGTCTCTAACAACGAGAAGGGAAGCAATGAAAGCAAGGGCAACTCCAATCACCATTGATGGAGAAGCCAAGGTACATGAGTTTGGGGCTGGGGCTGGGGAAGGGGAGGGAGAAGGGTGGGGCCCCTCATGAGCAGCAGCAGCCACGACCAGCACAGCGAAACAAGCAGCAAACATCGTCACAGCCATCCCTGGATTCATTTTGCGATATAAACTTGATTTAGTTAGAGAATGATGGAATATTGTGTGGGTTTGCAATGCTTTATGTAGAGAGAGCCTTGCCTAGGTGACTCCTCCAGGTTCTTTATGGTCAATCGGCCAGCCTGAATCCCTCTATTGTTGCCGAATTTGTCTTTTTAATTTACTGGATCGTTTCATTTTCACCTTTAAATATATGAATTCTATTCATTTATACAGAAGAAAAGTAGAATGTACCACTGGAAAATGCATGGAAAGTACTTATATATATATATATATATATATATATATATGTGTACTAATTAAAGTTCCTTTGAAAAAAATGGAGTTGACATGTAGAGAAAATATAAAATAAAATGATTGGTATAAGGAAATTAAGAGACAATCATGGGGAGATAATTGTGCGCTAGATATGCATGATTTGTTTCCTTTCTCTCCTTGCCTTTTCTGCCTATTTTTGTTGAGAAATTCTATGGTGGAGAGGGAGTAAGCAAATGTCTTGTATTGTATTTTAAAAATATTTTTGAAAAAAAAATCATTTTAATATATTTTTAAATAAAAATAATAATTTTAACTATATTTCTAAACAGATACTAAATTGTAGACTCTCGTAGCCAACCATCTCTCTTCGACGCGGCTATCCAGCCACTCTCTTTACTTGAAGAGTGTTTGATATTATATTTAAAAAATGTTTTTTAAAAAATAAAAATAAAATTATTTATTTTTTATTTTAAATTAAAAAATTTAGTGTTTTTAAATTATTTTCATTTGTTAATGTCAAAAACATTATTTTAATGTATTTTTTAAAAATATATATTTTAAAAACAACTTCAACCATATTCTTAAAAATACTGGTGTTTCTCAGTGTAATCGCTCATATTTTACCAGTTGCTCAAGTTTACGACCAGCAATGATCTCCTCTCAGTTCAGTGATCAACTTCTTCCATACATAAATCTCCCCAAAGTTTATCCCTCTCTTGTTTCTCTTTCTGCCCCCCCCCCCCCCTCCTCTTGTTATAAACAAATGAAGGGGGTATTTATAGGGTAAAAATCAATCAATCTGCAAAATAGTTGTTCTATCAACTGAATCTTGTGTGTGATCTCTTACGTGCATTCAACGTGTAGCTGTAACATTTGGTCTAGGTTCTGATAAAACTAAAAGTTTTGAGTTACTGAATCATAGAGCCAGCTTGAATCAGTATTAAATATTTATTTATTTTAAATTAAAAATAGTATTTTTAAATCATTTTCATAATACTAAAAATAATTTTAAAACAACCTTCTTAATCACAGACGAAAACAAAATATCAGGCGACGCCGAGTTTAATTACTAATGGATTGTTAAATGTACATTTGAGAAGACTGGCTGGTGAAAATTTAAATGTACGTGGAGGACCTGATTGAGATAATCGATAGTGGAGGATCCAATTGAAACATGCGTTATTGTTTGGGCGGCAAACATATGTAAACTTTTCCCAAGTTCAGGGTTAACTTATGTACATGTAAAAATGGTGATGATACTCGCAGTTGTCGATTTTTGGAGGGCAGAGCATATTGACGTTTTCCGATAGCGAAAGAGTTATAGCTCAAGCAAGCATCGAAATCATCACTCTTCTTCTTTCAAGGTATCTATCATTCTATCTAGCCTTTCCTAGTTAATGCGTTTCTCCTAAAAAATTATGTTTTTTTTCCTTGTTAGTTTCCTTTTGTTTTTGAGTTTCTAATTGAATTAGAAATTTGAGATTATCTGATGTAAAACATTAAACAAGAAAGAAATGACACCTGGGCTTGCTTTTATATCATCTCACTTAGTAGTTTGTTTTTGCTGGAGGTTTTTTATACCGTTCACCAGCTGTTCGATAGAAGGCCTCTAATCTCTTTTGTAGAGTTGTAAAAGCATACCTGCTGGATGTTTTTAATTATGCAGATACAAAATGCTAGTGTTGGGACCAATGTATGTCTTTGTTATGCCAAACTTATTTCAAGTTGGTTCTTGTTGGCTCATTGAAGTCCAAGTTTAGTGCATCAAGGTTTTATTTTGGTGTGTAGTTTAACATTGCGGGAGTTTAGCAATATTTATTGGTTTCGAAATGAGACATATGGAAGCTCAACCTTTCCCAACAAAACAAAAATGAGGCCTTAAATGAAGATGCATTGTTTTTTAGTATTTTTTGCACAAGTGGAACATCTATTGGTGTTATCTTCTTTTTTTAGTTGGTTTCTTGCTATCATAACTAGAAAATTTTCTTATGCTAATGGTTATTTGAAAAGTTAATGTTGCCGTTTCTCAAAACATCAAACAGTATTAACTCATCCCAGATTGTTTGTTTTAAGTTGAGGCTGATAGTTACTAATTTGCAGGTGATGGAGTGATGAGCACTCCTTGTCCTGATTTTTTCACATGGAGGGGAGCCAAGCTACTGTCACACACAGATTTTCAAATTTTCTTATGATGGGTTTCTCGGATAGACATGAGGAGGTGTGCCATTATTTTCTTGGGATATTCTTTTCCTCACTTTTCTTGTCATGCCTGCTTGGGTTTCTCTCCAATTCGTGTACCGTTCCTTGTTGGAAGATATTTGAGCCAAAGTCTTCATTCCTCATCCAACACCAGACCTTTTCCCAATTATTCTCCAAAAAAGCCCACCATTCTAGACACCCAACTTGTGCATCAAATCTCAAATGCAATAAAGTTGCGTCACTCTGAGCCCCTCCGGCACATTCTAAAGCCATATGAATCCAAGTTTAGATCTGACCACCTAATTTGGGTTCTCATGAACATCAGACATGATTATAAATTGGTTTTAGATTTCTTTGACTGGGCATGCCTGCGCAGAGAGGCAAACCTTGAAGCCCGTTGCATAATTGTTCAGATTGCTGTGGCTTCAAAGGATTTAAAATTGGCTCGTGATCTTATTTGTGCTTTTTGGTCAAAACCCAATTTGGATTTTGGTGTTTCATTTACTCATTTTGTTGACCGGTTAATATACACTTACAAGGAATGGGGTTCAGATCCCCATGTATTTGATATTTTCTTTCAAGTCCTGATTGAACTTGGGATGCTTGATGAAGCAAGAAGTTTTTTTGACAAGTTATTAAATTATGGAGTGGTTATCTCTACAGATTCTTGTAACTTGTATCTCACACGCCTATCAGACAATTTTGATAGGCTTCGGATTTCTATAAAGGTATTCAATGAATTTCCTCAGGTTGGTATCTTTTGGAATGCTGCATCATGTAACATCATGATTAATTCTCTTTGTCGGTTAGGAAGAATTAAAGAAGCCCATTGTTTGCTCATTCAAATGAAGTTTAGAGGCAATGCTCCTGATGTTGTAAGTTATAGTACTGTAATCAATGGGTATTGCCGTGGTGGGGAGCTGCAAAAGGTGCTGAAGCTCATCCAAGAAATGCAAATGAAGGGATTGAAGCCAAACTTATATACTTACAACAGCATAATCCTTCTTCTGTGTAAGAGTGGTAAAGTTGATGATGCTGAAAAAGTCTTGAGGGAGATGATAAACCAAGGAATAGTTCCTGACACCGTTGTCTACACAACTCTAATTAATGGTTTCTGCAAGTTAGGGAATATACAAGCTGCTTATAAGTTGTTTGATGAAATGGAGAAACAAGGAATTGTTCCTGATTTTATAGCATATACTGCTGTTATGTGTGGGCTTTGTAGATGTGGGAAGATGATGGAGGCAGATAAAGTCTTCAACAAAATGTTTAGCAGAGGATTGGAACCAGATGAAGTTACATATACAACACTTATTGATGGCTATTGCAAGTCAGGGGAGATGGAAAAGGCATTTTCCCTCCACAACCAGATGGTCCAAAGTGGGCTGACTCCAAATGTTGTCACATACACTGCACTTGCCGATGGCCTTTGTAAGCTTGGGGAGGTAGATACAGCAAATGAGCTCCTCCATGAAATGTGTGGAAAGGGTCTTCAATTGAATATCTGCACTTATAACTCACTTGTTAATGGCCTTTGTAAATCAGGAAATATCAGGCAAGCAGTACAGTTGATGGGAGAAATGGAGGTGGCTGGGATGTATCCTGATACCATCACTTTTACCACTTTAATGGATGCTTATTGTAAGACAGGGGAGATGGTTAAGGCTCTTGAGCTTCTGCGGGAAATGCTGGATAAAGGACTTCAACCCACAGTTGTTACATTCAATGTGCTTATGAATGGGCTTTGTATGTCAGGAATGCTGGAAGATGGTGAGAGGCTACTAGTATGGATGTTGGAGAAGGGTATAATGCCAAATACCACCACCTACAACTCTCTTATGAAGCAGTACTGCGTTAGAAATAATATGCGTCACACGACAGAGATTTATAAGGGAATGTGCGCACGAGGAGTAATGCCTGATAGCAACACCTATAATATTTTGATAAAAGGGCATTGTAAAGCAAGGAATATGAAAGAAGCATGGTTTTTGCACAAAGAAATGGTTGAGAAGGGGTTTAATCTCACAGCTAGTTCTTACAATTCCATCATCAAGGGTTTTTTCAAGAGGAAAAAAATTTCAGAGGCCAGAGAACTATTTGAAGAGATGAGAAGTAAAGGCATGGCTGCTGATGCAGAAATATATAACCTTTTTGTGGATATAATCTACGAAGAAGGGAACATGGAAACTGCACTTGAGCTCTGCGATGAAGCAATAGAGAATTGTTTTTTCAACAGAACCAAGAACAAAAGGCAATAGTTTTGCTTTGCATTTTATGCAACATATTTTAGATCAACAGACAGTCATTACTCCGTACCAAGTTGTCTCCTCTTGCACACATGGTGACAGGGTGGGATTGGCTCATTCTTACATTTCATTTTCAAAATCATGGTAATGATTCTCATTTTGCTTCTTTGTGTTTAATATGCTCCTTTATATTATCTACCTCTTGCAAGTTGTTGCTTGTTTTCTGTTTTGCGTGCTTTGATTTAGATATCTGTGAACCTGGTAACATCATCGTGACTCCTGTGCGACTGATTTTGAAATAATCAACCATGACTAGTAATGCTTTCCTCAGCATGGACTGGGCATAACCTGAGATATTGAGAGTTCAGCTTAGAACCAGAACTTGATAGGATATTTGTGCGAACACGTGACCATACGCATGCAATTCTCTAGCACGTGCATCATAGTTCAATGACTGGTATGCTGACATGGACGTAGCCCACTATACCATATTGTGAAAACCTAATGACAATGAGATCTCATGATCTTAGCTGAAACTAGGCCCTTTGATTTTGGAGGTAGTTGCTTATCCCGTCTTAAACCAAATGAGTTTTTGCTTTAAACTCATGCAGGCTGTTACGCTAACCCTTGAATCAGAAAGCTGAGTTTTCAGAGCTATCGAAACAGGAAAATTGATCTCTTACTGTAAAATACAGATGCATGGCAGTGGAAACTTGTATCCAAAACGTCATCTTTATTCTGTGATATTATTAATAATTTTCCTTTACGAAGTTGATGAATGCATTATTTTCAGGGTTTTTTTGTGGTGACTAATCCCTTTCCAGTTCTTACTGCTCAGGCAGCCAGCATATAAACGATGATGTGGTAACCAGAGACATAATGAAGGCTCGACATTTGTCAACAGTTTCTCACATCAACTCACACGTAAAATCGTTCTATTCTTGTGCTGTTTACGTTCTTCTCCCTCTGCTGTGGAGCTTCTGCACAACATCTTTGAAAGATGTTTTTGTTGTCGGTTGACAACTGCTGTCTGATTGATGTGGTGTTTTGTTGACACGCCGACTGTATACCTAACAAGGTGTGCCTGTGTGGCGCAATGGCAATGGTCCCATCCTTCTTTTATTGTTTTCGGCTCTGCATGCCACGTGTTTTATAGGAAATTTAATGAAATTTCTCTTTTGCGAAAACGGACCCAGTCAGTAGTCAACTTCATGTACAATTCAATGGATGATGGATGGATGGAACCTTGCCGTTAACAGGTTAGAGTCGGTGGTTGGCAATTAACGGAATCGAACCTGAGGAAGTTGGGTTGTCGTGTCAGGCAACCAATGAGTCGATGTCTTGTTTAAATTACCACAATCTATTTCATGTGGGAAAACGATATCGTATACTTGACTTTGTATGCTGTGGATTAGATGAAAGAATCTTATCGTTTGGATGAGGAGGTATGCCCGGATTACGAGGTTTTGTAGAAACGGTCCAGCTCAATTAGTTTTTTTCTTCTTGGATTTACTATTTTTTTCTAGAATTCTTTTTTGAATTAAATTATATTAACTGCTAAATATTTAAAAAAAGTCATCCAATATGACATTATCTCCTTCCCTTCTATTTTTTTTTTTAAAAATAAGATTGGAAAAATATATTTAGTTCGCAACGTAGCTTGAAATAAAACATTTTTTCTTTTTTAATATTATTTTTATCAATTTTATCCTTTAATATTAAAATTATTTGAATATCATGCTTTTTTTTGTTTCTATATGATTTTTAACTAATTTTAAAAACAACCAGATTATTCCAGGGTTTATTTATTTATTATTTATTGTTATTTTTTAATCATATTACAAAACCAACTTGGCTTCGTAAACCTAGCCAAGTCAATTATCCAAGTCTTGAGTTTTTCTTTCTTTTAAAAAAGCAATGGTTTGAGCCATGTCATGTTGTGAGTCATTGTACTAGATTTGTTCTAGCTATTTTTAGATATTATTTTAATTGAGTTTTTTTTCATTTAAGATCTCCAATATTTGGTTAATTTGAATTAGGCTTCCTTTTGTTTTGCTTTTTACTCCATGTTGTTGTCATGGGCTCAAGCACCAAATCAAAGAGTTTCTTGAGTTAAAAATGGTTGGTCTTTGTCGATCTCATGTATTAGTGTTTAAATATTTTTTAAAAAAATTATCAAGTGCGTCGCCATCTCATTATTTAAAGAAATGTTCATTATACATCAAACATTTGGATTCCAATCATTTCTATATTTCTTATAAGGTTATAAAAAAAAATATGACCTGTAACATAATGTTAGTTAAAATAACAACTATATATAAGGATGATAACTGTTTGTACTCATCTCAATAGATATTTATTCCATTTATTTGGATGAAGACATATATAAAGGTCTTTTGCCTCTATAGAGATGGGTAAAAATACTTGAATTATTCAAATATGAAGATAAAAATAGTATATTTTGACTAAATGGAGCTTCATGTGTGTGTGTGTGTGTGTGTGTGTGTGTATATATATATATATATTAAAAAAACAATTGAAATAAAGAACAACGGAGATGCACAAAGGATAAAACACAATTGAATGACACAAATAAAATTAAGGAGCATAGAAATCAGTATGTGACATTGTTACATCTCAATCAAAAAAGTCTAGTTTTTTTTGGACCAAGAGCTCGTATGTCAGAGGTTTCCACTTGATATACCAAATTTCTGTGTAAAACAAGCACTTTTCTGATGCGAATGAACAAGACAAAACCAACAATGCAAGTTTTTCTTCTTTTAAGAACCCATGCTTGTTTAACAAAAATACCTAAATAAGTTCTTCTTCAAAACTAATTTCAAAACCTAAATCCAAATATATTCTAAAACCCTAATCTCAAAACGTTTTAAATATTAAAGAAGATTTCTTTCATGATGACCCCTCAATAGTTGCTATAAAAAAAAATCCCCTTTAATTAACACTACGAACTGTGGGATATTACCAAACCATAATCCTACTACTTTGTCATCCTTCAAACCACTGATTCAATTAAATTGAAACACTTCACACTATAACCAAATCATCCCGAACATGGTTTGAGAGGCATCATAAGTTGTTTTGGAGAAACTGTCATGTCAGAAAGTCAGGGATGGAATTGGAATCTCCTTTGATGTAATCCATGTCAAAATAAAAAATGCTTAAAATGGTTTGCCATCTAGCAAAAATATATTTTGAAACTAGATTCTGAGAATTTTTTTAAAAGAACTTCTTTTGTTGATTTGCAAACAACTTGTAAAAGAAATTTTTGGTTTAATAAATCACTTTAAAGCTTTGTAATACATAAAACAATTGAAAGAATCTCCTTTTTGACAATGAAGTAGTTTTTATGTCAATCATTCTAGTGGACGAATGTATATTGGAGGATTTGTTCTTTGTTGTTTTGGACTTGTTTGAGAATACCTCACTCCTAAGTTTGACACATCTGTCTCAACTATCTTTAGAGTTAAAGGGTTAGCTAAATGGAGAAGTGGAATAGTTTGTATATATTTTATTTATTTTTCTGATAAGGTTGGTGTAGTTATGAGACCATGTGATTGGATTTTGTTAAAATTTTGTTAAATGTTTTTTAAAAGTTATTTTAAATTTAAATAAATATTGGATGTATCACAGTTGCAATAAAAATAATATTTTAAAAAAAAACAATATATATAATATTTTTAAAATAAACAAATATTAGTTCCAATTTCAAGTTGTGAGAAAGATAACATTTATTTATTTATTTATGATTAATCTAGATTGATTATTATTCATCTTGTTATATATTTTCCAATATTAAAATTGTATTTTACATCATAAAAAGTATCATCAGCTTTAAATAATATTAAAAAAGAAAATATATTATAAAAATAGACTATGTAATAATAAATAATACAAAAATGTATTTAACTGGAATAAGGATCTACAAATATGGCCAGTGACTAGTTCAAATATAAAGAAAAAGAAAAATTGTGCAGTCCTGATCTAAAAATAAATGAATTCTCAATTTTTTTTATGCTCACTATGATAGATACATCATCCACCATCTATCCACCATTATCATTTTTTTAATTTAAATAAATATTTTATTGCAACTTAATTTAAAACTAATAATTATTTACTTTTTTTAAAAAAATAAGTTTCGAAAAAATAACAAAATTGATATTTTTCTAATTAATTTTTGAAATTTATTAATTTACCGATTTTAATTTTTTGTTTGAAAAAGAAACTCCATTATATTTGGAGTTGTGGGCCCATACCATATTATTTAAGTACTTGTCAACTTCAATTTAAAAATATTTAAATAAAAAATAATTGCTATCAGTACCGCTGAATAATTCAATCTATCCCGCTGGTTGACTTTTTGTAAATGTAATTTGTTTTTTAAAATAATTTTTATTTAAAATTGAATTAAAATAATAATTTTATATTTTTAAAAAATATTTTTTAATATCAGTAAAATATCTAAAAAAACATTTAAAAAAGTTATTTAAAATAAAAAATAAATATAAAAAAATTTATTTATTTTAAAAATGCTTTCAAATTCAGTTACAATATGAATATTGAAATGACAGCAGACAGATATTTCACAGATATTTTAGGTAGAGAGAAATCTGCTCCTACTGAATGCTGGGATTGTTTTACAGGAAAGCACGACCTTCAATTCCAACTACCACCTACAAGGCTGCATTGAATTTTCACACCACTTCCATATAAATACCTGCATCGTCTTCCATAAGTTTCGTCCATATCAATCCAATAACTTTTTTTGGCTTGAAATTATCGATCATGGCTAAGAGTGATGTGAAGCTTATAGGAGCATGGGCGAGCCCTTTTGTGATGAGGCCAAGAATTGCCCTTAATATCAAATCCGTGGAGTATGAGTTTCTCGAGGAAATTCTGGGATCCAAAAGCAGCTTCTTCTTGAATCAAACCCTGTCCATAAGAAAATCCCAGTTCTGATTCATGGTGGCAAGCCCATTTGTGAGTCTCTGGTGATAGTGGAGTAAAGATTTGACCATTTCGACTCTTCTGTAACTCACTATAGGCTCGGGAAACAAGAGAAGAATGTGTACGAACGAGATATCCAGCAACAAGAAGAAGGAAAGGATTGAATAAAGGAACTCCCGATCATTTGGCGATCTCAGACGTGTCGATATCAATGGTGGTTCATTATTTCGATGAATCATTTCTTCGAGCAGAAAAGATTATGTAACACGTACTCAAATCTCACTTATCAGATTCCATTGTGTCTTCCACAAATTTTCTGAGAATTCGTCGCCATGATATATCTGATCATGCATAATATCATTGAAAAATGGATACAATTTTTTGACTACTACTTAGTATCGGTAATAGGTGGTCTGAAAAAGGTATCTAAAAATATCAAATTTAGATATTTTGTACCCTGTCGAAGTAAGGAACCATGGCATATAGGTTTTGGAATAGATTCCATTTAGAGAGAGTTGAGAAAGCACTATCTCGTTGAAAAGGTTCTATACATCTGCCCCTTTTCAACGCATTTCTTTAGACAAAGACTCCGTTTTTTTCCCTTTTTCGGATGGTAAATATTTCTCAGAACATGGAGTGTGAATCAAACCCATGTTTGAATTGAAATTGAGATACTGATGCAAGTTCTTCCCTTCTGAATCAGATAGATTAATATCCGAAAGAGGTTGACAATAAGTTCTTTCAAAATTGAATATTTGTCCCCTCTGTTAGAGGTGTTTCCAGAAACGTCTGCGATAGAAATAAATAGCTCTACGAACGAATGGATCGGGTCGAAATTGGAAAATGGAAAGATTTGTACAAGCTTTCGTCACCACTTTGTGGAAAAATCATTAGGTATGAATATGTTAGATACCTGTGACCTCGATTGGTGAAATAGTATCTCTCTCCAAAAAAGCATGTTTTTTTTTTACCGCCGCACAAAGAAAATATTTTGTTGCGAATTGAACAGGATATTGAGGAATTGTCCCATACGTAAAATCATAATTCTTGATACGGGCCTTTTCCACATAAAAAGGGAATCCTTTGTTACAATAGAAGCAGAAATGATGTAGATTATTCAAGAATCGAAGTCGATTTGCTTTATAAAAAAGAAGATATCAATGAACTTCTATGAAATGGTTTCACGGGATTCAGCCAATTGTCTTGATCGTGGGATATCATTGAGAAAGAGGAATCCGTGTTATCAAACGATTTCCTGCGATTATTTCTAGTATGGAATGAGTCAATCATCCACTTTGGTATCTTATTGAACAAAAATGGTGATATTGTTCCTCCATTGATCAAAAAATTTCGATTTTTTGGGAAGTATCATGATCATCCAATAAAAAGGGTTTCCATTTTTTTCAAATGAACGATTTGAAGACCCTATTGGTTTCTAACAGCTGATTGCAGAGTTGATCATTTCGGGACCTTTCAACTCATAGATATGGATCTCGGACCTATGAATGGGGATATTCCCCGAAACTCACAAAGAAAAAAGGAAGTGAGTTAGACAAAAAGAGAAGAAACTTGGACAAAAAAAAGAAGTAACTTGGACAAAAAGAAAGGAAGTGACTTAGACAAATCTTTTTTGTCGATAACCTCAGACCAATCAATCGAATATTGATTAATACGTAATTGATCGAACACTACTTGAAAAAGAAAAACGGCTCTTCTGCTCAGAAAATGAAATGTTTCCAAATGTTCCCTGGGAAAATTCTTGCTCCCATTAGACCATTTTGTAATCTATATGAATTAGGAATCCCAATTCATGGAATCTCTCGGTTCGAGAAAGAAAAATAAGAGGATCGAACCATTTCTTCTGACTCTGTTTTCAAATTCGATAAATGTTGGTTGATCGTATATTTCATTAGAGTTCTATGATTCAGAGTATCATTTCCTATTTGATCCTTTTGAATTCCATATTCGAAGTTGCGATCGGATCTATTCATTAAAAAGAATTGATTCAATACATTTCTTATGTACCCATAGGTGCTATATTGGATTTTGAATCAGATTTCGGATCAATCCATATTGATTGACTGCCTCCATTATGTTTGTTGCTAACAAATACCACTCTTTTTTTGTTTTTGGATCTTCCAAATCATTCCCGCAGGAGATCCGGACCCATTTTTTTCTGATCCTTCGATAAAAAGATTCATTCTCTTCATAAAAAATAGGAGGTAGAACCAATAAAGATTTCTTTTTCGATTCATCCCTGTAGTTGAATACCTCATTCAAGAATTGTTTTTTGATCCAATCCGTAGGAAATCAATAAAAAAGGCAAATCCCTTATGATACACCAGATCCGGCTCGGTTATTGATAGAGTGAATAGATCTGCCATTTCTTGAAATCTCTCTTCTGATTCAAAATCGTGGTGTAACGTGTATCCCCCCCCGTTTCGATCATGGAATAGATGAAATAAATCAAAAAAGGGATTTTTTGTTTCAAGAAAGAAATCTTATTGGAACTGTCCATATCCAGTTTCATCCTTCCGAACCAATATCACATCCCGGATCTGATGAAATAGGAATGAATTGAGGACGGTATTTTGTAAATACGTAATTGTCTTGAATATATTAACTATTTCTTTATTTTTCCGATCGCCTGGAAGGGGACAAAAGAAACAATCTTGTTCTTTCTTCAAACAATTTCTGATCTCTAGTGGACCTCTCAGTAGGATTCGAACCCAGATGAAGTTCTGACCATCTGTCAGAGAAAAAAGAACGAATGGATCTTGTAGGATTCCCAAGAAATTCTTCGATTTCTTCGGAAGCAGATGATTATTCATCTCTTTCGCACCTTCCGTGAATAGCCGGGGACATTGAGGAATATCCAGAAAGGCATTTAGGGAATCGGTCTGATTCTATCTCTGTTCGTTCCGTTTGAAGAAAGGAAGGATCCCAAAGAATCGATCTTTCTTTTAGTTTGTTGAATCTCTCTTTGATTGATCAATGTGTGATATTCCGAATCCTCATTACTAATGGAAATCGAAATGATCTCTGGATTGATCAGAAGATCCCTTCAATTGGCTAGAATCCCTTCCTTGAAGGAAGCTAGAATCTTGTGGAAATCATATTGAATATTTGACGATATATTCCGTGCCTTGCTAAAAA